>JAJPGS010002449.1:3932500-3937500 GCA_028654335.1 Alnus rubra | reverse complement strand
ACAAACATTAAGGGCTTGTCCCCGTTTAATGCCACGAGTTACATGAAAAAAAAAAAATTAATAAAAATATATAAATATATATATATATATATATTTATTTATTTATATTTTTATATATATTCTGCTGTATTTTACCTCTCTGCCGGGTACATCCACCTATATTGCACGGGTCCACCGAGTCTACACTCGCGCACAAGATGCACGACCAAGTGGACCATGCTAGTAAAAAACCCAGGAGGAAATACCTGTTCCAGTTTGCACAGTGTGATACAGACGTCACCCTGCAGTCAGTCCATCTCAGCTTGGGTTAGCTTGGTTGAGCATATGCCTTTGAAAAATGCTGACATCTCAACGATAGGTCTGACCACTTTGTCTGGCAATGACTGACGCAATGCAATTGGTAGAAGCTGCTGCATCAGTATGTGGCTGTCATGACTTTTTAACCCTCAAATTGTACGGTCCTTCATCCGAACACACCGTGAAATGTTAGACGCATATCCGTCTGGAACTCTCACATTTCGAAGCACCTTTAAAAAGCTTTCTTTATCCTCCCTGGACATCGTGTGACAAGCCGCGGGTATAAATGTTTTACCATTTGCGGCGGTGAACGGATGCAATTTAGGTCTCAACCCCATCTCCTGCAAATCCAGCCGAGCTGCCAAGTTGTCCTTCGTTTTCCCTTTGATGTCCAAAATAGTGCCAAGTATATTGTCCATGACATTTTTCTCTATGTGCATGACATCAAGATTGTGTCTAAGCAAATTGTCCTTCCAGTACGGCAATCTGAAGAAAATACTTTTCTTCTTCCACACAACATCATCAGCACCCCGTGCACCGGTCTTTCGCTTCTTCCGTCTCGTCTTACCCGCGGTCTCATCCCCAAACGCAACTCCGTCCAACTGTTGGAGGATCTCGACCCCACAAGGCACATCAGGAGCACATTCTAACTCCTCAGTCCCATCAAACGTTCTTCTGTTCAGCCGCCACAGATGTTCGGTTGGCAAGTACCTCATGTGTCCCATGTAACAAAATTTACAACCGTTCTTCAGATATTTAGAACGTGTCGAATGCATGCAACAAGGACATGCCTTCACACCTTTGTTAGGCCAACCGGATAAATCTGCATACGCCGAGAAGTCGTTTATTGTCCACATCAACTGAGCACGCATATTGAAATTCTCCATCTTCGCAACATCTAGTGTTCGTACCCCTACATCCCACAGCTCCAACAGCTCATCAATCAGTGGCTGAAGGTAGACGTCGATATCCATACCAGGTGAGCTCGGTCCGGGGATAACCAGTGACAGGATGAACGACGTCTGTTTCATGCACATCCAAGGAGGCAAATTGTACGGTACAAGCAATACGGGCCATGTGCTGTGGGATGTACTCATGTTCCCAAATGGATTGAATCCATCTGCTGTCAGTCCAAGCCGCACGTTCCTACTGTCAGCCATAAAATCCTGATGTAGAGAGTCGAACGATCTCCATGCCTCACCGTCCGCGGGGTGCCTCAATACGCCGTCCCTAGTGCGGCCATCTGCATGCCATCTCATATTGTGCGCCGTGTGCTCCGACATGAATAACCTCTGTAACCGTGGGATGAGTGGAAACCATCTCAACACCTTCACTGGACGTTTTTTCCTCGACGATATTACCTCACCATCCTGATCGAAATGTATATCAGCCATCCACTTAGATTCTCCACATACGGTGCAGGTATCTAGATCTTTATTGTCTTTCCAGAATAGCATACAGTCATTACGGCACGCCGGAATCTTCTCATACCCGAGACCCATGGAGCTGAGGAATTTCTTCGCCTCGTACGTATTCACCGGCAATGCCTCATCGCAAGGAGGCAATAACTGACTGACAAGCTCAAGAATATCAGAAAAAATCTTGTTACTAATACCTCCAATGCAATTCAAGTTGTAGAAATGTACAGTAGCACTCAATTTACTGTGCTTTGTCGCGGGGTGAAGTGGCTTGTCGGCAGTCTTCAACAACTCAAGGTACTTCAATGTGTCCCTTGCAGAGGTTCCTTCATTTACTTCTCCGGGCTGGCCAACATGATCGGTATCTGATGCATCGTTTACGCCGAAGGCGTCATGCAACATGGCGTGCATGTCACCACCTTGTTCCAGGTCTCCGCCTTGTTCTGTGACTTCTACATGTTCAATGCCACATGCAGCCATATCTGTGACACTGGGATGGTCGTGACCCCGAACAGGAACAGCAGGTTTTAGGGTTGTCTCACCGTGCATATACCAGAAACCGTATCCCGTGCATATTCCCTTCCCCCCTGTCAGGTGGGCAAGAACGTAATCTGGGGGGTGCCGCTGGTTATTCCGGCAGTACTTACATGGGCAGTAAATTTTGCCATCAGCAGACCTACAGTTACGAACGGCGAATGCCACGAACGCTCTACACCCGTCGTTATACTGTGTCGTACCTCTAGGTGCTGACATCCACGACTTGTCCATATTCCTCTGTACGCGAGTTAACAGTCTGAAACGAAATATGTTATTTGATTACAGCAAATAAAGTGCTTGTTTGTTTAATGTTTGTTTTAAACAGTTAACTCAAAGTATCATTTTTTCATACTTTTTTTAGGGGTTAGGGTTGTTTCTTTTTAGGTTTTAAGGTTAGGGTTTAGGTTTTTAAGGGTTTAGTTTTTATGATTAGGGTTTAGGGTTTAGGTTTTAATATTTGTAGGGTTTTGGGTTTTTTAGGGTGTAGGGTTTTAGGGTTTAGGGTTTAACTAAAATAAAATAGTAATAAAAAAAAATAAAAATAAAAAGAGAGATCTCGAACCTTTTTCTTTTATATTTTTATATATATTCTTCTTTCTTTTTTTAGGGTTTAGGGTTTTAAGGGTTTAGTTTTTAAGGTTAGGGTTTAGGTTTTTAGGGTTTAGTTTTTAGGGTTTCGGTTTTAAGGGTTTAGTTTTTAAGGTTAGGGTTTAGGTTTAGGGTTTAGGGTTTAGGGTTTAGTTTTTAAGGTTAGGGTTTAGGTTTTTAGGGTTTAGTTTTTAGGGTTAGGGTTTAGGTTTAGGGTTTAGGGTTTAGGGTTTAGTTTTTAAGGTTAGGGTTTAGGTTTTTAGGGTTTAGTTTTTAGGGTTAGGGTTTAGGTTTATGGTTTAGGGTTTAGGGTTTAGTTTTTAAGGTTAGGGTTTAGGTTTTTAGGGTTTAGTTTTTAGGGTTAGGGTTTAGGGTTTAGGTAAAAATATTTGTAGGGTTTAGGGTTTTAGGTGTTTAGGGTTTAGTTTGTAGGGTTAGGGTTTGGGTTTACCTCACCATAAAAAGTAATTAAAAAAAAAGAGATCTCTCCCTTTATTAATTTTTTCTTTTTTAATATTCGTCTTTCTTTATTTATGGTTTAGAGTTTTAAGGTTTCTTTTTTTAGGGTTAGGGTTAAAATCGGTTTTAAGGGTTTAGTTTTTATGGTTAGGGTTTAGGGTTGTTAGGGTTTTAAGGTTATGCTTTAGGTTTTTAGGGTTTAGTTTTTAGGGTTAGGGTTAAAAAGGTTAGGGTTTAGGTTTTGAAGGTTTAGTTTTTAGGGTTAGGGTTTTAAGGGTTTAGTTTTTAAGGTTAGGGTTTAGGTTTAGGGTTTAGGGTTTAGGGTTTAGGGTTTAGTTTTTAAGGTTAGGGTTTAGGTTTAGGGTTTAGGGTTTAGGGTTTAGTTTTAAGGTTAGGGTTTAGGTTTAGGGTTTAGGGTTTAGGGTTTAGTTTTTAAGGTTAGGGTTTAGGTTTTTAGGGTTTAGTTTTTAGGGTTAGGGTTTAGGGTTAGGGTTTAGGTTTTAGGGTTTTAAGGTTAGGGTTTAGGTTTTTAGGGTTTAGTTTTTACGGTTTAGTTTTTAGGGTTAGGGTTTTAAGGTTAGAGTTTAGGGTTTAGGGTTTAGGTTTTAAGGTTTTAAGGTTAGGATTTAGGTTTTTAGGGTTTAGTTTTTAGGGTTAGGGTTTTAAGGTTAGGGTTTAGGGTTTAACTAAAATAAAAAAGTAACAAAAAAATTCACTCTTTTGTAGGGTTTAGGGTTTTTAGGGTGAACGGTATTTTGGGCTAGGGTTTAGGGTTTATGGTTTTTGCTTGTTTTTAAGAGTATAAAGCTTAGGGGTTTTGGTTTTGAGATTTGATCATAGGGATTTTTATATTGGTTTTGATTTAGGGTTTAGGGTTTATTGTTTATACGTTTGTTATAAATTGAATAATAAAAAGAATTATTATAAATGGTAGACGGTGGCCAAATTTAATTTTCTGTATCTATCCAATAATCGTTGGATACAATCATTTTATTATAAAATGATAGCGAGTTTACTTTGAAATGTTTTTTTTTTGTTTGTAAAAAAATTACCTGAAAATGAACAATTAAACTTTTTTTCTTTGTTCTTAAAAAACTCAAAAATTGTTGAAATAGTACCGCATAGTTATTTATATTTTATTGGTTTGGATCATTGATTTTATGATGAAGTTAATAAAATAATTACCACAAATAATAATCCACACACCAATTCGTAGTACAGTAAAACATATTACAAAAAAAAAAAAAAATACCACAACTGTACGAATATTTTTCATGCATAACGACCAACCACATCAAAATACATAAAATTACACAACAATAGATATTCAAACCCAACAAAATTAACAGCATTGCATAGACCATTATTAATTGCTAAATCCACAATTATTATATGAAACTATTAAAAAAATTAGAAACAGATTTTAAACAAATTAATTTAAATGCACCAAGTTTATTATAGCCAAAAATAAAGAAAAAAATTAATGCTAAAATTACTCACAAATATTTTTTTTTTTAGTGATTTGTATGCTCCTTAGCCAAAATGTACCTGCATTAAAACATATTAGTCCCAAAATAATATTCACGTACAAGGCAGAGAGAGAGAGAGAGAGAGAGAGAGGTTTCAGAGAGAGAGAGAGTCAGAGAGATGGGTGTAGAGAGAGAGAGGTCCGGACCTACTGTGGTTCGGTTAGAGAGAGAG
>JAJPGS010002449.1:3570000-3925000 GCA_028654335.1 Alnus rubra | reverse complement strand
TCAAATTTGCAACAAGATTTTCAAAGTGAGAAATTGTTGCTAGCTAATTTTGAAATTTGCAACTAGATTTTCATAGTCAGAAATTGTTGCTAGCTAATTTTTCAAAGATGAAATCCGATTTTCAAAGACAAGAATTATTGTTAGCTAATTTTCTAAAGATGAATTCTGATTTTTCAAAGACAAGAATTATTGTTAGCTAATTTTTCAAAGATGAAATCTGATTTTCAAAGGCAAGAATTATTGTTAGCTAATTTTTCAAAGATGAAATCTGATTTTCAAAGACAAGAATTATTGTTATCTAATTTCCCAAAGAAACATAAGTCCAATGCATTTTCGTATTTCAAAAACCCATGTATGCAATGTATAAAGGGTCCTAAGGTCATTCTAGAGTAAGGAGCCTCAGAAGTTCAATCATATAGGAGCTTTACAAGAATACCCTAATAAAATACGGACTCTTCAATCTTGAGCTCTTCAGTGCTTAAGGGCTTCTTGCTTTGAATTCCAAATGCCTTTGATACTTTTTGGTCCTTTGAGAATCTATGCTCGAATGTTTCTTGCAACTATCATACTTGAAGTAAATACATTAGAGCAACAAGATATAATTTGTTATCATCAAAATATTTGCAATATAATCGGATTGACGCCATAGGGCTAATAGAATAGTCTTCTGGACCGTTGATTTGATGCACGCATTTTCCATATAAATAGTTCGCGTGTCCGGACCTTGAAGGCTGACGGTCGGCCTTCTGAATTTTGAATGAGCTACTTGCCTTATGGATGAGCACGTCCGGACGGGAATCCACATTGTCCGGACGGTTGTAGTGATCTTCCCATATTTGTGTTTTGAAAGGAAATCCCATAGCTGGCCGAGCACTGAGTGTCGTCTGGAAGTGATGCTGAAATGTCTGAATCGATGCAAGCTGGAATAGTTCGAAGCTTCTTGACACAGAGGAAGGTCCGAAAGGAAAGTTCTCGTCATCCTGACGAATGATGCTTTGAACAGTTGGGCATTCGAACGGTATATCACGTCATCGGGACGGCTGCAAGGGATCTAATTTTCTGACTTGTAGACTGTGGAAAATCTTCTAGAAGCACTCTGAATAGCGGAATCCTTGATGAAAAGCATGATTACATAGAATTGATTTTGTCCAACAAAATGAAGCCAATTACAAACTAACAAACTCCCCCTTTGGCCATTCTGAGACAAAAATCACTTGAGCGGTTAAAAATACAATCCCAGTCCAAAAATAAAAATTACCCCCCATTTTTGTCACAAAGGGTAAAACAGAGTAATAGGAATCTAACACACCAAAAATTACTCCCCTTAAAGGTCTCAGAAGGACCAGGTTAAACAGAGTAATAAAGTCCAAAAGCTAACACATGTTTAACAAATTGTTTAAAATATTGTCTCGAACATAAAAAATACACCATAAAAGTCATGCAGCATCTGCCATAGGCGCATCATCCTCATCATCACTGCTGGACGGATGATGTTATTTAAGGCACTCCTGGAGATCTAGCTGGTTTTGCTCCACACGGAGGTTAATAGAGTGAACCTCCTACTGCATGGCAGAGATGGACTACTACATAGATGACATGAATAGCTGCATGGAACTCATAACCCCGTGTATAGCTGCCAATGCCTCCAAAATCTGAGAATAACTGGCATCCTGCTGAGGTGGTGGAGCAGTCTGCTTTGTTTCCCTCTCTTCCAACATGCTGGACGGACCCTAACACAAAACAACTAAGTATACCCCTTGTTTCAACAACCAGATTTCCATAATAGCCAGCACCCTCTTCATCGTTGTCCAAGGCTAGGACCACTTCAAGTGCATCCCCGTCTAAGATTACTGATGGAAGACCTAGAAACCTCCCGAACTCAGCTCCTTGACGAGCACCCAACGCCTCCCTATAGTGGGATCCGAGATATACCAATGAGAAAAACACATTGACGCCAACACTTTACCATTGTGATCATGAGCGATTATCCCCACACCCACCATTTTCTGCTTACGATCCACTACAGCATCCCAATTCAATTTGACAACACCCAAAGGGGGCTTGGACCAAAGGATGGTGTTAGTATTTTATGTTGGCCACATTCTGGATGACAAAAACACTATATGTAATGGTTGCTATTTAAACAGGATTATCGATCTTATTCAGAATCTTCAAGTTATATGGATAGTGTCTATTTCAAGCCATGTGCTTTGTTAGGAGTTTCTAGAAGATGTTCATGAAGATTCCATGCAAATTCCAAGTCAGCTAGCCAGTTCCTGTGCAACCGTTCAGACAGGCCTTTGAAGGTGTCCAGACGCCCCGCAGTGTCTTAAAGCTTTAGCGTTGAAGACGTCCGAACGTCAGGGCAACACCGTCTGGACGCTAGGTCAAGCTTCTCCAATTTCTACACGGAGTTGGATTTCAGTCGACACTTATTTGGAAAGTTTCTGCAAAACATCTGGACAACATGGGAACACGTCCGGATGCTAACCAAAGTTCTTGAATATTCTAGGTTTCCTTTACGAATGTGGAAAGGAGTGACAGTGAAGGCCGTTCGGATGCTTGGCCAAGTCGTCCAGACGTGGTTCTGTTTTGGGAAGAATCACGCTATTCTGGAAAGGTTGTCGTAGAAGACTGTCCGATCAAGGTGTTGGACCACAAATGGTACAAACCCAAGTGTAGGTTTTTGCAAGTAATAAATCACGGTAAGTCCGAGGTCGATCCATAAGGAATGATTAGACACGAAAGGATAATTTTTATTATTATGTAGAAAAGAAAAATAAATAAATAAATAAAAAATAGGAATTTTTCTTTTGGTTTCCACTCGAAAGTGGAGCAGAGAAATATAATTTAAATTAAAAAGTAAACTATGAAACTAAAATAAAATAAAAAATTGATTTGGAAGATAATATTGGAAAAGACTAGGGTTTCAAGGATCCACCTAGTATTTTATTATGTATTCATGAGACATAAAAAGAAAATATAAAACAGATCAAACATGGGTTGATTGAGAATTTGATTTCAAAAACATGAAACAATAAATTAAGCATTCCATATATTTTCGAATCATATCAAATCAAACAAAGTAAGCATTTGATATAAACAAAAACCATAAGGAATCCAAATAAACTTGTCCTATTAAATTACTCTCAATTAAAAATCATCCATAAAATTTAATCATTCATCTATGAAAAACAAATAATATAGTCTCAAGAACACATAATAAAAATACTAGACTTCACCTCTAGCCCTAGCTAGAGGTTTAGCCACTCATGTTTATGAAAATAAATTCCATAATCAAAGTACTAAACATAAATTAAAAACAAAAAAAATCAAAATCAAAACTCTGCGCCTCTATGCTCTTCCTTGCTCCTTGGCTCTTCTCTTCCTTCCCACCCCCTTTTTACAAGAGAAAAGCATGATATTTAT
This sequence comes from Alnus rubra, assembly GCA_028654335.1. NCBI lineage: Eukaryota > Viridiplantae > Streptophyta > Magnoliopsida > Fagales > Betulaceae > Alnus > Alnus rubra. The sequence continues at coordinate 3,921,571 of JAJPGS010002449.1, read as the reverse complement.
AGGCAAGTCCAGGGTTCGGTGCCTCCAAAACCTAAAGAGAATCGTGTCTTTGCTGCTGACTTGCTGCCAGGTATAGAAAATATCACGTGTAAACATGGAAAGATTTGGTTGGATAGGTTCATTGCTTCTTCTCTTCTTGTGATGCCAGCTATACACGTTCAGGTTTGGAAATAAGAGATTATTCTTTCCAATTCTTGCCGCACGACGTGTCTTCGTTGTTGCTACCAATTCACGTGTATGATGGGTATGGAAAGAATCAAGTAGAAGGCACCCTCACGCAAGTCGGCTCCACACATCCACGTATGTGGTTTCAAGAGTAAAGAAAAGAAGCGTATATATTAAATCCCCGCCAGGTATGGAAAGAAACAAATGTTTTTCTATGGAAGGAAGATCACTTGTCTTGGAAAGAAAAACCCATGCATTCATTGAATAGCTGCCCAGTTCTTGATTTCACCAAGTGGTCCAGTCCCTTCCATTTATTTTGTTTCTTCTTCTCCTTTTATTTATCGTTTTTTTTTTCCCCTTTAGTCTTCTACAAAATAACAATTCATTACATTAATACCAATTTAAGCTCAACTTGAATAATTAAACAATATTCCTCAATTAAATATAAAATACAAGAATTATGATAAAACATAATATGATAATGCTTATTTTAATAAAGAAAATATGCACTTTTAAGCATTTATCAAAGGCTATCTTCGATCCCCGTCCAGACTCTAAAAGAGTTCCGTTTGGACCCTCCACACTGAAACACCAGAAAAAACTGAGGAAAATTTACAGAGATCAAATTTCCTCAAGTCAGTGTCAGAACACACATGTATAATCAACTGATTACACAATCAGAGAGCATCTCAAAAACTAAACAGAGATATAACTGAGAGTTGAGATTTCAAATAGCACAAATAATTTTCCTAATCATAGAAAATTCAAATAGGCAACTCAACTCATGCAATGCGTGTGTGTGTGTGAAGACTGAACCCACAAGGTTTGAAAAATCATGACAAGAGCAACAGGATTTCCTAAAGAAGAGAGAGAATCCGTAACAGATTAGCCAAAAGTCAAACCATACTTTTACTAGGGCCTAGCCATCCTCATCTGATACACTCCCCCTGAGATACAGCACCGAATTGTTTTACTTGTACCATGAAGGACAAGGTAAAATTTTTACTTGCTCATAGAGGGCAAGGTATATTGCAAATTCAATACAGAAGCAGTGAATAGACAATTTAAAAGCACAAAATTCATACGAATAACTGCTCAATTCTTATGGTGCTGCAGGCTAGAGGAAATGCCAGAATTTATAGATCCTAGGTTCAACTAGCCTGTGGTCAATTTGACCATCTTATCACAAACCTCTTCTCTTATTCAGAATTTCTAGAAGCAGATAGTCAGAGAAGGAATAATGTACCTTTAGGGAGTCTCGGATAGTGCACTTTTTCATCGCATGAGGAAAGGAGCTATCCTACTTTTGAACAACTAGGAAAAAATAACTTGGCAAAATAATCATATACTCTCAAATGTATCTAAGCAAAGTAAATTAATGCTCACAGAATTGAGATATCAGGTAAAGATACATACAATATCTAATAAGCCAAGAAGAAAAAAAATCCTGCAAATTCTCCCAATTTTTTTTTTTTTATTATTAAAAAACAAACAAAACATGCAATATGGAAATGACATCATATGCAAAGGTAAGATCACACCTGTAAACGCTCAAAGATGTTAGTACAGAAAAACAGTCGCTCGACCTGCTTTTTTCTGTCTTCCCCAATAGATACCTGCAAAGTTCTCTCAAGAGAAACAGGGGGCACAACAAACTAGTTCCTAGATTGCATAACAAGCACATACATATAACATGAAAGGTGCAAGCAATCAAACCTGATGCCTTAGGATTAGGAACCAAATCCAAGGCATGAACACCCGAACCTGCTAGGTGCGTCGGTTCCCCTTCCTGGGGTAACTGCCGTTCTCAGCCCAAGTCTGCCTTCCAGTGGGTGGTTGCTGACAAGACTGCATCATCAACTCCATCACATTTTGCATCCAGACAGGAGGCTCACTGGAGTATTGCTATTGAGGCCTTCTCAAATGCTTGGGTTTGCTCTTGTAAGTGCCACTGTAATTGGCTGGTACAAACCGCTGCTGAGGCCGTTGATGCTAAGGAGCATGAGACCAAGGAGCTTGATACTGATGCCTTGATGCTTGTCCCCATGGTACTTTATAGGATGCCTGATGCCAGGGAGTCTGATGCTGAGCCATAGGTCTAGCGCCATAATGAGCTTGTCTGGGCGCTTCTTTCTTGGCTTTGGCCTTTTGAGCTTTCAGGAGGGAGCACTGAGGCCGAACATGCCCACTAAGACCGTAGTGATGGCAAATAGGAGGTCTTCTGATGGAATGAGGCTGCTGAATGCCTAGAACATCATCATTAACCTTTTCCTTCTGTTTATCTTCAACAACGGGAGGAAGCTCTGGGACTGTAGGCTTTACAAATTCAGTCTTTGAGGTAGAAGGAACATCAGAAGAGGAAGCTACATACCCGAGACCAGTTTTGTCATTAGGGCTCTTCTGGATGGACAGCATGCGAGTCAACTTCTCATCAGTGACTCTCTCTAGCTGGAGCTGTGTCTCTAGTAGCTTTTCCTCGAGCTCTTGCACTTTTAGCAGGAATGAACTCTTCTTGGTCTGTAAACTGTTCAGATCATTCAGGTGCTGCTTTCGGCCTTCCCTCAACTTCTCAAACTATTTGTAGAGTTTCTTGTAGGCCTCTTTGAGCTCTTTCTCATTTTCACTATGCTCCGAGTAATATGAGTCTTCTTCTTCAACATGTGGGGCTACGAAGGCCATAAATTTTTCAGACTTTGGAGCTTATTCTTCTGACTCATCACTGAGAGTCACATTGTATGCCTTCTGCTTGCCCTTTTTGAGATTCCCACAATCCGCATGGATATGCCCAAAGCCTGAGCATTCAAAACATTGGGGTCCTCTGGGATCTCTCTTCTCCTCTTCCTCTGGTTTAGCTTCTCTGAGAGGTTTATTTATTTTATTAGAAAACTTTTTCTTGAACTGATCATCTTTCATCAGTCTTCTGAAATTTTTGGCTAACATAGCCACAGCTTTGTCTTCATCCTCAGAGTCATCTTCAGAGGACGCTTCTACCTTCTTCTTGGAAGTTTTAGGGTAATGGTCTTCAACTTCTTGACCGGGGGCAGAGACAGCTCATATGTTTGAAGAGATCCGACTAGCTCTTCAATCTTAATCTCTTCAAGATCCTTGCTTTCTTCGATCGTCGTTACCTTGATCCTGAAACGCTCGGGAAAAGATCTTAGAATTTTTTGGATGAGTTTTCATCCGAGATAGATTTCCCAAGACTCACCATGGATTTTCTAAGGTCACTTATCTGGGAGTAAAACTCTCAAAAAGTCTCTTCTTCCAACATCTTAATTTCTTCAAATCTTGAAGTCAACATTTGAAGTTGGGCAGATTTAACTAATTTCGTGCCTTCATATGTTGTTTCCAAGATTTGCCATGCTTCTTTGGCTGATTCGCAGTTTGAAATTTTGGCGAATTCAGAGGGAGAAAGTGCTTGGCATAGAGCATGGAGGGTTTTATCATTGGAAAGTCGGGTGTTTTTCAGAGGGATTGTTTCAGAAGTTGTATCCTCTGGTTTAGTCCAACCAGAGTCAACAATACTCCAACAGTCAATAGATTTTAAAAAGAATCGCATCCGAGCTTTCCAATAGCCATAGTTTGTACCATCAAAGGTAGGAACAAAATTAAGAGTTTGAGACATATCAAAATATAGAAGTCAAATATAATAACACTCAAGAAATTAATCTTCTCAGAGTGTACCAAGCTCTGATACCAATTGAAAATTGAAATGACTTCTAATTTAAACAACAAAAATTAAAGCACAGCGGAAAGTAAATGACACATAGATTTTTGTTGACGAAGTGGAAACTCAGTTAAGAGAAAAACCACTCCGGGGCAGCCAAACCCAGGAATTCCATTATTCAGAAGACATAGCTAGATACAAGACAGTAACACTCACATGTACCAATGCAGTGGTCGTAACTTGATCTCTGACGTGTAACCCAACACGAATGCTTCCCAACCAGGTTCACCTACCTGAAGGGGTCTTCAATGGAACTCCTTACCTTAGAGCTGACCTCTAAGATAGACTTCGGTTTATAGCACAACACACTTGTAAAACAGCTTCAGAGCAATTGATGACTTCTCTGAGCTCTAATGGAATTCACACAGAATTCTTGCAGTTCTTAGTGCCCAGGGGCCTCTATTTATAGGATGGGGGCTCAAATGAGCATTAGGCAAAATATACCTTGGCACTGTCCGGACGGTGGATATGGGCCGTCCGGACGGACAACTGTGCGACAAGATTTTCCGAAAATTTCGCGGGGAAATCTTTCATGTTTAAGGACATCGTCTGGTTGGGATGGCACATCGTCCGGATGGTCGCACGTCCATTGCAAGTAATTTCCTTATAAGGCACTCCAGCTTCCGGACCATGGGGGATGAGCGTCCGGACGGCTATTCTTCAACACGCAATTTCCATATCTGTAATCCACGCGTTCGGACCATGATAGGCAGTCGTCCGGACGGTTGAAGTCGAATTGGCAATTTCCTTCTTTGATGCACGCGCGTCCGGACCACAGCTGTCAGACGTCCGGACGGTCATATTTGAATTGCGATTCTTGCCTTAAGAAGACACGCATCTGGACGGGATACCACATCGTCCGGACTGTTGACTGATCTTCTCTTTCTTGGAACTTGGAAAGAAATCAGAAGATGATCGAGTACTGGGAGACGTCCGGACGTGCTGCTGAAACGCCCGGACGGATGCAAGCTGGCACAGAAACTTCTCGATACAGTATGGGGTCCGGACGGAATGACAACTTCGTCCGGACGGATGATGCTGGTCTGTATGGCGTCCGGACGGGATGACACGTCGTCCAGACGGATGGAACAGTGGACAGATGGGCGTCCGGACGGGATGGCTCGATCGTCCGAACGGCTGACAGGGAACTTGAAATTCTTTTGACTTGTCGGCAGAAACGACTGACATCACTCTGAAAGTGGAATCCCTGTTTACCGCATCTTTACACTTAAGTGATTTTGTCCAAACACAGAATGAGGTCAAAATACTAACATACCTTACTAAGCCTTTTTGTGTAATCGCGTTGCCAAACGCTCATACACAAAAAAATTAATTCAATACGCTACAAAGTAGAACAACACCTAGAGAATTTATGATGCCCTCGCACTTTTCCAGAAATAAATTTCCCTTGAATTTCTCGGCTGTAAGGATTAGAAAGTTAGTACCTATTAAAAAATAAAAAATAAAACAAAATTATTTAATATTTTTTTAAAAAAAAAACAAAATTAAATTAAAAATAATAATAATTAAACTCAGTGTCTTAAATGCATTCCCCGGCAACGGCGCCAAAAACTTGTTGGACAACAAATGGTGCAAGCCCAAGTGTAGGTTTTCTCAAGTAATAAATCACGGTAAGTCCGAGGTCGATCCACAAGGAATGATTAGACACGAAAGGATAATTTTTATTATTATGCAGAAAAGAAAAATAAATAAATAAAAAATAGGAATTTTACTTTTGGTTTCCACTCGAAAGTGGAGCAGAGAAATATAATTTAAATTAAAAAGTAAACTATGAAACTAAAATAAATAAATTTGATTTGGAAGATAATATTGGAAAAGACTAGGGTTTCAAGGATCCACCTAGTATTTTATTATGTATTCATGAGACATAAAAAAAAATATAAAACAGATCAAACATGGGTTGATTGAAAATTTGATTTCAAAAACATGAAACAATAAATTAAGCATTCCATATATTTTCGATTCATATCAAATCAAACAAAGTAAGCATTTGATATAAACAAAAACCATAAGGAATCAAAATAAACTTGTCCTATTAAATTACTCTCAAATAAAAATCATCCCCAAAATTTAATCATTCATCTATGAAAAGCAAATAATATAGTCTCAAGAACACATAATAAAAATACTAGACTTCACCTCTAGCCCTAGCTAGAGGTTTAGCCACTCATGTTTATGAAAATAAATTCCATAATCAAAGTTCTAAACATAAATTAAAAACAAAGAATATAAAAATTCAAACTCTGCGCCTCTATGCTCTTCCGTGCTCCTTGGTTCTTCTCTTCCTTCCCACCCCCTTTTTACAAGAGAAAAGCATGATATTTATAGGCAAGTCCAGGGTTCGGTGCCTCCAAAACTAAAGAGAATCGTGTCTTTGCTGCTGACTTGCTGCCAGGTATAGAAAATATCACGTGTAAACATGGAAAGATTTGTTTGGCTAGGAAGTGCTTCTTCTCTTCTTGTGCTGCCAGTTATACACGTCCAGGTTTGGAAATAAGAGATTATTCTTTCCAATTTTTTCCGCACGACGTGTCTTCGTTGTTGCTGCCAATTCACGTGTATGATGGGTATGGAAAGAATCAAGTAGAAGGCACCCTCACGCAAGTCGGCTCCACACATCCACGTATGTGGTTTCAAGAGAAAAGAAAAGAAGCATATATATTAAATCCCCGCCAGGTATGGAAAGAAACGCATGTTTTTCTATGGAAGGAAGATCACTTGTCTTGGAAAGAAAAACCCATGCATTCATTGAATAGCCGCCCAGGTCTTGATTTCACCAAGTGGTCCAGTCCTTTCCATTTATTTTGTTTCTTCTTCTCCTTTTATTTATCATTTTTTTTTCCTTTAGTCTTCTACAAAATAACAATTCATTACATTAATACCAATTTAAGCTCAACTTTAATAATTAAACAATATTCCTCAATTAAATATAAAATGCAAGAATTATGATAAAACATAATATGATAATGCTTATTTTAATAGAGAAAATATGCACTTTTAAGCAATTATCAAAGGCTATCTTCCGTCCAGACGCTCCACAGCCAGAGTCCGAATTTGTCTAAAATTAGGTTTTCTGAAGCCTATAAATAGATGGCTCTAGGCATGTTATTTGTAAGAATTCAATATAGAATTCCATTGTGCTTAGAGAGGGTGTTTAGGGAGAATTGAGGATCCGCTAACTCTCTAGCAGTTGCCAGTGTGTGCTACCTTTGTTCGTGTGAAGTCTATCTTAGGGGTTGGCCCTAAGGTAAAGGAATTCATCAAAGACCCCTTCAAGTAGGAGACTTGGTTGGGAAGCGTTCTTGTTGAGCTCCATGTTATAGTTAAAGGTATGACTATTGTAATAGGTTTTGTGAGTACGAGTGCTTTATAACTTACTTTGTCTTTGGATAGTGAATTTCCTAGGTTTGGCTGCCCCGGAGTGGTTTTTCTCTTCATAGAGTTTCCACTTCGTCAACAAATATCTTGTCTCTTTTATTTTCCGCATTTAAGATATTTTGTTGCTCACGAACACACACTTGGTTGTTTAGAAGTCATATTTTATTTTCAATTGGTATTAGAGCTTGGTACACTCTGTTTAAGATTTATTTCTTGAGTGTGATCTTTTCGACTTCTATTTTTTATAATGTCTCAATTTCTTCATTGCATTCCTGCCTTTGATGGCACGAATTATGGGTATTGGATAGCTCGTATGTGCTTCTTTTTAAAATCTATTGATGTTTGGTGAATTGCAAAAATTGGTTGGATTAAACCAGAGGCTACAACTGCCGAACTTTTTGTGGCTCAAACTAGTGCACGACTTTCCAATGATAAAGTCCTCCATGCCCTATGTAAAGCGCTTTCCCCATCTGAATTTGAAAAATTAAAATGGCTTCTAATATAAACAATTGTGTGTGTGTGCACAAAGTGTTAACAAAACAATATCAATGCGGAATTTAAAACACACAAGAATTTTGTTAACAAAGTAGAAACTCAATATGAGGAAAACCACTCCGGGGCAGCCAAACCAGGATATTCACTATTCAGAAGACAAGACTCACATACCCCTGATGCAGTGGTCATACCTTGCACTCTAACGTGTCACCTAACACGAACGCCTCTCAACTAGTTTCCTACCTGAAAGGGTCTTCAATGGAATCTTTTACCGTAGGGCCAATCCCTAAGATAGACTTCAGATCAGCGCAGCAACAGCACACACATCAATGGCTTCGGAGAGACTAACTCAACACAATAACCTTACAATTTAACTCTCTAAGTACTAAAGAATTCAATACCGAATTCTTGCTGTTCTCAAGCCTAGCGACCTCTATTTATAGGCTGTAGGTTCAAATGAGTGTGTGGCTTGATAAAATCTAGGCGCCGTCCGGACGGACAACTGTGCGATCGGCTTTCCAAAATGTCGCTGAAATTTTATCCCGATTTGAGCCGCATTCGGAATGTGATGCCCTGTCGTCTGGACAATCGCACTTCCGCTGCACGTAATTTCCATACCAAGGCTTCGAGCGTCTGGACCAAAGGAATGGTAGTCTGGACGGTTGATCTGATGCACGCAATTTCCATATCTGATGCTCACGCGTCCGGACCATGAACAATAGCGTCCAAACGTCTGGATTTTGAATGCAATACTTGCCATATGAGCGCGTCCGGACGGGAGTCCACAACGTCCGGACGATTGCAACGATCTTCCCATATTTTTGTTTTGGAAGGAAATCCCATAGCTGGTCGAACACTGAGTGTCTTCCGGATGTGCTCTTGAAACGTCTGGATGGATGAAAGCTGGAGCAGTTCGAAGCTTCTCGACATAGTGGAAGGTTCAGACGGAAAGTTCTCGTTGTCCGGACGGATGATGCTTTGGACAGATGGGCGTCCAGATGGTATATCACATCTTTCGGACGGCTACAAGGGATCCGATTTTTCTGACTAGTAAACTGTGCAGAATCTTCTGGAAGCACTCTGAATAGAGGAATCCCTGTTAAAAAGCATCATTACAAAGAAGTGATTTTATCCAATAGGATGTGGCCAATTACAAACTAACAGAATTCGTAAGAATTTCAAATTGTGAATCCACTAAAGAAGCATGGCAAATCTTAGAAACAATATATGAGGGCACCAAACTTGTTAAATCTGCAAAGCTCCAAATGTTGATTTCTAGATTTGAAGAAATTAAGATGTTAGAGAAAGAGACATTCGGTGAGTTTTACACCAGGATCAACGACTTGAGAAACTCGATGGTGAGTCTTGGGAAGAGGGTCTCTGATGCAAAACTCATCAAAAAGATTCTAAGGCCTTTCCCAAAGCGTTTCAAGATTATAGTGACTTCCATTGAAGAAAGCAAGGACTTAGATTCTGTGAAGATTGAGGAGTTGGTGGGCTCTCTTCAAAGTTATGAGTATTCCCTAACCCTAGTCAAGAAAGCAAAGGGGATGGCCTTCAAAGCAACTAAAACCAAAGTCTTATCAGATGAAGACTCAGACAATGAAGAGGAATTAGCCATGATGGCCAACATGATCAATAAATTGATGAAGACTGATAAATTCATCAAAGGACTGAGGGAAACTCCTAGTGAAACCGAGCCAGAAGACGATCCTAGAGGTCAGAAATGTTGTGAGTGCTCCGGCTTTGGGCGCATGAGAACTAAGTGTGCAAATCCTAAGCAGGCTAAGAGGAAGGCCTACTTTGTAACTCTCAATGATGAGTTTGAGAAAGAAGAAGAATCTTCTGAGAATTGTCTAACACTTGTGGCTTCACATGAAAATTAGGACGATCTTTACTACTCTGAGCATGGTGACGAAGAACTAAAAGAGGAATATTGTGTCATGTACATGGAACTCATGAAGCTGAGAGAGTCCAATCAGAAGAAGGTGATAAAGCTGAACACAATGAAGACAAAAGGAGACACATTACTTCAGAAGATCACAGAATTGGAAGATAAACTGATGGATGCACAGTTACAGTTGGAGAAGTTCTCAGACAACAAGCTAGCTCAGATGTTGACAAGTCAGAAGTGCTCATCTGACAAAACTGGTCTTGGGTATGTAGCTATTGGTTCCTCCAACATTGCTTCTATTTCTAAAACTGTGTTTGTGAAGCCCTTAGGTTCAGAGACTCATAATGACAAAGTTAAGGCTATTATGGTTTCTTGTGAGAATGATAATACTACACCTGCACAATCTGAGCATTCTACAGAGAGAAGCCTACCTACATGTCATCATTGTGGGATAGTGGGACATATTAGACCAAATTGTGGTCAGTTAAAATTCTCAAGAACTTGGAATAAGAAGAATGCTCCTAAGAAGGAAAAAGATGTTGAAGAACATTCCAAGACAAAATATATTCCTCCACATAGGAGACAACCCACTCAAAAGTTTGTTCCTATTTGCAATCACTGTGGGTTGAGCGCTCACATTCGACCCAAATGCCCACACGTACTTGTTTAGAGGTCTAAAGTGAATAATGAGTTACCAAAGAAAGATTCTACTAGCACCAGACCTCCTAGGAAGCATCAGGCTCAGAGGAAACTATCAAGGTATGCTCCACCAATGCACAAAACTCCCATATGTCAGCAATGTGGAGCTAATAGTCATGTCAGATCTAGGGTCCTCAGCTTCAAAATGACCCGCCTAGAAAGATTGGACCTCATGCAAGATATCTTGCTCCAAGGCATCAGCGACAATAGAAGAGATTTGTTCTTGTAAAACAGGCCTGGTTGCCAAAGAATGACAAATCTCAGCATCATAAGGAAAAGCCGTAGACGCCTCAAAAGGATCTATCCTATGAAGAATTACCCATTGTTGGCAGCTTTATGCGAAGCTTGTTCAGATATATGGAACTGCAGTAGAAGGATGGAGGACAAGATAGGCATAGTCACTTCCTAAGGGGGAGAAAACCCACCTAGTTGGTGAGGTCACACATGCCTAGGATTGCGGCTCCTAAATCCTAGTGCTTGTCAGGTACACTTGCATTGCATCTTTTATATTGTCATATCCTGTGCATGTTTTGCATATTTGTTATGGAACCGTTTTTTTTTTATCCCTATATAGTTTCTCTTGTTTTGAGAAAATTCTGCAGGTATTTCATAGGGATGCAGCGATCATCCCATATACGGTCCGGACGTGAATCTGTCCAAAGCATCTTCCGTCCGGACAACGAGAACTTTCTGTCCGTACCTTCCTCTGTGTCGAGAAGCTTCGAACTACTCCAGCTTGCATCTGTCTGGACGTTTCAGCAGCACGTCCAGACAATACTCAGTGTTCGACAGACTATGAGATTTCTTTCCAAAACACAGACATGGGAAGATCGCTGCAATCGTTCGAACGATGTGGATTCCCGTCCAAACGCGCTCATGCATAAGGCAAGTATCGCATTCAAAATCCAGATGTCTTTACGCTCGGCTTCATGGTTGGGACCGCGAGCATCAGATATGGAAATTGCCTGCATTAGATCAACCGTCCGGAAGACAATTCCTTTGGTCTGGGTGCGCGAAGCCTTAATATGGAAATGCGTGCAGTGAAAGTGCGACAGTTTGGACGACAGAGCATCACCGTCCGGAAGCGACTCAAATCAGGAAAGAATTTCAGCAAAATTTTTGGAAATTCGATCGCACAGTTAACCGTCTGAAGGCCCTATGAATACTGTCCAGAAGGTGCCTAGGTTTTATCAAGCCCGACGCTCATTTGAACCTGCAACCAATAAATAGAGGTCCATAGGCTTGAGAACAGCAAGAATTTGGTATTGAATTCCTTTGTGCTTAGAAAGTTATATTGTAAGGTTATTGTACTGAGTTAGTCTCTCTGAAGCCATTGTTGTGTGTGCTGTTGCTGCGCTAATCTGAAGTCTATCTTAGGGGTTGGACCTAAGGTAAAGGATTCCATTGAAGACCCCTTCAGGTAGGAGACTTGGTTGGGAGGTGTTCACGTTAGGCTACACATTAGAGTGCAAGGTACGACCACTGCATCAGGGTTATGTGAGTGCTACTACTTTGTAATTAGTCTTGTCTTCTAAATAGTGGATATCCTAGGTTTGGCTGCCCCGGAGTGGTTTTTCTCATATTGAGTTTCCACTACGTTAACAAAAATTCTTGTGTCTTTGAAATTCCGCATTAGTATCATTTTGTTACATGCACACACACACTTGCACATGTGTTTGGTCACAAGTTTCTAAGAAGATGTCCTTGAAGATTCCATGCAATTTCCAAGTCAAAACAGCCTGTTCCTGTGCAACCGCCCGGACGGGCCTATGAAAGCTTCCGGCCACCCCTCAGTGTCTAGAAGCTTCAGCATTGAAGAACGTTTGGACGTCAGGGCAACACCTTCCGGACGCTAGGTCAAGCTATTCAGAATCCGAGTATAAATTGGATTTCATGTCCAGACATGGATTGGGAAACAGCAACCATTCAGACGGAAGGGTAACACCGTCCGGACGCTTTTCAGGTTCCCAGGAAGATTTTTGCACAAATCATAGTGTTTTTATTGTAACTCTCTGCTCGAGTATCGAATTGAAACGAAATTTGTCTCATTGGAAAGCTAAGAAAAATCCTAAAACTTGAATGTCTTGATTGTAAATAGAAACTTCCGAATGGCCCACCATCCGGACGGAAAGAGAATAGCGTCCAGACGGCCACCAAAAATTCGAGAAATTTCAAAATTCCTATTCAGACACGGAAACAATTGACCGTCCGGATACCCTTTGCTTGCCATTCTGACGGTCAACTTTGATTTTGAATAGACTTAGGTTTTCTGAAGCTTATAAATAGAGGCCTCTAGGCATGTTTTTTGTACAGAATTCGGTATTGAATTCTCTTAGCTTTGAGAGGGTGTTTAGGGAGATATGAAGATCTGCTAGCTCTCAAGCCGTTGTCGGTGTGTGCTCCTTGTTTGTATGAAGTCTATCTTAGGTGTCGGCCCTAAGGTAAAGGAATCAATCAAAGACCCCTTCAAGTAGGAGACTTGGTTGGGAAGCGTTCATGATGGGTTTCGTGTTATAGTTAAAGGTATGACTACTGCAATGCATTTTGTGAGTACGAGTGCTTTGTAACTTGCTTTGTTTTTGGATAGTGAATTTCCTGGGTTTGGCTGCCTCGGATTGGTTTTTCTCTTCACAGAGTTTTCACTTCGTCAACAAATATCTTTTCTCTTTTAAATTCCGCATTTAAGATATTTTGTTGAACACAAACACATACTTGGTTATTTAGAAGTAATAATTTTTTTCAATTTGGTATCAAAGTAGGTACACTTGTGTTTGGATTTATTTCCTAAGTGTGATCCATGACTTCTTCTAACATAAAACTTCCTGAGTTCTCTGAAGATGATTTTTATGATTTCTCTAAAGATACCTTGTTGTTAAGTAAACTCTTTACGAAATCAAATAAAGAACTCAAGAAAATTAAGCAAGAAAAAGAGTCTTTGATTTTACAATTATCTGAATCACATGTTTTGATAGACTCTTTGAAATCTGAGAATACCATGCTTTTTGATTCTATTGATGCACTAGAGAATAAATTAAAAGAATTAGGGGATCTCTTGGAAAAATTCTCTAGTAATAATTTGAAAAGCATGCTTTCTATTCTTATAGATATTTCTAACAAGCCTGATTTAATTATTAATGATTTAAGTACTTATACTTCACATGCTTCTGATTCTGAATTAGATTCTATTGATATTAAGCCTATGATAGAAGATACAGCTTGTTTAGATAATCCTTGCATAACTAATCTTGTGATGCCTAACTCCAAGGTAAGTTTATTCCTAAGTGTCATAATTGTGGGAAGATTGGTCATATTAGGCCAAATTGTTACTTGTTGAAATCCCACAGGCCTTGCATTAAGCAGGATTCTCTAAGGAAAAGTGAAGCTGAAGATTCTTTCTCATCAAAATATGTCCCTCCGCATAGGAGACATATAAAAGGTAAGGGCAATATTGTTTGTAAGAATGCTAACCATATTTCTGTAGAGAAAGTCAAGCAGCATTCCAACAAAAGAAGCCTGCCCACCTGTCATCTCTGTGGCATCACCGGTAACATCCGACCCAAATGTCCACAGCTCCAATCTTAGAAGAAGAAGGCACAGAGGAAGTTACCTACTAAGACCACATCAGGTACTCTACCTTCGGTGGGACATCAGGTTCCATGGCATCAGCGGCAACAACAACGGTCTGTTCCAAAGAACACATCAAGGTACTACAAGAAAAATCAACAAAAGCCCGATAGCAACCATGCCTATGAAAGGTTGCTGAGCTTGTTACAAGGGATGCTGAGGAGAATGGACAGTATGAGCAATACCCGATCACATCTACCATGGGTACACCAGGGTTGGATCAGAAAGGATGAGACCATTCACCCCTTGAGGGGGAGTGGACTCACCTAGTATAGGTGCAGTCTTACCATGCCTAGGATTTTGGTTCCTAAATCCTAGTGCATACCAGGTATGTTTGCATTGCGTTGATTGTCAAATCTTATATATCCTATTTTTTCCTTGCATTCTGTTTGAGGAACCACCTTTTCTATCCCTATATTTTCTCTTGGTTGTTTTGATAATTTTCTGCAGGTACATTCTAGGGATGACAGCGAAAGCATGTCACTGCTTTTCTGTCTTGATATAGTCAAACCTCTCTCCCTGAGGTCAGGTTTGCTCTTATCTTACATTCTTGGACTAAACTGTCTTCTTCTCTGTGTAAGCATGTTTTTGTTGTTTTTCCATTTTTTTTTTGTTTGAAAAAAAAAGGAGGGTGGGGGGGGGGAGAAAGATGCAGATATTTATTCCTACATTTAGCTTTTCAGATATCTTATGTATTTTTACCTGATGTCTTAGTTCTTGGTGCATTACTCTTTTTGCTTTTATATAACTATGAGTTCTTGTTTGATTTCTGCAAAGTTTCCCTGCTGCATCCATTTGATAGATAGTCCCTTTTCTCATGCGATGAAAATTTAAACTATCGAAGGCTCCCTTAAGGTACATTTTTTTTTCTCTCTGACTTTTAGCTTTAAGAAATTCTAATGAGATGGATTTTTTTTTGCTAAGATGGTCAAATTGACCAACTCGATAGTTGAACCTAGAACCCATAAATTCTGGCATTCTTTCTAGGTTGCAGCACCAAGTGATAAAAAAGCACTCAAAATTGAATAATGATGGATATATTAAAAGATCCACTGCTTTTATGCTATAAATATGTTCTTGAACTTGTCCTTCTAGAAACAGTCAGTGACCAAATCATTGTGGAAATAGATGGTCACTAGAGGACGAAGTAAAAGAAAAGTGCTGCAGCTTAGGGGGGTGTATCAGATGAGGGTGGCTAGGCCTTAGTAAAATAAGGTTTGACTTTTGACTGATCTGACATTGATTTTCTCTCTTATTTAGAAAATCCGGTTGCTTTAAGTCATATTAGTGAACTTCAAACCTTATTGAGAAAGCTTTTACACACACACGTATTGCATGAGTTAAGTTTACTATTGAAAAATTTCTATCTGCAGGGAAATTTGTGTGCTTATTGACTCTTAACTCTCAATTATATCTTGGTATATTTTTTAAATGCTATTTGACTATTTTATCAGTTATTTATACATGTGTGTTCTAAAGCTAATGTTAGGAAAAAAAAAATTCTGCATATTTCCCTCTGATTTTTAGCTTCTAGTGTGAAGCGTCTGGACGGACATGTTCTTGCGTTCAGACCCGCTCGGCTCTGTCGATCTCTTATCTGATAGCATGCCGTCCAGACGAGTATGTACCGCATCCGGATGCAAGCTTTTTCCTTTCTCTGCCAAACACACACTGCTTTTTGCCTATTCTATCATGTTGTGTTGTGTATATTTTCTCTCGGACTGATCTCGAGATTTTGGTATTCTCTGCACATCTTTTCTCATTTCCAAGTATTTCCTATGACTTTCCTTATTCTCTTAAGCTTTGGTTTTTTTATAATATTGGAATCTTTAATTGATTATGAATTGAGAAATTGTGCATGAATATCTTTTTATGTCTTTATGCTGGATGAATATCACTAATATGTGTCTTTTGGATTGCTATATCTACTTTTGTATTTCTTTGTACATCCAATTGATAATCGTCATAATACCGCATTCTTTTTGAACTAATAAGATCTAATATTTCCTTGTGGTGTTTTTTTTGGAGAAAATTATGTTTAAATATTTTCAGGAAAATGTTGTCCAGTAACTTCCAGCATAGTGTTAGACAAAGAGCTCTTTGGAAAAAAGACCAGTGTTGAAATCATATGTTCCAAAGATCTCAAATTTTAGATGAGCTCATTCCCCTTGCTCATACAGAGTCTTCCGTAACCTTTTCCTCTAGATCTACATCAGCTAGAGATTTAATGGTGAATCTTCTTTATCATCATGCAGACCACTTTGTTAGTTTGTGATTGGCCTCATTCTCGTTGGACAAAATTACTTGTATGTAAAGATGCTGTTTTACAAGGGATTCCGCTATTCAGAAGTGTTTTAGAATATTCTACAGTCAGAAAAGTCTGTTCCCTGTCAGCCGTCCGGATGATCGTGCCATCCCGTTCGGACGCTCATCTGTCCACCCATCCGGACGCTCATCTGTCCATCCGTCAGGACGACGTGCCATACCGTCCGGACGCCCAGACAGACCTAGCATCATCCATCCGGACGACCTGGTCTTCCGTTCGGACCCTCCACTGTATAGAGAAGCTTCTATTCCAGCTTCCATCCGTCCGGACGTCTCAGCAGCCCGTCCGGACACCTCTCAGTTTTTGACCAAGCTTCAGATTCTTTCCAAGTTTATTTACGGGAAGATTGATGCAACCGTCCGGACGACGTGAAATCCCATCCGGACCCGCTTCTCCTCAAGGCAAGAATCGCAATTCAAATTCAACCGTCAGGACTCCAGTCTGCCATCGTCCGGACGCGTGTGCACCTGATATGGAAAATGTGTATTCAGTTTCAACCGACCGAACGCCTACCTATCATGGTCTGGACGCGCGCAACACATATATGGAAATTGCGTGTTGAAGATCAATCGTCCGGTCGGCCATCCCCCTTGGTCCGGACGCGGGAAAGCCTTATATGGAAATTACTTGCAGCGGATATGCGACCGTCCGAATGACAGTGTCTCACCGTCCGGACGCGGTTCTCTAACAGGAAAGATTTTCAGTGAAAATCTCAAAAATTCTGGTCGCATAGTTGTCCATCCAAACGGCTCTGGTTCACCGTCCGGACGGCGTCCATACATATTACTGCAGTCACCCATTTGAATCCTTAGCCTATAAATAGAGGCCCCTGGGCATTGAGAACTACAAGAATTCGGTATTGAATTCCTTCAGAGCTTTGAGAGTTATTTTGTGAAGTTATCGGAGCTGAATCGTTCTCTCTCAAGCCACTGCAAGTGTGTTGTTGCTGTACTACAACTGAAGTTTATCTTAGGGGACAGCCCTAAGATAAAGGATTCCATTGAAGACCCCTTCAGGTAGGAGACCTGGTTGGGAAGCGTTCGTGTTGGGTTACACGTTAGAGAGCAAGGTACGACCACTGCATCAGGGGTATGTGAGTTTTACTACTTTGTATCTAGCTTTGTCTTCTGAATACTGGATATCCTGGGTTTGGCTGCCCCGGAGTGGTTTTTCTCATCTTGAGTTTCCACTTCGTTAACAAAGATCCTTGTGTCATTTATTTTCCGCATTGTTATTTTTGTTGACACTTTGTGCACACACTTGCTTTTTACTTTTAGAAGTCAAATTTATTTTTCAATTGGTATTAGAGCTTGGTACACTCTGAGAAGATTAATTTCTTGAGTGTTATTATTTTTTACTTCTATTTATTATAATGTCTCAAACTCTTAATTTTGTTCCTGCATTTGATGGTACAAACTATGGCTATTGGAAGGCACGTATGCATTTCTTTATGAAATCTATTGGCTGTTGGAGTATTGTTGAAATTGGTTGGACTAAACCAGAAGATACAACACTCAAACTAGTCCCTCAGAAAAATGCACGGCTTTCAAATGATAAAGCCCTCCATGCTCTGTGCCAAGCACTTTCTCCTTTAGAATTCGCAAAAATTTCAAATTGCGAATCAGCCAAAGAAGCATGGCAAATTTTGGAAACAACATATGAAGGCACGAAACTAGTAAAATCTGCCAAACTTCAAATGTTGATTTCAAAATTTGAAGAAATTAAGATGTTGGAAGATGAGACGTTTGGAGAGTTTTACTCCAAGATGAGTGACCTGAGAAACTCCATGGTGAGTCTAGGGAAGCCTATATCGGATGCAAAACTCATCCGAAAAGTTCTGAGATCTTTTCCTGAGCGTTTCAGGATCAAGGTGGCCACCATTGAAGAAAGCAAGAATCTAGAAGAAATGAAGATTGAAGAGTTGGTGGGATCTCTTCAAACATATGAGATGTCTCTGCCCCCGGTCAAGAAGTTGAAGACCATTGCCCTGAAAACTTCCAAGAAGAAGGTAGAAGCTTCATCTAAACATGACTTTGAGGAGGATGAAAAAGCTATGGCTATGTTAGCCAAGATATTCAGAAGACTTATGAGAGATGACCCGTTCAAAAAGAAGTTTTTTGAAAAAGTAAAGAAAGCTCCCAGAGAATATGAACTAGGAGAAGAAGAAAAGAAGGATCCGAGAGGGCCCAGATGCTTTGAATGCTCAGGTTTTGGGCATATCCGAGCCGATTGTGGGAATTTGAAGAAGGGCAAGGGGAAGGCTTACAATGTGACTCTCACTGACGAGTCAGAAGAAGAAGCTCCAGAGTCTGAAAAATTTATGGCCTTTGTAGCCCCACACATTGAGGAAGAAGACTCTTATTATTCAGAGCATAGTGATAATGGGGAAGAGCTCGAGGAAAAGCTACTAGAGACACAGTTCCAGCTGGAAAGAGTCACTGATGAGAAGCTGACTCGTATGATGTCTATCCAGAAGAGCCCAATTGACAAGACTGGTCTCAGGTATGTAGCTCCCTCTTCTGATGCTCCCTCTACTTCAAAGACTGTATTTGTAAAACCTGCAGTCCCAGAGCCTCCTCCCACCGTTGAAGATAAAGGGAAGGACAAAGTCAACGATGATGTTCCAGGCACTCAAAAGCCTCATTCCATCAGAAGACCTCCCCTATGCCATTACTGTGGTCTAAGTAGGCATGTTCGTCCTCAATGCTCCCTCCTAAAAGCTCTGAAAGCCAAGGCCAAGAAAGAAGTGCCCCGACAGGTTGATCATGGCACTAGACTTGCGGCCCAGACTCAATGGTATCAGGCCCCATATCATCAAGCACCAAGATATCAAGCTCCTTGGTCTCATAGACCACGATACCAGGCATCCCAGCATTAGCGGCCTCAGCAACGATTTGTACCTGCCAATCACAGTGGCAACTCCAAGAACAAATCCAAGCAATTTAGGAGGCCTCAGAAGGTGAAAGAAGAGCAGTACCTCAGTGAGCCACCTATGTGGATGCAGAGCATGATGGAGTGGATGATGCAGTCCTGCCAGCAACCACCTACAGGAAGGCAGGCTTGGGTTTAGAAGGACAGTCACCCCCTGAGGGGGAACAGACACACCTAGCAGGTTCGGGTTTGATTGCTTATCTTGCTTGTTATATTTTGTATGCAATCTAGGAACCAGTTGTGTTTTGCCCCCTATTTCTCTTGAGAGAATTTTATAAGTACTTTTTTTTTTGGGAAGACAGAAAAAGCAGGTCGAGCAACTATTTTTTCTGTATTGGCATCATCAGGTTTGATCTTGCCTTGCATATGATGTTTTTCCATATTCCATTTTTTTAAAATTATAAAAAAAAAATATTTGGGGAGAATTTGCAGGATTTTTTTTCTCTTGGTATAACAGATAATTGCATGTCTTTTCTCCTGATATCTCAATTCTTTGGGTATTAATTTACTTTGCTTAGATATAATTGAGAGTCTTTGACTATAATTTGCCAAGTGTTTTCCTGTATATGCTAAAGTAGGATAGCTTCTTTTCTCATGCGATGAAAAATGTGCACTATCCACGACTTCCCTAAAAGGTACATCTTTCCTTCTCTCACTTTCTGTTTCTAGAAATTTTGGATAAGAGAAGAGGTCTTTGTTAAGATGGCCAAATTGACCACATGCTAGTTGAACCTACAACCTAAAAACTCTGGCGTTCCCTTTAGATTGCAGCATCATAAGAATCAAGCAGCAAATCATATGAATTATGTGCTTTAATTATTCACTGCTTATGTGCTGCATTTGCTTTATGCCTTGCCCTATACGTGCAAGTAAAAAATTTACTTTGTCCTTCATGGTACAAGTAAAACAATTAGGTGCTGCATCTCAGGGGGAGTGTATCAGATGAGGGTGGCTAGGCCCTAGTAAGCTATAAGGTTTGAGTTTTGACTAATCTTGCATTGATTTTCTCTCTTGTCTAGAAAATCTAGTTGCTCTTTGTCATATCTATGATAGTCATACCTTGTGGGTTAAGTCTTCACACACACACGCATTGCATGAGTTGAGTTGTCTATTTGAAATTTTCTATGTCCAAGAAAAATATTTGTCCTGATCTCAACTCTCTTTTATATCTCTGATTGTGTTATCAGTGGATTATACATGCGTGTTCCGAAACTGACTTGACAAAAATTGATTTCTGTAAATTTTCCTCAGTTTTCTGATTTTCAGTGTGAAGCGTCCGGACGCTCTCTCTTGGCGTCCAGACGGGTGGTTTTTCGTTGTCTGGACAATATTTTTTTTGGAGTCCGAACAAGCAGAGCTTAGTTGTCCGGACAGGGATCAGGTTACGTCCGGACGCGCACGACAACCAACGGCCGGACGGTAAGGATATAGAGTCTGGACGGGCGCGACCTGTCCACATGGTTCCGAGGCAACTTGCGTCGGGACGGCATTAATACACCGTCTGGACAGGGACCCCACAGAGACTATATATACCCTGGTCGCCATCTACCCTCCCTACCCCACCACAATCTCACTTTTTGGCTTTTAGTGAGTTATTTCTTGAGTGTTTTTGGCCTTATCTCATCCCTCTTTGTCTTTTTGTGCATTAATCTCACAATCCAGGTATTCTTCTAGTTCTTTTCTCTTCAGTTTATTTTAAATGTTAGAATGTTGATCTCTTTAGGAATGTTTTTGAGATTATGAGATGCATATATTTGCCATGTTGGGATTATTTGTGGTGATACTTTGTGGGACTATAAATGTGATAATTTCTGTCTATTTTTTAAATAGTCCTTTGTACTGCCGTTACTCTGCCAAAACTTGATGACCTAACAAGAATCTTTTTGGACTATTTTTGGCAAAATCTTGTTGGTTTCTTTGTGCAGAATCATGTCTTCAATCAGTTCCCAGCTCAGGGTCCGCCAGAGGACTGAGGAAGAGAGGAGCGCACTCCAAACCAAAATCATGGATCGCACAGTCATTGCTGAGTGCAATGTGGTCCGATCTGACATCATGGTGCCTCCGCTGGATAGTATTTATGAGACTATCCAGACTTACCACTGGGGTTACCTCTACACCTGTGCCTGCATTGTCCTCACCAAGCTGGTCAGACTCTTCTATGCCAACCTAGAGGTGGCGCAGGACGATGAGCGTTGGTTGGTACTACAGTCCACCATTGACGGGCACATCATCACTGTTGATCCTCAGATCATCAGTCACTTCATAGGCGTTCCAGTCCTTGATCTGCCTGGCAGTCCTTATAATGAGGTGGTGTTTCCTCACTCTATGGACGATCTTCAAGAGTTCTTTCATACAGTTCCACAGGGAGAAGAGCGTGCTACCACCATTCGGATCTGTGCCTTGTCTCCCTCTCATCGCTTGCTGGCCAAGATAGAGCAGCACAACCTATGGCCAGTTGTTAGGCTCAGTCACTTGATTCTGAAGAAGGCCCAGTTCGTGTATGCCATCCACCTTCGCTTGCCTTTCTACCTGTACAAGCATATTATGAGCATTATGCTGGAGGCCTGTGATGAGAGTAATACCGGTCTCCCCTTTGGCTGCCTGCTCACTCAGATCATTCTTCAGTCTAGCATCAACATTATTGGAGAACCGAAGATGAAGATTCAGCAGCCCATCAGCAAGCAGACTTTGATGAAGTCTAATGCACAGCTGCGGAGAGACGACTCCGATGATGAGGTGCCCATTCCTGCTGCCATGCCAGTTGGCTTTCCAGACATGGCCTCATCTTCTCAGACAGTCCCTCCGTCAGAGCCAGAGATCAATTTTTCACAGATCATGGAGGCCTTAGCTGCTATTCAAGGAGGCATGAACACCATGCAGCAGTCCATCACCTCTATGCAGCAGGAGGTGCACTCCATCAACAAGCGGGTGGAGCAGAATCAGCTGGATCTCAGGGAGTGCCTCAAGTATCATCATCCTAGCAGTGGTGATGATGATGAGGATGCGCCTAGGACTGCAGCTATGGCAGAGGATGATTGAGCTCCTTTTGTTTTTACTGTGTTTTTGTTGGTTTTTTGAGACATTTGATTTCTTATTTTGCTATGTTAAAACTCTTTGACTTATATTACTCTATTTACCTTGGTCCTTCTGAGACTGTTAGGGGGAGTAATTTTTATTCTAGCTGTGTTCTTTTATTACTCTGTTTTACCCTTTGTCCTTTTGTGACAAAAAGGGAGAGTAATTTTTATTTTTGGACCGGGAATGTATTTTCAAACCGGTCAAGTGATTTTTGTCCCAGAATCGCCAAATGGGGAGTTTGTTAGTTTGTGATTGGCCTCATTCTGTTTGGACAAAATCACTTGTGTGTAAAGATGCTGTTATACAAGGGATTCCTTATCAGCCATCTGGACGATCATGCCATCCCGTCCGGACGGTCAGACAGACCTAGCATTATCCATTCGGACGACGTGGTCTTCCGTCCGAACCCTCCACTGTATCGAGAAGCTTTTGTTCCAGCCTGTATCCGTCCGGACATCTCAGCAGCCCGTCCGGACGCCTCTTAGTATTCGACCAAGCTTCAGATTCTTTCCAAGTTCATTTATGGGGAGATTGATGCAATCGTCCGGACGACTTGGATTCCCGTCCGGACGCGCTTCTCCTTAAGGCAAGAATCGTAATTCAAATTCAACCGTTCAGACTCCAATCTGCCATCGTCCAGACGCGCGTGCACCTGATATGGAAAATGTGTATTCAGCTTCAACCGTCCGGACGCCTGCCTATCATGGTCCGGACGTGCGCAACGCAGATATGGAATTTGCGTGTTGAAGATCAACCGTCCAGACGGCCATCCCCCTTGGTCCGGAAGCGAGAAAGTCTTATATGGAAATTACTTGCAGCGGACATGCGACCGTCCAGACGACAGTGTCTCACCGTCCGGACGCGACTTTCAAACAGGAAATATTTTTAGCGAAAATCTCAGAAATTCTGGACAGCTCAGGTTCACCATCCGGACGGCATCCGTACATATTACTGCAGTCGCCCATTTGAACCCTCAGCCTATAAATAGAGGCCCCTGGGCATTGAGAACTACAAGAATTCGGTATTGAATTCCTTTAGAGCTTTGAGAGGTATTTTATGAAGTTATCGGAGCTGATTCGTTCTCTCTCAAGCCACTGCAAGTTTGCTGTTGCTGCGCTACAACTGAAGTCTATCTTAGGGGACGACCCTAAGATAAAGGATTCCATTGAAGACCCCTTCAGATAGGAGACCTGGTTGGTAAGCGTTCTTGTTGGGTTACACGTTAGAGAGCAAGGTACGACCACTGCATCAGAAGTATGTGAGTGTTACTGCTTTGTATCTAGCTTTCTCTTCTGAATAGTGGAAATCCTGGGTTTGGCTGCCCCGGAGTGGTTTTTCTCATCTTGAGTATCCACTTCGTTAACAAAAATCTTTGTGTCATTTATTTTACGCATTGTTATTTTTGTTGACACTTTGTGCACACAGTTGCTTTTTACTTTTGGAAGTCAATTTTATTTTTCACACTTTTCTAGAGGATTTCTTACTGCTGATGATCAGTTTCGGGCTAAAAGACTCAAGTGATTGAAAATTTTCAGGCTATGGTTTCTCGGCTTCAGGAGCAAGAAGCTAAAGTAGCACAAATTCTGGAAATGTGATAACTTGAGGTTTTGGTTTTCTCTTATGTTGATTTGAGCTTTTGATGAGACACTTTACTATTATTCTTGTTGTTTTGAATTTTAGTAATTGTGGTTTTCTCTTATACTCTGTTTACACTTTGTCCTTTTGTGACAAAAAGGGGGAGTATTTTTTGTTTTGGACCGGGAATGTATTTCCAAACTGGTCAAGTGTTTTTTTTTTTGTTCTAGAATGGTTGCTTTTTAACAAGATTATCGGTTATATTCAGAGTCGCCAAGTAATATGGACAGTGTCTCATTTCATGCCATGTGTATGGTCACAAGTTTATAAGAAGATGTCCATGAAGATTCCATGCAATTTCCAAGTCAAACAAGCCGGTTCTAGTGCAATCGTCCAGACGGGCCTTTAAAGGCATCCGGATGCCCCGCAGTGTCTAGAAACTTCAGCGTTGAAAATGTCCGGACGTCTAGGCAACATCGTCCGGATGCTAGGTCAAGCTATTCAGAATTTGAGTAGAAATTGGATTTCATATTTAGACACGAATCAGGAAACAGCAACCATCCGGACGGAAAGCCAACACCGTCCAGACGCTTGTCAGGTTTCCAGGAAGATTTCTGCACACGTCTCAGTGTTTTTATCAAAACTCTCTGCTCGAGTATTGGATTGAGATGAAATTGGTGTCATTGGGAAAGCTAAGAAAATGATACGAACGGCCCACTGTCCGGACAGAAAGAGAGTAGCGTCTGGACAGCTGCCAGAAATTTGAGAAATTTCAGAATTCCTTTTCAGGCACGGTAACAGTTGACCATCCGGACGCCATCTTGGGGATTCCAATTTTGAGTAGAATTGGGTTTTTTGAAGCCAATAAATAGAGTCCTCTAGGCATGTGTTTTGTATAGAATTCGGTATTGAA
Source organism: Alnus rubra (assembly GCA_028654335.1). Taxonomy (NCBI): domain Eukaryota; kingdom Viridiplantae; phylum Streptophyta; class Magnoliopsida; order Fagales; family Betulaceae; genus Alnus; species Alnus rubra. The sequence continues at coordinate 3,896,745 of JAJPGS010002449.1, read as the reverse complement.
TTCTCTTAGCTTTGAGAGGCTGTTTAAGGAGAATTGAAGATTCGATAGCTCTGAAGCCATTGCCGGTGTGTGCTCCTTGTTCGAGTGAAGTCTATCTTAGGGGTAGGGCCCTAAGGTAAATGAATTCATCAAAGACCCCTTCAAGTAGGAGACTTGGTTGAAAAGCATTCATGATGGGCTTCGTGTTATAGTTAAAGGTATGACTACAGCAATGGGTTTTGTGAGTACGAGTGCTTTGTAACTTGCTTTGTTTTTGGATAGTGGATTTCCTGGGTTTGGCTGCCCCAGACTGTTTTTTCTCTTCACAGAGTTTCCACTTCGTCAACAAATATCTTGTCTCTTTTAAATTCCGCATTTAAGATATTTTGTTGCACACAAACACACACTTGGTTATTTAGAAGTCAATATACTATTTCACTCTTCGTCCGAACGGATGATGCTTGGACAGTTGAGCATCCAGACAGAATATTACGTCATCCGGATGGATACTAGGGATCCTGTTAGTTTGTGATTGGCTACAAAAGATTCTGCACTGTTTGCAAGTCAGAGATTTCTTTTCCCTGCCAGCCGTCCGGACGATGTGTCATACCGTCCGGACGTCCTTCAAACTAAAGCATCTATGTCCAAACGATGTGGTTTTCCGTCCAGACACTCTTCTGTATCGAGAAGCTTTTATTCCTGAATGCATCCGTCAAGACGACTCAGCAGCCCGTCCGGACGACTCTCAGTGATCTGTCAAGCTTGAGATTTTCTTTCCAAAAGTAAATATGGGAATATTGCTGCAATCGTCCTGATAACGTGGAATCCCATCCGGACGCACTACACCCTAAGGCAAGTTCGCAATTCAAACTCAACCGTCCGGACACCAGTCTGCCATGGTCTGGACACGAATACAACATATATGGAAATTGCGTGTAGAAGATCAACCGTTCGGACGGCCATCCCCATGGTCCAGACGCTCGAATCCTTAGTAATGAAATTACTTGCAATGGGTGTACGACCGTCCGGACAACATTGCCTCATCGTCCGGATGCGGCTCTCAAACAGAAAAGATTTTCAACGAAAATCTCAGAGTTTTGGTCGAACAGCTGTCCGTCCGGACGGTGCCTAGCTTTATCAAGCCAGACGCTCACTTGAGTCTTCAACCTGTAAATAGAGGTCCTTGTTCTTTCGAACGGAAAGAATTCAGTATTGAATTCCACTAGAGCTTAGAGAGTGATTTTGTGAGGTTATTGAGCTGATTTGTTCTCTCTAGCGTCGTTGTTGTGTGTGCTGTTGCTGCACTTAAACTGAAGTCTATCTTAGAGGTCGGCCTCAAGGTATAGGATTCCATTGAAGACCCCTTCAGGTAGGAGACCTGGTTGGGAGGCGTTCGTGTTGGGTTACACGTTAGAGAGCAAGGTACGACCACTGCATCAGGGGTATGTGAGTGTTACTATCTTGTATCTAGTCTTGTCTTCTGAATAGTGGGGTTTGGCTACCCTAGAGTGGTTTTTATCATCTTGAGTTTCCACTTCGTTAACAAAAATTCTTGTGTTATTTATTTTCCACAATATTTTGTTAACACATTATGCACACACAAACTTGCCTTTTTTTTAGAAGTCAATTTCATTTTTCAGATCCAATTTCTTTGACTTGGAATCTGTGCAGAATCTTCTACAAACATATCTCTGAAGAAGACTTCTGAAAACTGACTAAACCCTTGATTAAAAGCATCATTGTTTATGTTACTAACTGATGAGTGTTTAGGCGTTTCACTAGGCCGTTCGAACGTTAAACTCAGGATCCGACTTTTGATGAGCTGTAGACTTTGCAGAGTCTTTTTGGAGTCCAAAAATTCCTTCTTGATGCTTGTAACCCTGATCTTGTCATAATAAGGCCCTTTCCGTGTCAGAGAATAAACTATAAATATTTGAAGACTCTGAACTGATACGACATCCCTGTGAAATCAGCAACAGTACATGATAGTGATTTTGTCCAACAGAATGCAACCAACATAAAAGCTAACAATCCCTTCTACTTCTAGGACTGTCTTTGTCAAGCCCATAGTCCCCGAGCCTCCACCTACAGTCGAGGATAAAGGGAAGGACAAAATCAATGGAGATGTTACAGTCACTCAAAAGCTTCCTACCATCAAAAGATCTCCCATATGCCATCACTGCGGATTTAGCGGGCATGTCCAAAAAGAGCAAAGGTCAAGAAAGAAGTGCCCAGACAAGCAAATTTCAGCACAAGACCTCTAGGCCAGTATCAAAATCCATGGAATCAAGCGCTGAGGAATTAGTATCCCTATCAGGCGCCATGGAATCAAGCTCCAAGGCATCAGGCTTTTCAATATCAAGCCCCATGGCATTTTGCCCCACGACGCCAGGCTCTTCAACATCAGCGGCCTCAGCAGAGATTTGTTCCTGCCAATCAAAGTGGCAAATCCAAGAATAATAAATCTAGGCACTTTAAAAAGCCGTAGAAGGTGGAGGATGATCAATACTACAGGGAGCTACCTATTTGGATGCAGACCATGATGCAGTGGATGGATCATCAGATGAAAACCTGCCAACAATCACCTACAGGAAGGCAGACATGGGTCAGGAAAAAGGAAGACATTCACCCCTTGAGGGGGACTGGACTCACCTAGTTGGTGAAGGTATTCATGCCTAGGATATGGTTCCTAATACTAAAGGATCAGGTTTCATTGCAATGTGTTAGTTTGTAATTGGCTTTATTTTGTTGGACAAAATCATTTCTTTGTAACGATGCTTTTAAACAGGGATTCCGCTATTCAGAGTGCTTCCAGAAGATTCTGCACAATCTACAAGTTAGAAAAATCAGAATCCTTGCAGTCGTCCAGACGACGTGATATACCTTCCGGACGCCCATCTGCCCAAAAGCATCATCCGTCCAGACGATGAGAACCTTTCGTCCGCACGTTTCAGCAGCACATCCGGACGACACTCAGTGTTCCAAAAGCTATGTGATTTCTTTCCTAAACACAGATATGGGAAGATCGTTGCAATCGTCCGAACGCGCTCATCCATAAGGCAAGTATTGCATTTGAAAAATTGAAATGACTTCTAAAACAAAGTAAGTATGTGTGTGTGCTCAAAGTAAATAACAATGTGTTAGTATTTTGGCCTCATTCTGTGTTTGGACAAAATCACTTGTGAAAATTGAAATTGACTTCTAAAAATAAAGTGTGTGCACAAGTGTCAACAAAAATTAAGCACAGCGGAAAATAAAAGACACACAGATTTTTGTTGATGAAGTGGAAACTCAATCAAAAGAAAAACCACTCCGGGGCAGCCAAACCCAGGAATTCCACTATTCAGAAGACGAAGCTAGATACAAGATAGTAACACTCACATGTACCGATGCAGTGGTCGTACCTTGCTCTCTAACGTGTAACCCAACACGAACGCCTCCCAACCAGGTCTCCTACGTGAAGGGGTCTTCAATGGAATCCTTTACATTAGGGCCAACCCCTAAGATAGACTTCAGATGTAGCGTAGCACACTTGTAACTGCTTCAGAGGGATCTTGAACTTCTCAGAGCTCTTGTGGAATTCAATACCAAATTCTTGCAGTTCTCAACGCCCAGGGGCCTCTATATATAGGCTGAGGTGCAGAATGGGTGACTGCTATAATATGTACGGACGCCGTCCAAACGGTGAACCTGAGCCGTCCGTACGGAAAACTGTGCGACAGGATTTTCCAAAAATTTAGCTAAAAATATTTCCTGTTTAAGAGCCGCGTCCGGATGGTGAGATACTTACGTCCGGACAATCGCACGTCCGCAACAAGTAATTTCCATTTAAGGCTTCGCGCGTCCGGACCAAGGTGGAAGAACGTCTGGACGGCTGAACTTCAACATGCAATTTCCATATCAGTTATGCGCACGTCCGGACCATGAGAGGCAGACATCTGGACGGTTGAAGTCGAATCGGCAATTTCCATATTAGTTGCACGCGCGTCCGGACCAAGGCTGATTGACGTCCGGACGGTGATATTTTAATTACGATTCTTGCCTTATGTATGAGTGCCTCCGGACGGGAAACCACGTCGTCCGAATGGTGTATCAATCTTCCCATATCTGAACTTGGAAAGAATCTGAAGCTGATCGATCACCGATGGATGTCCGGACAGGCTGCTGAGAAGTCTGGACGGATGCAAGCTGGAACAGAAGCTTCTCGATATAGTGGAGGGTCCGGACGGAAAGATACGTCGTCCGGACAGATGATGCTGGTCTGTCTAGCGTTCGGACAGTATGACACGTCGTCCGGACGGATGGAACAATGGACAGATGGGCGTCCGGACGGGATGACACTTCGTCCGGAAGACTGACAAGGAATCTGAATTCTTCTATCTTCAGTGCAGAGTCTTCTGAAAATGCTCTGACAAGTGGAATCCCTGTTTACAGCATCTCTACACATAAGTGATTTTGTCCAAACACAGAATGAGGCCAAAATACTAACAACGTGTGTATAAAGATACTGTAAATAGGGATTCCACTTTCAGAGCACTATCAGAAGACTTAGCATCAAAGATTTCGGATCCCTGTCAGCCATCCCGTCCGGACGCCCATCTGACCAGTGTTCCATCCATCTGACCGACGTGCCATACCGTCCGGACGCCAGTCAGACTAAGCATCATCAGTCCGGACCCTCCACTATGTCGAGAAGTGTCTATCCAGCTTGCATCCGTCCGGACGTCAACAGCCCGTCCGGACGCCTCTAGGTACTCGACTTGTCTCAGATTCTTTCCAAGTTCCGATATAGGAAAGATCGTTCAACCGTCCAGACGATGTAATATCCCGCCCGGACGCGCGTCTCCTTAAGGCAAGAATCGCAATTCAAATATCACCGTCTGAACGTCTGTCAGTCTTGGTCCGGACGCGCGTGCAACTAATATGGAAATTGCTGATTCGACTTCAACCGTCCGGATGACTGCCTCTCATGGTCCGGACGCGCGCATAGCAGATATGGAAATTGCGTGTTGAAGTTCAGCTGTCTGGACGCTCATCCCCCATGGTCCGGACGTACGAAGCCTTATAAGGAAATTACTTGCAGTGGACATGCAACTTTACAGACGATGTACCATCCCGTCCGGACGCGACTCTTAAACAAGAAAGATTTCTCAGCGAAATTTTTAGAAAATCTTGTCGCACTGTTGTCCGTCCAGACGGCCCATGTCCACCGTCCGGACGGCGCCCAACTATATTTTGCCTGACGCTCATTTCAGCCCCCAGCCTATAAATAGAGGCCCCTGGGCATTGAGAACTGCATGAATTCGGTATTGAATTCCACAACTGCTCAGAGACGTGATTTTTCCTCTGAAGCTATTGCAAGTGTTTTGTTGCTGCGCTACATCTGAAGTCTATCTTACGGGTCGGCCCTAAGGTAAAGGATTCCATTGAAGACCCCTTCAGGTAGGAGACCTGGTTGGGAAGCGTTCGTGTTGGGTTACACGTCGAAGAGAAAGGTACGACCGCTGCATCGGGTATATGTGAGTGTTACTATCTTGTATCTAGCTTTGTCTTCTAAGTAGTTGATATCCTGGGTTTGGCTGCCCCAGAGTGGTTTTTCTCTTGATTGAGTTTCACTTCGTCAACAAAAATCTTTGTCTTTTACTTTCCGTTGTGCTTATTTTTTGTTGACACTTTGCGCACACACAAAAATCTTTGTGTTGTTTACTTTCCGCATTGATATTTTTGTTGCACACTTTACACACACTTATCTTTTATTTAGAAGTCAAATTCAAGTTTCAATTGGTATCAGAGCTTGGTACACTCTGTGTAGATTTAATTCTTGAGTGTTATTTTTGTTGACTTCTATATTATTTCTCAAACTCTTAATTATGTTCCTGCCTTTGATGGTACGAACTATGGCTATTGGATGGCACGTATGGGTTTCTTTTTGAAATCTATTGATTGTTGGGGTATTGTTGAAACTGGTTGGATTAAACGAGAGGATGCAACACCTAAACTAGTCCCTCAAAAGAACGCACGCCTTTCCAATGATAAAGCCCTCCATTCTCTGTGCCAAGCACTTTCACCATCTAAATTTGCAAAGATTTCAAACTGCAAATCAGCCAAAGAAGCATGGCAAATCTTGGAAACAACATATGAAGGCACAAAACTTGTTAAATCTGCCAAACTTCAAATGTTGATTTCGAGATTTGAAGAAATTAAGATGTTGGAAGAAGAGACTTTTTGAGAGTTTTACTCCAAAATGAGTGACCTAAGGAACTCCATGGTGAGTCTTGGGAAACCTATCTCGGATGTAAAACTCATCCGAAAAATTCTAAGATCTTTGCCTGAGTGTTTTAGGATCAAGGTGACCACCATTGAGGAAAGCAAGGATCTTGAGGAAATGAAGATTGGAGAGCTGGTAGAATCTCTTCAAACATATGAGCTGTCTCTACCCCCGGTCAAGAAGTTGAAGACCATTGCCCTAATGGCTTCCAAGAAGAAGGTAGAAGCCTCATCTGAAGATGACTCTGAGGATGAAGAAAAAGCCGTGGCTATGTCAGCCAAGAATTTCAGAAGACTAATGAAAGATGATCGGTTCAAAAAGAAGTTTTCTGAAAGAGTAAAGAAACCTCCTAGAGAAGCTGAACCTGAGGAAGAAGAGAAGAAAGACCCCAGAGGACCCCCGATGTTTTGAATGCTCAGGCTTTGGGCATATTCGGGCTGATTGTGGGAATCTAAAGAAGGGCAAGGGGAAGGCATACAACGTGACTCTCAGTGATGAGTCAGAAGAAGACGCTCCAGATTCTGAAAAATTTCTGGCCTTTATTGCCCCACATGTTGAAGAAGAAGACTCGTATTACTCGAAGCATAGTGATAATGACGTAGAGCTCAAAGAAGCCTACAAGACACTCTATTTAGAGTATGAGAAGCTGAGGGAAGGTCGTAAGTAGCACCTCTATGATCTGAACACCCTGCAAATTGAAAAGAGTTCATTGATGCGTAGAGTACAAGAGCTCGAGGAAAAGCTACTAGAGACACAACTCCAACTAGAGAGAGTCACTGATGAAAAGCTGACTCGTATGCTATCTATCCAGAAGAGCCCAATTGACAAGATTGGTCTCGGGTATGTAGCTTCCTCTTCTGATGCTCTTTCTTCCTCGAAGACTGTGTTTGTGAAGCCTACAGTCTCAGAGCCTCCTCCCACTGTTGAAGATAAAGGGAAGGACAAAGTCAACGATGATGTTCCAGGCACTCAGAAGCCTCATTCCATCAGAAGACCTTCTATATGCCACCATTGCGGTTTAAGTGGGCATGTTCATCCTTAGTGCTCCCTCCTAAAAGCACAAAAGGCCAAAGCATCAGGCACTTTATCAAGCACCATGGAGACAAGCACCAAGGCATCAAGCTCATCAATATCAAGCACCATGGTCTCATGCTCCTTGAGTCCAGGCATCTCAACATTAGTGGCCTCAACAACGGTTTGCATCGGCCAAGCACCTTAGAAGGCTACAGAAGGTCGAAGCAGATCAACACCACAATGAGCCACCTATCCAGATGCAGAATATGATGGAGTGGATGATGACATCATACCAGCAACCACCCACAAGAAGGCAGGCTTGGATCAAGAAGGACCGACACCACATGAGGGGGAACAGGCACACCTAGCAGGTTCCAGTGTTCATACCTAGGATTTGGTTCCTAATCCTATGGCATCAGGTGTTTATTGGGGAAGACAAAAAAAGCAGGTCGAGCGACTGTTTTTCTGTACTGGCATCATCAGGTTTGATCTTGCCTTGCATATGATGTTTTTCCATATTGCAATTTTTTAATAATAATAAAAAAAAAATTAGGTAGAATTTGCAGGATAATTTTTTTCCTTGGCTTATCAGATAGTTGCATGTATTTTCTCCTGATATCTAAATTCTTTGGGTATTAATTTACTTTGCTTAGATATAATTGAGAGTTTCTTATTATAATTTGCCAAGTGTTTTCCTGTATATGCAAAAATTTGGATAGCTTCTTTTCTCATGTAATGAAAAATATGCACTATCCATAGCTCCCCTATAAGGTACATCTTTCCTTCTCAACTTTTTGTTTCTAGAAATTCTGGATAAGAGAAGAAGTTTTTGATAAGATGACCAAATTGACCACATGCTAGTTGAACCTAGCACCTCTAAACTCTAGCATTCCCTTTAGTTTGCAACATCGTAAGAAACAAGCAGTTAATCATATGATTTCTGTGTTTTTAAGTGTATATTCACTGCTTATGTGCTACATTTGCTTTATGCCTTGCCCTCTACGTGCAAGTAAAACATTTACGTTGTCCTTCATGGTACAAGTAAATCATTTAGGTGCTGCATCTCAGGGGGAGTGTATCAGATGAGGGTGGCTAGGCCCTAGTAAGTTATAAGGTTTGAATTTTGGCTTATCTTCCATTTATTTTCTCTCCTGTCTAGGAAATCTGGTTACTTTTTGTCATGTCATTGAAAGTCTTACCTTGAGGGTTTTTGTCTTCACATACACACGCATTGCATGAGCTGAGTTGGCTGGTTGAATTTTGCATGTTTAGGAACTTATTTGTGCTGATTGATTTCTCAACTCTCTTTTATATCTCTGTTTAGTATTGAGATGCTCTCTGATTCTGTTATCAGTAGTTTATACATGCGTGTTCTGAAACTGGATTGGAAAAATTTTATTTCTATGAATTTTCCTCAGTTTTCTGATGTTTCAGTGTGGAGCGTCCGGATGGTCTCTATTGGCATCTGGATGGAAAAGTGGTCCGGACAGTACTCTCTTGGAGTCCGGACGGGAATGGAGCCCAATCGTCCGGACTAGACCTGCTTGCGTCCGGACGAGCGCGGTAACCACCGGGCGGACGGTTAGTAAAACCGTTCGGACGCGCGTGACCTGTCTGCTTGTTCCCAATGCAGCGCGCGTCCGGACTACGTTAATGCACCGTCCGGACAGGTACCCCATAGAGGCTATATATACCCCAGAATCGCCGCTCTCTCCTCCATATCCCACTAAATCTCCTCTTCGGCATTTTGTGAGTGATTGTTTTTGGCGCTTTGGAGTAATTTCATCTCTACTTGTCTTTTTGTGCATTCTAACTCCATTCCAGGTATTTTTCTATTCTCTTTCTGTTTTAGTTTATTTATTTTAAACTATTAGAGATTTAATTTTGGAATGAGATTGAAATTATGTGATGCATATCTACTATATTGGGATTATTTGTGATGATGTTTTTAGGACTAAAATTGTGATACACTCTGCCTATATTTTTGTAAAAGTCCTTTTATTGCTGTTATTCTGATCAATATTTTTTGATGACCTAACAAGACTATCATTTTGGATTTTTGCTTCAAATCTTGTTGGTTTTCTGTGCAGAATCATGTATGTAGGCAGTCCACCGCGCAGGGTCTGTCAGAGGACTGTGGAAGATAGGGCTGTAATCCAGGCCAAGACTATGGACCGCACAGTCATTGCTGAGCGGAACGTCATCCGGTCTGATATCATGGTGCCATCGCTAGACAACATTCATGCCATTATCCAGACGTACAATTGGGGATATCTCCATAGCTGTGCCTATGTGGTGTACACTAGATTGGTCAAACTTTTCTACGCCAACCTGGAAGTGGTGCAGAATGATGATCGTGGATTGGTGCTTCAGTCCACTGTTGCAGGCCATATCATCACTGTTGATCCTTAGGTCATCAGTCACATCATCCGAGTCCCAGTGCTCGAGATTTCTGCCAGCCCATACAATGAGGTGGTGCTTCCTCCTTCCCTGGATGATCTCAGGGAATTCTTCCATGCCATTCCCCAAGGCGAGGAGCGCTCTACCTCCATCAGGATTGGTGCCATGTCTCCCTCCCACCGTATGCTGGCCAAGATCATTCAGCAGAACATCTGGCCTGTTGCTCGGTGCAGTGATTTGATCCTGAAACGGGCCCAGTTTGTCTATGCAATCCACCTTCGCTTGCCTTTCTGCCTGTGCAAGCATATTCTGGGTGTTATGATGGAGGCCCGTGATGAGGGAAATGCCAGTCTCCCGTTTGGCTACCTACTCACTCAGATTATCCTTCAGTCGGGAGTCAATGTCACTGGCGAACTGAAGATGAAGATCCAACAGTCCATCAGCAAGCAGACACTGATGAAGTCCAATGCGCAGCTGCGGAGAGATGACTCCGATGATGAGGTGCCCATAGTTGCTACCATGCCTGTTGGATTTCCAGAGATGGCTTCATCCTCCCAGACCGTCTTGCCCTCTGAGTCGGAGGTCAACTATTCCCAAATCATGGAGGCCCTTGCTACCATTTAGAGGGGGATGAGCAGTATGCAGGTGACTATGTCCTCCATATAGCAGGAGATACACTCCATCAACCTGCATGTATAGCAAAACCAACTGGACCTTCAGGAGTGCCTGAAGTTTCATCATCCTAGCAGCAGTGATGATGAGGATAATGTAGACAGGACTATACCCCTACATGAGGATGTTTGATTCCCTCTTGTTTTTGTTTTGTTATCTTTTTGTTTAAGACTTTTGACTTGTCTGTAAAAATGTTTGACTTCTATTACTCTGTTTCCCGGGTCCTTCTGAGACCATTAGGGGGAGTAATTTTTATTACAGTTGGTTTTTATTATTCTGTTTTACCCTTTGTCCCTTTGTGACAAAAAGGGGGAGTAATTTTTGTTTGGACCGGGAATGTATTTCCAAACCGGTCAAGTGATTTTTGTCCTATAATGGCCAAAGGGGGAGTTTGTTAGTATTTTGGCCTCATTCTGTGTTTGGACAAAATCACTTGTGTGTATAAAGATGTTGTAAACAGGGATTCCACTTTCAGAGCACTATCAGAAGACTTATCATCGAAGATTTCAGTTGCCTGTCAGCCATCCGGACGATCAAGTCATCCCATCTGGACGCCCATCTAACCACTGTTCCATCCGTCCGGACGACGTGTCATACCGTCCGGACACCATTCAGACCAAGCATCATCCATCCGGACGACGTGCATTTCCATTTGGACCCTCCACTGTGTCAAGAAGTGTCTATCCAGCTTGCATCTGTTTGGACGTCTCAGCAGCCCGTCCGGATGCCCTTCGGTACTCGACCAGTCTCAAATTCTTTCCAAATTCCGATAAGGGAAAGATCGTTCAACCGTCCGGACGATGTAGTATCCCGGCCGGACGCGCGTCTCCTTAAGGCAAGAATCGCAATTCAAATATCACCGTCCGGACGATGTAGTATCCCGTCCGGACGCGAGTCTCCTTAAGGCAAGAATCGCAATTTAAATATCACCGTCCGGACGTCTATCAGTCTTGGTCCGAACGCGTGTGCAACTAATAGGAAATTGAAGATTCGACTTCAACCATCCGGACGAGTGCCTTTCATGGTCCAGATGCGCGCATAGCAGATATGGAAATTGCGTGTTGAAGTTCAGCCGTCCGGACGCTCATCCCCCATGGTCCGGACGTGCGAAGCATTATAAGGAAATTAATTGCAGCGGACTTGCGACCGTCCGGACGATATGCCATCCCGTTCGGCCGCGGCTCTTAAACAGGAAAGATTTCTTAGCAAAATTTTCAGAAAATCCTGTCCAGACGGCTGATGTGCAAATTTCAATACTCGCAAGCGTACGAGTCATATGTAGCATAGTGCATGCGTAAGTACGAGATCGTATCCACAGGGAAGTGTGTGTAAGCAAAGAAAAATCAATTTCGATTTAAATTAATTATGTTTTAACCTAGAACCAAATATTCGAGAGTTTTTGTCAAGTAAAAATAAAAATGAATAAGAACAATTGATAAAAATACTAAGGTTTCAGAATCCACCTCGCCAAATCAAAAACACAATCTTGTATTCCATTCATACACCCGATAAATAAAATTGTTCAAAGAGCCAAAAAAATGTATGTTAAATAATTTAATGAATCCAACTCTATGACAAATCACAACGAATATCCAATTAAAATAAAATCATCCAATGTATCCGCTCAATGAACAAATCACAATGGATACCCTATTTTAATCAAATCATTCGATGTATCCGTTTGGTTTAAACACATCAAATACCCAACTTAAAATAAATTAAAATTCAATCAAAAGATGTAAATCAAATAATTGAATTTTGGACTTTGAACAATATAATAAAAAAAGAACGCGAGTTTGTAAAAAAAAAATAACAAGAATGTGACTTATCAATGACGAGGTTTCATCTTCAACCTTAGTTGAAGATTTAACCTCTCATAGCTAAAGACAAAAAGAAAACAAAAATAGAAAACATAAAAGAAAAGAATAAAATGATGAGAGAAAAAGAAAAGAAGAAACAGAATTATGGAAAAGAAAGAGAGATCGAACAATTAAATAACAATAAACTAAAAGTGCTATGAATTAAAATTGATAAGGAAGAAGAAAAAGATATTATAAAATTAAAGCGATGAAAAGAAAAGAAGAACTTAAAAGAAAACAAATAAATTTAAAGCAATAAACTAATATGAAAAAGAAAAGAAGACGAATTAAAAATTAAATAACAAAAATAAGCGATAAAAGAAAAGAAAAACTAAAGACAAAATAACTTTTAAATTAAAATAAAAACGAATAAAGTAACACTTACAAAAAGAAAGAACAAGATGAGAGCTAAAACAATGATCTTGAAGAGAAAAAGTGATGCTCTAAGTGGTACCTAGCAGGGGGTATTTATAGCAAAAGATTAGGTTAAACCAATCTTTTACAAAATGGCACCTCTATCCCTCTAAACCCTAATAGGAGAAAAGAACGCTAGGGTTTAGGGCCATATTTTCAAAATGGCACATCTACCCCTCAAAAACCCTAATAAGATAAAAGAATGCTAGGGTTTGGAGTGTCTGCAGTCACCAGGAACAAGAAAATTCGCGCACTTATATTGCGGGACATTTATGACGTGGCAGACATTCGAATTGGGAAAATTATATTTCACAATGATTTGTATAATTTTGAATTATCTTTCCAACGCCGCTGATTTCACTTTAATCCGATACTTGAACTGAAAGTTATGATCAAAATACTATGACTTGTGCAGAACTTTGAAATTTAATCCAATCCGATTTTGACTTCCAAAATTTGCATTTTTTTCACTTTAAAACTACGATTTTCTCTCCAAGATCTTCAAAATACCAAAATACAAAAACTAACCAAAAATATTAGAAAATAACAAAACTAAAGGCCTAACTAATGCAAATTAAGGGGTCCAAATATATAATATTTGGCACTCATCAACGGCGCCCAGCTATATTTTACCTGACGCTCATTTGAGCCTCCATCCTATAAATAGAGGCCCTTGGGCATTGAGAACTGCAAGAATTCGGTATTGAATTCCACAACTGCTCAGAGACATGATTTTTCCTCTGAAGCCATTGCAAGTGTTTTGTTGCTGCGAGCAAGGTACGACCACTGCATCGGGTATATGTGAGTGTTACTATCTTGTATCTAGCTTTGTCTTCTGAGTAGTTGATCAAGGAGCTACAAGAGAAAGCCGCATAAGCCCAATAGTAGCCATGGCTATGAAGGATTGCTGAGCCTAACGCAAGGTATGCTTAGGATACGGCCAACATGGGCATGACCCGCAAACCATCCCCACGGGTTAAGCAGGTATGGGTCAAGAGTGATGAGACCATTCACCCCAGGAGGGGGAATAGACGCACCTAGCAGATTCGGGTGTCCATGCCTAGGATTTGGTTCCTAATCCTAAGGCATCAGGTTTGATTGCTTGCACTTTTTCTTTGTATATTTGTGTGCTTACTATGCAATCTATGAACCAGTTTGTTGTGCCCCCTGTTTCTCTTGAGAGAACTTTGCAGGTACTTGTTGGGGAAGACAGAAAAAGCAGGTCGAGCGACTATTTTTCTGTATTGGCATCATTAGGTTTGATCTTGCCATGCATATGATGTTTTCTTTCCATATTGCATTTTGTTTAAAAAAAAATAAAAAAATAAAAAATGGGGAGAATTTGCAGGATATTTTGTTTTCCTTGGTTGTTTAGATATAGTATGTGTTTCCACCTGATATCCCAATTCTGTAAGCATTAATCTACTTTGCTTGGATATAATTGTGAGTTTATGACTATATTGGCCAAGTGTTTTTCCTGTTTATGCAAAAGTAGGATAGCTTCTTTCCGCATGCGATGAAAAAGTGCACTATCCGAGACTCCTTAAGGTACTTCTTTCCTTCTCTGACTCGTTGCTTTTCGAGATTTTGGATATGAGTAGAAGTCCTTGATTAGATGGCCAAATTGACCACAGACTAGTTGAACCTAGCATCTATAAATTCTGGCACTCCCTTCAGTTTGTAGTACCATAAGATTCGAGCAGTAATTCATAAAAAGTTATATGCTTTAAATTTGTTTAATCACTGCTTATGTACTTAAATTTACCTTGCCCTCTATGAGCAAGTAAAAATTTATCTTGTTCTACATGGTACAAGTAAAACAGAATATGTGCTGTTTCTTTGGGGGAGTGTATCAAATGAGGGTGGCTAGGCCCTAGTAAGTTATAAGGTTTGACTTTTGGCTTATCTGTCTCTGATTTTCTCTCGTGTCTAGAAAATCTAGTTGCTCTTTGTCATGTCTTGGAAAGTCATACCTTGTGGGAAAAGAGTCTCCACACACACACGCATTGCTTGAGTTGAGTTGCCTATTTGAATTTTCTGTGATCAGGAAAAGTTATTTGTGCTTATTGAAATCTCAACTCTTTTTTTTTTTATCTCTGCTTAGTTTTGAGATGCTCTCTGATTGTGTTATCAGTTGATTATACATGCATGTTCTGAAACTGCCTTTGGAAAAATTATTTGTCAGCAAATTTTCCTCAAGTTTCAAAATTTTCAGTGTGTTGTGTTTGGAGGGACTTATTCTTACGAGAGCAGTCTTACCATATGATGACCTAGCAATTGTTCATCCGGTCAGGATCTCTATAGGTTTAAGACTTGCTTCTCTTTCTCTGCCATACACACATCTTTGCATTTTTATTGATTTATCATGGCATCTTGTGTGTTTTTCTCGTGGATTTCTCCAGAGATTTTGGCATTTGTTGCACATCTCTTCTCATCCCATGATCTTCTTTGTGTCTTCCGTTATTCTTTTAAGTCTTTGTGCTTTTAGAATATTGGAATATTTGTTGGGATATTTTCTTGAGATATTGTGCATGAAAATCCTTTTATGTCTGTGTGTTGGGCTGATCATGATATATTTATGCGTTATGAGTAGCTGCATTGCTTATATTTCTCTTTGGCATCCATTTGACAGCCATGTTAAATACCACATTATGTTTGGAACTAACCAATCTAATGGTATTTTTGGAGATATTTCTGATTGGTTTTCAGGAATACGACATCCAGCGGCTCCCAGCACAGTGATTGACAGATACAACCTTTGGAAAATGACTATTGTTGTAGTCGGATGTTCGATTTCCAAAGGTCTTGGGATTTGATACTTGGAGGATTTTTGTTCCTCTCTTTTGGGCCACTTGCAGACTTTTCTCTATTTTCCTATTACTTTGGATTTTAGAAAGTTTTTGTCTGTGGATATTATTAGTCTGTTTACCCTTGTACTTCTGAGACATTGAGGGGGAGTAATTGTTGATTTGGACCGGGATTATATTTTTGACCGGTCAAGTGATTTTTGTCCCAGAATGACCAAAGGGGGAGTTTGTTAGTTTTTGTGTTGGCTGCATTCTGTTGACAAAATCACTTCTATGTAATGTTGTTGTTTTCATCAGGGAAGCTGCCTTATCCAGAGTCTACTCTTCAGCCATGTCCTTCAAAAAGATTCTGTGAAGTTTGGAAGCAAGCTTATTTCGGTTCCCTGCTAGCCATCCGAACGACGTGGTATTCCGTTCGGACACTCATCAATCACCAACATCCATCCGGACGACAAGATCTTTTCCATCCGGACATCCATCAGTGTCTAGAAGCTCATCAGAGTTCGAGAAGATCCCAGTGTTCCAGTGCATCTGTCCGGATGACGTGGTTATACCATTCGGACGCCATTCAGAGTTTGACAAGCATTAGGGTTTCTGCCTCAAGACACAGTTATGGGAAGACGGCTGCTACCGTCTGGACGATGT
Organism: Alnus rubra; assembly: GCA_028654335.1. Taxonomy (NCBI): domain Eukaryota; kingdom Viridiplantae; phylum Streptophyta; class Magnoliopsida; order Fagales; family Betulaceae; genus Alnus; species Alnus rubra. The sequence continues at coordinate 3,880,687 of JAJPGS010002449.1, read as the reverse complement.
GTGATCCCGTCCGGATGATGTTTTCTATAAGGCAAGATGTGCACCAGTTCAACCGTTCGGACATCAGTCTTTAGGGTCCAGACGCTCCAAGCCTTATTATGGTAATTACGTGCAGCCGAGATGCTGTAAATAGGGATTCCACTATTCAGAGTGAAGTCAGAAGAAATTCAAGTTCCCTGCCAGCCGTCAGGACGATCGTGCCATCCCGTCCGGACGCCTACTGTTCCTGCTTTTTCCGTCCGGACGATGTGCCATCCCGTCCAGACACAGTCAGTCCAGCATCATCTGTCCGGACGATGTGCTTCTTCCGTCTGGACACCTACACTGTATCGAGAAGCTTCTGTGCCAGCTTGCTCCGTCCGGACGTTTCAGCAGCACGTCCGGACGCCTATCAGTTCTCGAACGGTTCACTGATTCTTTCCAAGTTCAAGAAAGGGAAGATCAATCAACCGTCCGGACAATGTGGTATCCCGTCCAGACGCGTATCTCCGTAAGGCAAGAATCGCAGTTCAAAAGGAACCGTCCGGACATCTGACAGCTATGGTTCGGACGCTGGTGCATCGTATATGGTAATTGATGATTTGACTTCAACCGTCCGGACGTCTCCCCCTTATGGTTCGGACGTACACGTATCAGATATGGAAATTGCGTGTTGAAGTTTAGCCGTCCGGACGCGCGAAGCCTGTTATGGAAATTACTTGCAGCGGACGTGCGTCCGTCCGGACGATCGAGCCATCCCGTCCGGACAATGTTCTTATACAGGAAAGATTTCTCCGCAAAAATTTCAGAAAATCCTGTCGTACAGTTGTCCGTCCGGACAGTCATGGTCCACCGTCCGAACGACTCACAGGTTTATTTTGCCTGACGCTCATTCTGACCCCCAAACTATAAATAGGGGTCCTTGGGCACTTAGAGCTGTAAGAATTCGAAGTGAATTCCTCTAGAGCTCAAAGAAGTTAGAAATTCCTCTGAAGCCATTCAACAGAATTCGGTGGTGAATTCTCTACTGCTCAGAGACGTGATATTTCCTCTGAAGCCTTTCCTAAGTGTGCTGTTGCTGTGCTAAAACCGAAGTCTATCTTAGGGGTTGGCCCTAAGGTAAAGGATTCCATTGAAGACCCCTTCAGGTAGGTGAACCTGGTTGGGAAGCGTTCGTGTTGGGTTACACGTCAGAGATCAAGGTACGACCACTGCATCGGTATATGTGAGTGTTACTGCTTTGTATCTAGCTTTGTCTTCTGAATAGTGGATATCCTGGGTTTGGCTACCCCGGAGTGGTTTTTCTCTTAATTGAGTTTCCACTTCGTCAACAAAAATCTCTGTGTCATTTAATTTCCGCTGTGCTTTAATTTTTGTTGACACTTGTTGCACACACTTTAATTTTAGAAGTCATTTCAATTTTTCATGGATCATGTGCTTTACAGTGGCAAGATTGCGGCTAAGCTTTGGCAAATATGCTCTAGTTTCCTGGGTATTCCTTATGTGGCTACTCGGTCTTGGTTGGTTACTGTTGAAGCTTGGTTTCGAAGAAACAAAAAATCCTCAAAGGTTGGTAATTTGATTGGGTTGATTCCCTGTATCATTATTTGGAATCTATGGATATGGAGGTGTTCGGCTCGTATGGAGGGACAAAAGGTATGCTTTAATGTTTTGTGGCGGAAGGTTAAATATTGGGTTCATTGTGTTGGTTTGAGGCTCAGGGATACCGGTAATTTGCATCATAGTGATCAAGCAATTCTTAAAGAATTCAATTTGCCGGCTGTTTCTTTTTCGAAAAGCAACTTTGTTGCAGTATCTTGGGAGAAGCCAGAGCTGGGTTGGTTCAAATTAAATACGGATGGTAGTAGTTTGGTGAATCCGGGGGAATCAAGTGCGGGGGGGCTGATTAGAGACCATAAAGGTAATCTGATCGTTGCATTTTCGGAGTATTTTGGTATTGGTTCTAATAATAAAGCAGAATTATTGGGGGTTCTAATTGGTTTGCGAAAATGCAAGGCGATGGGTTTACGTAATATTGTTGTTGAACTTGACTCATCCCTGATTGTGACTTGGTTTCTAGAAAGGTAGTTGTCGGGTTTGGTACTTGGAGGATTTTTGTGAGGAAATTTTCCTTCTCATCAGTGGCCTGAATATTCGGTTTAACCGTGTTTTTAGAGAGGGTAACGAAGCTGTGGACTGGCTCAGTAAACGTGGTAGTGCGGGGATTACGTATGAATATAATTCGAATAATATTCCTAAGGAACTCAAAGGGATATTATGGGTAGATAACTGTGGTTTACCTTGTTTAAGAATGAAGTAAGTTGTGTCTGTCTTTCATGTGATGGTGTTTCTCTGTAAATCCTGTGAATTTTGGATGTTATCATGGTATTCCTCCGCCAAAAGTGAGGCTTTTATCTAATAAATTTAGGTCGGGATCACTATCCCACTTTTGCATATACAGGAAAACATTTGGCAAAAAAAGTCATAAACTCTCAATCATATTCAAGCAAAGTAGATTAGTGCATAAATAATTGAGATATCAGGTGAAAACATATGCAATATCTGATATGCCAAGAGAAGGAAAAAAAAAATTTCTTGCAATTTCTCCTTTTTTTGTTTAATTAAACAAAATCATATATGGAAATGACATCATATAACATGCAAGGCATAATCAAACCTGTGTAAGCTCGATGTTGCCAATCCAGAAAAACAATCGCTCGACCTGCTTTTTTTGTCTTCCCCAACTAGTAGCTGCAATATTCTCTAAAGAGAAATAGGGGGCCAAAACAAAACTTGTTCCTAGATTTCATAGTAAGCACAAAATATAACAAGTAAAAGTCCAAGCAATCAAACCTGATGCCTTAGGATTAAGAACCAAATCCTAGGCATGAACACCTTTTCTTGCTAGGTGCATACATTCCCCCTCTTGGGGTGAACATCTCCCTTCTTTCTAACCCAAGTCTTCCTTCCTGTGGGTGGTTGCTGGCAGGACTTCATCTGTTGACCCATCCACTGTATCATGCTTTGCATCCAAATAGGTGGATCTCTGTAGTATTGATCATCTTCCACCTTCTGCGACCTTTTAGAGTACTTGGATTTGATCTTGGATTTGCCATTGTGATTGGCAGGTACAAATTGCTACTGAGGTCGCTGATGCTGAGATGCCTTGTGCAATGGTGCATGAGACCAAGGAGCTGGATATTGAGGAGCTTGATTCCTTGGTGCTTGCCTCCATGGAGCTTCGTAATGATTCTGATGCCATGGAGCCTGATACTGGGTCAGAGGTCCTGTGCCATAATTTGCTTGCCACGAAACTTCTTTATTGACTTTTGCTTTCTGGGCTTTGAGTAGGGAGCACTGGGGTCGGACATGCCGACTAAGATTGTAGTGATGGCATATAGGAGATCTACTGATGGAAGGGGGCTTCTGAGTGCCCAGAACATCTCCATTAAGCTTGTCCTTCCCTTTATCTTCAACAGTGGGGGGAGGATCTGGGACTTCAGGCTTGACAAAGATAGTCCTGGAGGTAGAGGGAGTGTCAGAGGGAGGAGCTACATACCTGAGACCAGTCTTGTCGGTTGGGCTATTCTGAATTGACAGCATGTGAGTCAGCTTTTCATCAGTTACTCTATCTAATTGGAGCTGAGTCTCTAGTAGCTTCTCTTCTAGCTCTTGTATTTTGCGCAACAATGAACTCTTCTTAGTTTGCAAACTGTTCAGGTCATGAAGGTGCTACTTACGACCTTCCCTCCGTTTTGCATACTCTACATAGAGAGTTTTGTATGCCTCCTTGAGTTCATCCCCATTATCACTGTGCTCTGAGTTATAAGAATCCTCCTCTTCTACAAGAAGAGCCACAAAGGCTATAAATTTTTCTGACTTCGGAGCTTCTTCTTCTTCTGACTCATCACTAAGAGTCAGATTGTATGCCTTTCCTTAGCCCTTCTTGAGGTTCCCACAATCAGCTCGTATATGCCCAAATCCTGAGCACTCAAAGCATTTTGAACCTCTGGGATCTTTCTTCTCTTCCTCAGGTTCAGCTTCTCTGGGAGCATTCTTCATCTTTTCAGAAAACTTCTTCTTGAATCGGTCAGCTCTCATTAGCCTTCTGAAATTTTTGGCCAACATAGCCACAGCTTTTTCTGCCTCCTCAGAGTCATCTTTAGATAAAGCTTCTACCTTTTTCTTGGAAGCTTTCAGGGCAATGGTCTTCAGCTTTTGGACCGAGGGCAGGGACAGCTCATAAGTTTGAAGAGATCCCACCAACTCTTCAATCTTCATTTCTTCCAGATCTTTGCTCTCTTAAGTTGTAGTCACCTTGATCCTGAAATGCTCAGGCAAAGATCTTAAATTTTTTTGGATGAGTTTTACATCCGAGACGGGCTTCCCAAGACTCACAATAGAGTTTCTTAGGTCACTCATTTTGCAGTAAAGCTCTCTAAATGTCTCTTCTACCAACATCTTAATTTCTTCAAATCTAGAAATCAACATTTGAAGTTTGGCAGAATTTACATGTTTGGTGCCTTCATATGTTGTTTCCAAGATTTGCCACGCTTCTTGAGCAGATTCACAATTTGAAATTTTTGCAAATTCAGACGGTGAAAGTGCTTGACATAGAGCATGGAGGGCTTTATCATTTGAAAGTCGTGCATTTTTCTGTGGGACTAGTTCGAGTGCTGCATCCGCTGGTTTAGTCCAACCAGTTTCAACAATACTCCAACAGTCAATAGATTTTAGAAAGAACCGCATATGAGCCTTCCAATAGCCATAGTTCGTACCATCAAAGGCAGGAACAATATTAAGAGTTTGAGACATTTTAATAGCTAGAAGTCAAAGATAAAAAAACTACACTCAAGAAATTAATCTTAATCTGACTGTACCAAGCTTTGATACCAATAGAAAAATTAAAATGACTTGTAACACAAAGCAAGTATGTGTGTGCACAAAGTGTTAACAAAATAATATCAATGCGGGATTTAAAAGACACAAGAATTTTTGTTAACGAAGTGGAAACTCAATATGAGAAAAACCACTCTGGGGCAGCCAAACCACAGATATCTACTATTCAGAAGATAAGACTAGTTACAAAGTAGTAAAACTCACATACCCCTGATGCAGTGGTCGTACCTTGAACTCTGATGTGTAACCCAACACGAACACCTCCCAACTAGTTCTCCTACCTGAAGGGTCTTCAATGGAATCATTTACCTTAGGGCCAACCCCTAAGATAGACTTCAAGTAAGCGTAGCAACAGCACACACAATAATGGCTTTAGAGAGACAACTCAGCTAAACAATCTCACAATATAACTCTCAAAGCACTAATGGAATTCAATACCGAATTCTTACTGTTCTCAAGCCAAGGGACCTCTATTTATAGGCTGAGGGTTCAAATGAAAGTCTGGCATGATAAAACCTAGGCGCCATCCGGATAGAGGTCATAGGGCGTCTGGACTTACAACTGTGCGACCGATTTCTAAAAATTTCGCTGAAATTCTTTCCTATTTTGAGCTGCAACCGGACGGTGATACCCTGTCTTCTGAACAGTCACACTTCCACTGCAAGTAATTTCCATACCAAGGCTTCATGCATCCGGACTAAGAGGATGGTCGACCGGACGATTGATCAGTACGCACTTTCCATATCTGATTCACGCGCGTCCGGACCATGAGGACCGTCGTCTGGATGTCTGGATTTGAATGCAATACTTTCCTTATGGATGAGAGCTTCTTCACGGGAATCCATGTCGTCCGGACGGTTGCAGCAATCTTCCCATAACTATGTTTTGGAAAGAAATCCTGAAGCTTGTCGAACACTGAGAGTCGTCCGGACGTGCTGCTGATGTCAGGACGGATGCAAGCTAGAGCAGTTCAAATCTTCTCGACACAAAGGAAGGTCAGGATGAAAAGTTCTTGTCGTCTGGACGGATGATGCTTTGGACAGATGGGAGTCCAGACGGTATGACACGTTGTCCGGACGGCTAGCAGGGAACCGAATTTTCTGACTTGCAAACTGTGTAGAATCTTCTAAAAGCACTTCTAAATAACAGATGCCCTGTTAAAAAGCATCTTTACAAAGAAGTGATTCTATCCAATAGAATGTGGCCAATTACAAACTAACAACATTCAAAATCCAGACGTTCGGACGCCAGTCTTCATGGTCCGGACGCACGAGCATCATATATAGAAAATTGCGTGCATCTGATCAACCGTCTGGACACCCATTCCTTTGGTTCGGACGCGCGAAGCCTTGATATAGAAAATGTGTGTAGCTAAAGTGTAACTGTCCGGACGACAGGGCAACACCGTCCAGACGCTACTCAAATTAGGAAAGAATTTCAGCGAAATTTTTGGAAAGCCGATCACACAATTGTCCGTCCGAGCGCCCTATGACTACCGTCTAAACGGCACCTAAGTTTTTCAAGCCAAACGCTCATTTGAACCTGCAGCCTATAAATAGAGGTCCCTAGACTTGAGAACAGCAAGAATTCGATATTGAATTCTTTAGTGCTTAGGGAGTTAAATTGTAAGGTTGTTGTGCTGATTTAGTCTCTCTGAAGCCATTGCTGTGTGCTGTTGCTGCGCTGATCTGAAGTCTATCTTCGGGGTTGGCCCTAAGGTAAGGGATTCTATTGAAGACTTCTTTAGGTAGGAGACCTGGATGGGAGGCGTTCGTGTTAGGTGACACATTAGAGTGCAAGGTACAACCACTGCATCAGGGATATGTGAATGCTACTACTTTGTAACTAGTCTTGTCTTCTGAATAGTGGATATCCTGGGTTTGGCTGCCCCGGAGTGGTTTTTCTCATATTGAGTTTCCACTTCGTTAACAAAAATTATTGTGTCTTTTAAATCCCGCATTGATATCATTCTGAAGCTAACATTAGGAAAAATATTTTCTGCAAATTTTCCTCAGTTTCTGTCTTTTCATTGTGTAGCGTCCGGACGGTCTCTCTTTGCGTCCAGGTGGTAGTTGCTCAGACGCCCGGATGGTAATATTTCACGTCTGTACGCGCTCGACCTGTCGCATGTTTACGAGACAACGCGCGTCCTGACGGGTTAATGAGCCATCCAGACGGGGACCCCACAGGTTATAATACGGTTTCTACCCAGCCACCACCCCATATCTCTTGACCCCACTCATCTTTCTCTTCTCTTTTTGGCTTCCAGTGAGTGATTTCTCGAGATTTTTGCATTATCTCACCCTCTTTTTTCCTTTTGTGCATTACTCTCCTCATTCCAGGTATTTTTTCTAGTTAACTTTATTCTTTTCATTTCTTTTAAAACTATTAGAATTTTGATTATTTTGGGAATGTTGTTGAGATTATAAAATGCATATCTGTGATATCTACTGTGTTGGGACTATCTGTTTGTCTATTATTGTGGACTGTATTGTGATATTTCATGTCTGTAATTTTTAGAAAAGTCCATTTTACTACTGTTATAATGCTGAATTTTCTATGTGAACTAACAAGAATATTTCTTTTGGATTATTATTGGCAATCTTGTTGGTTTCTTTTGCAGAACCATGTCTGAAGGCAGTCCACAGCGCAGAGTTCAACAGAGGACAGAGGGAGATAAGGCAGCTCTTTGAGCTAAAAGTATGGACCGACCAGTCATTGCTGAGAGAAATGTAGTTCGCTCAGACATCATGGTCGCTCCTCTAAACAGTATCCACAACACTATCTAGACCTACCAATGGGGGTATCCGCACAACTATGCCTGTTTGTTACGGGTCTACACCATGACTAAGAAGGAAAGAAGTGGAGTTGCCAAATACCATGCCTCTCCCAAGGAAAGTCTTGAGCTGCACAACATGGGTAAGAAGGAAAGAATACATGCTCATAAAGCAAGAATCCTACTAGGAGAATAAATGCAGGATTTTAAGGAGAAAAATAAGGGACTTATTTCCCATTAGAGTAAGCAAGATTTTAAGGAGATAAATAAGGGACTTGTTGCCCATTAGAGTAAGTAGGATTTTAGGGAGAGAAATAAGGGACTTGTTTCCTATTAGAGTTAGAAGTAATATTTAGGTATTACATTTCCCCTGATGTAATCATCTCTATATAAACCTAATAGAGTGATCAATAAAAATATCAAGAAAAAAATTATTATAATTCAGCTCTTGTAGTTGATTAAGAGTTTTTTAGGGTTTCTCGAATAACCCTAACTTTAGGAGGCCCAGGGTACCTCGAATACCCTACTATCACACCCACCTCCATCCAAATCATCATCGTTCATCCCCCGTTACGGAGGTCCGTAACACTGTGTTGTGTACACCAGGCTTGTCAAACTATTCTATGCCTTCCTCGACGTGGTTAAGGATGATGATGTGCCCCCACCTCCTCATATTCCTCTAGGAATACCAAATGTGGATTCCTCTTCACAGACTGCTCCACCACCTCAGCAGGATGCCTGTTATTCCTAGATTTTGGAGGCATTGGCAGCTATACAATGGGGCATGAGTTCCATGCAGCTGTCCATCTCTGCCATGCAGCAGAAGGTTCACTCCATTAACCTCTGTGTAGAGCAGAACCAGATTGACCTCCGGGAGTGTCTCAAGTTCCATCATCTATCCAGCAGTGACGATGAGGATGATGCACCTATGGCAGAGGCTATTTGAGTTTATTTTGTTTATTGTTGTTTACTTATTTGAGACATTTTTTTTGTTATCTTTTTGATAATTGGCTACATTTGTTTAAACTCTTGGATATTTTATTACTCTGTTTACCTTGGTCCTTCTGAGACCTTTAGGGGGAGTATTTTTTTGGTGTGTTTGATTCCTATTACTCTATTTTACCCTTTGTCCCTTTGTGACAAAAATGAGGAGTAATTTTTATTTGGACCGGGATTGTCCTTTTAACCGGTCAAGTGATTTTTGTCCCAGAATGGAAAAAGGGGGAGTTTGTCAGTTTGTAATTGGCTTCATTTTGTTGGACAAAATCACTTCTTTGTAATGGTGCTTTTAAACAGATATTCCGCTATTCAGAGTGCTTTCAGAAGATTCTGCACAGTCTACAAGTTAGAAAAATTGGATCCCTTACAGCCGTCCGGACGATGTGATATACCATCCAGACGCCCATATGTCAAAAGTAACACTGTCTGAAAGACGAGAACTTTCCATCCGAACCTTCATCTGTATCGAGAAGCTTCGAACTACTCCGGACTCAGTAGCACGTCTGGACAACACTTTGTGTTTGACAAGCTATGGGATTTCTTTCCAAAACACAGATATGGGAAGATCACTGCAATCGTCCGGACGCGCTCATGCATAAGGCAAGTATCGTATTCAAAATCCAGACGTCCGGACGCCAGTCTTCATGGTCTAGAAGCGCGAGCATCTGATATGGAAATTGCGTGCATCTGATCAACCGTCCGGAAGACCAATCCCTTAGTCCGGATGCACGAAGCCTTGATATGGAAATTGCGTGCAGCTAAAGTACGATCGTCCTGACGACAAGGCAACACCATCTGGACGTAGCTCAAATCAAGAAAGAATTTCAAAGAAATTTTTGGAAAGCCGATCGCACAGTTGTTCGTCCGGTCTCCCTATGACTACCGTTCAGACAGGGCCTAAGTTTTTCAAGCCAGACACTCATTTGAACCTGCAACCTATAAATAGAGGTCCCTAGGCTTGAGAACAGCAAGAATATGGTATTGAATTCCTTAGTGCTTAGAGAGTTAAATTGTAAGGTTATTGTGCTGAGTTAGTCTCTTCGAAGCCATTGTTGTGTGTGCTGTTACTGCGCTGATCTGAAGTCTATCTTAGGGTTTGGCCCTAAGGTAAAGGATTCCATTGAAGACCCCTTCAGGTAGGAGACCTAGTTGGGAGGCGTTCATGTTAGGTGACACATTAGAGTGCAAGGTACGACCATTGCATCAGGGGTATGTGATTGCTACTACTTTGTAACTAGTCTTGTCTTCTGAATAGTGGATATCCTGGGTTTGGCTGCCCCGGAGGGGTTTTTCTCATATTGAGTTTCCACTTCGTTAACAAAAATTCTTGTGTCTTTTAAATTCCGCATTGATATCATTTTGTTAACACTTTGGGCACCCACACACTTGCTCTGTATTAGAAGTCATTTTAATTTTTCACATTGCATGCTCTTCTACTGTTGTATCTTGTGTTTGCTTTGCAATTGGGAACCACTATTATTTGCCCCCTATTTCTCTTGAGAGAATTTTGAAGGTACTATTTGGGAAAGACAAAAAATAAGTCGAGCGACTATTTTTCTGTAACGGTTTTTTTGAGCCTTCACAGGTTTGATATTGCCTTACATGCTAATTCTATGATGTTGTTTCCATATAGCATGTTTTTCTTAAAAAAAAAAAAAATTGGGAGAAAATGCGAGGAATTTTATTTTTTCTGTTCTTGGCATGTCAAATATTGTTTGTATTTTTGCTTGATATCTCAGTTCATTGTGCATTAATTGACTATGCTTAGATATGATTGAGAGTTTATGGCTATATATCTGCCAAATGTTTCCTTGGCATGTAAAAGTTGGATAGTTACTTTCCTCATGCGATGAAAATGTGCCAAATGTTTCGGGAAATTTTAATGAGAGATATGTCTTTGATAAGATGGTCAAATTGACCAATGTTAGTTTTTATGTTGGCTACATTATGTTGGACAAAATTACTTATGTTAGTAATTTGGCCTCATTCTGTGTTTGGACAAAATCACTTGTATGTATAAAGATGCTGTAAACAGGGATTCCACTTTCAGAGCTCTCTCAAAAGACTTTGTACTGAGAAAAAGATCAAAGATTTTGGTTCCCTGTCAACCGTCCGGATGATCGAGCCATCCCGTCTGGACGCCCATCTCACCACTGTTCCATCCGTCCGGACGACGTGCCACACCGTCTGAACGCCAGTCAGACCAAGCATAATCCGCCTGGACGACGTGCATTTCCGTCCAGACCCTTCACTGAGTCGAGAAGGTTCTATCCAACTTGCATCCGTCCTGACGTTTCAGCAGCACGTCCGGACGCCTGTCCGTACTCGACCAGTCTCAGATTCTTTCCAAGTTTCGATAAAGGAAAGATCGATCAACCGTCCGAATGATGTAGTATCCCGTCCGGACGCGCGTCTCCGTAAGGCAAGAATCGCAATTCAAATATCAGTGTCCGGACGTCAGTCAGCCTTGGTCCAGACCTACGTACAACTAATATGGAAATTACCGATTCGACTTCAACCGTCCAGACGACTGCCTCTCATGGTCCAGATGTGCGCATAGCAGATATGGAAATTGCGTGTTGAAGTTCAGCCATCCGGACGCTCATCCCCCATGGTCTGGACGCGTGAAGCCTTATAAGGAAATTACTTACAGCGAACGTACGACCGCCCGGACGATGTGCCATCCCGTCCGAACGTGGCTCTTAAACAGGAAAGATTTCTCAACGAAATTTTCAGAAAATCCTGTCGCACAGTTGTCCGTCCGGACGGCCCATGTCCACCGTCCGAACGGCGCCCAGCTATATTTTGCCTGACGCTCATTTGAGGCCCCAACCTATAAATAGAGGCCCCTGGGCATTCAGAACTGCAAGAATTCGGTATTGAATTCCACAACTGCTCAGAGACATAAGTTTTCCTCTGAAACCATTGCAAGTGTGTTGTTGCCGTGCTACATCTGAAGTCAGAGAGCAAGGTACGACCACTGCATCGGGTATATGTGAGTTTTACTAATTTTACAATTATCTGAATCACATGCCTTGATTGACTCTTTGACATCTAAGAATACCATGCTTTTTGATACTGTTGATGCACTAGAGAATAAATTAAAAGAATCAGAGGATCTCCTTGAAAAATTCTCTAGTAATAATTTGAAAAACATTCTTTGTATTCATACAGATATTTCTAACATGCCTAATTTAATTGTTAATAACTTAAGTACTTCTACTTCACATGCTTCTGATTCTGAATTAGATTCTATTGATATTAAGCATGTGATAGAAGATACAACTTGTTTAGATAATTCTTGCTTAGCTAATCATGTGATGCCCAACTCCAAGGAATCAGGAATACAAGGTAAGTTCATTCCTAAGTGTCATAATTGTGGGAAGATTGGTCATATTAGGACAAATTTTTATTTATTGAAATCCCACAGGCCTTGGATTAAGCAGGATGCTCTGAGGAAAAGTGAAGTTGAAGTTTCTTCCTCATCAAAATATGTCCCTCCGCATAGGAGACATATAAAAGGAAAGGGCAATATCATTTGAAAGAATGCTAACCATATTTCTGCAGAGAAAGTTAAGTAGCATTCCAACAAAAGAAGCCTACCCACCTGTCATCACTGCGGCATCACCGGTCACATCTGACCCAAATGTCCACAACTCCAAGCTCAGAAGAAGAGGGCTCAGAGGAAGTTGCCTTCTAAGACAATATCAGGTACTCTACCTTCGGTGGGACATCAGGTTCCATGGCATCAGTGGCAACAACAGCGGCCTGTTCCATAGAACACATCAAGGTACTACAAGAAAAAGTCGCAAAAGCCCAATAGCAACCATGCCTATGAAGGGTTGCTGAGCTTGTTACAAGGGATGTTGAGGAGAATGAATAGTATGAGCAATACCCGATCACATCTACCACGGGTACACCAGGGTTGGGTCAGAAAGGATGAGACCATTCACCCCTTGAGGGGGAATGGACTCACCTAGTATAGGAGCAGTCTCACCATGCCTAGGATTTTGGTTCCTAAATCCTAGTGCATACCAAGTATGTTTGCATTGCATTGATTGTCATATCTTATATATCCTATTTTTGCCTTGCATTCTGTTTGAGGAACCATCTTTTCTATCCCTAGATTTTCTCTTGGTTGCTTTGAGAATTTTCTGCAGGTACATTCTAGGGATGACAGAGAAAGCATGTCACTGCTTTTCTGTCTTAGTATAGTCAAACCTCTCTCCTTGAGGACAAGTTTGCTCTTACCTACATGCTTTGTCTAGACATATGTTCTTTTCCTTTAAAGCATGTCTATGTTGTTTTTCCGCTTTTATCTAAAAAAAAAAGTGTGGGGGAGAAAGATGCAGATATTTATTCTTGTATTTCGCTTTTTAGATATCTTATGTATTTTTACCTAATGTCTCAGTTCTTGGTGAATCACTCTTTTTTCTTTTATATAACTAAGAGTTCTTGTTTGATATCTGCAAAGTTTCCTTGCTGCATCTATTTGATAGATAGTTGCTTTTCTCATGTGATGAAAATATGCATTATCCAAGGCTTCCTTAAGGTACATTTTTTTCTCTCTGACTTTTAGCTTCTAGAAATTCTAATGAGAGATTTTTTTTTTTGCTAAGATGGTCAAATTGACCAACTCGCTAGTTAAATTATGGCATTCTTTCTAGGTTGCAACACCAAGTGATAAAAAGCATTCAAAACTAAATAAATATGGATAAATAAAAAGATCCACTACTTTTGTGCTATAAATATGTTCTTGAACTTGTTCCTATAGAAACAGTCAGTGACCAAATCATTACAGAAATAGACAGTCACTTAAGGACGAAGTAAAAGAAAAGTGTTGCAGCTTAGGGGAAGTGTATCAGATGAGGGTGGCAAGGCCCTAGTAAAATAAGTTTTGACTTTTGACTGATCTAACATTGATTTTCTCTCTTATTTATAAAATCCAGTTGCTTTAAGTCATATCAGTAAACTTCATACCTTATTGAGAAAGCTTTCACACACACACGTATTGCATGAGTTAAGTTTATCATTAAAAAATTTCTATCTGCAGGGAAATTTTTGTGCTTATTGACTCTTAACTTTCAATTATATCTTGGTATATTTTTGAAATGTTTTTTGACTGTATTATCAGTTATTTATACATGCATGTTCTGAAGCTAACGTTAGGACAGACATATTTCCCTTTGTTTTTCAGCTTCTAGTGTGAAGCGTCCAGACAGACATGTTCTTGCGTCCGAACGTGCTCGGCTCTATCAATCTCTTATTTGTCAAAATACCGTCCGAGGGAGTATGTACCACGTCCGGACACGAGCTTTTTGCTTTCTCTGCCAAACACACACACTACTTTTTGCATGTTCTATCATGTTGTGTTATGTGTGTTTTCTCTAGGACTGATCCTGAGATTTTAGCATTCTCTGCACATCTTTTCTCATTCCCAGGTATTTCCTTTGACTTTCTTTATTCTCTTAAGCTTTGGTTCTTTTTAGAATATTGGAATCTTTAATTGATTATGATTTGAGAAATTGTGCATGAATATCTTTTTCTGTCTTTATGCTGGATGGATATTACTAATCTGTGCCTTTTGAATTGCTATATCTACTTTTGTATTTCTTTATGCATCCAATTGATAGCCATCATAATTCCACAATCTATTTGAAACTAACAAGATCTAATATTTATTTTCATTTGGTTTCATTGTGGTGTTATTTTTGGATAGATTTCTGTTTGAATATTTTCAGGAATATGTTGTCCACCGGCTTCCAGCATAGTGTCAGACAGAGGGCTCTCTGGAAAACAGACTAGTGTTGAAATCATATGTTCCAAAGATCTCAAATTTTAGATGAGCTCATTCCCCATTCTCATACAGAGTCTTCCGTAACCTTTTCCTCTAGATCTGCACCAGCTAGAGATTCAATGGTGAATCTTCTGTATCATCTTGCATACCACTTGTCTAGAGGATTTCTTTCTGTGGATGATCAGTTTCGGGCTAGAAGACTCAAGTGACTGAAAATTTTCAGTCTATGGTTTCCCGTCTTCAGGAGCAAGAAGCCGAAGTGGCTCAAATTTAGGAAATTCATGAGATTTTGGTTTTCTCTTATGTTGATTTGAGCTTTTGATGAAACACTTTACTATTATTCTTGTTGGTTTGAATTTTAGTAAATGTGGCTTTCCCTTATACTCTATTTACCCTTTGTCCTTTTGAGACAAAAATGGGGAGTATTTTTTGTTTTGGACCGGGAATGTATTTCCAAACCGGTCAAGTGTTTTTTATCCCAGAATGGACAAAGGGGGAGTTTGTTAGTATTTTATATTGGCAATATTCTGGTTGACAAAAGCACTTTTTGTAATAGTTGCTTTTTAATAGTATTATCGGTTCTATTCAAAGTCTTCATGTAATATGGACAGTGTTCATTTCAAGTCATGTGACTTATCACAAGTTTCTAGAAGATGTCCATGAAGATTCCATGCAGTTTCCAAGTCAAAACAGCTGGTTAATATGCAACCATTCGGACGGGCCTTTGAAGGCGTCCAAACGCCTCGAAGTGTCTAGAAGCTTCAGCGTTGAAGACGTCCGGATGTCAGAGCAACACCGTCTGGACGCTAGGTCAAGCTTCTCCAATTTCTACATAGAGTTGGATTTTAGTCGACACTGTTTGGGAAGTCTCTGCAAGACGTCCGGACGACATGGCAACACGTTCAGACGCTATCCAACATTTCGGAATATTCCGGACTTCCTTTTCGAGCGCAGGAAGGAGTTATAGTAAAGACCGTCCAGACTTTTGGCCCAGCCATCCGGACGTGGACCTGTTATGGAAAGAATTGCGCTATTTTGGAAGGCGGTCGTAGAAGACCGTCCGGACGAGGCTAACTTCCGTCCGATCGCTAGATAGCCAGAGTTCAAATTTGAGCAGATTTAGGATTTCTGTAAGCGTATAAATAGAGGGCTCTAGGCTTGTAATTTGCATGAATTTTGTATCAAATTCCATAGTGCTTAGAGAGGATGTTTAGGGAGAATTGAAGACCCGCTAGCTCTCTAGCCATTGCTAGTGTGTACTCAACAATTCATGTGAAGTCTATCTTAGGGGTCAGCCCTAAGGTAAAGGAATCCATCAAAGACCCTTTCAAGTAGGAGACTAGGTTGGGAAGCGTTCATGATGGGCTTCGTGTTATAGTTAAAGGTATGACTACTGCAATAGGTGTTGTGAGTACGAGTGCTTTGTAACTTGCTTTGTTTTTGGATTGTGGAGTTCCTGAGTTTGGCTGTCCCGGAGTGGTTTTTCTCTTCACAGAGTTTCCACTTTGTCAACAAATATCTTGTCTTCTTTAAATTCCACATTTAAGATATTTTGTTGCACACAAACACACACTTGGTTATTTAGAAGTCAATATTTATTTTCAAGTACCATTCCATAGCCATCGTTTCCTCAATCACAGAAATTGGAAACGTTGGTTTAACTCAAGACATCTAAGAACTCTCATAGACAAAGACTCTTTTTCATGAATCAATATAGATTGAAAAGAAATAACAAAACCGTTTTGCAATCGTAAAAGCAAGGGTTTTGCAATCTCAAGACCATGCAATCATCATACATATTAGTATTTTGGCCTCATTCTGTGTTTGGACAAAATCACTCGTGTGTATAAAGATGTTGTAAACAGGGATTCCACTATTCAGAGCACTCTCAGAAGACTTAGCTCTGCAAAGATTTTGGTTCCCTGTCAGCCGTCCGGACGATCAAGCCATCCCGTCCGGACACCCATCTGATCACTGTTCCATCCGTCCAGACGACGTGCCATACCGTCCGGACGCCAGTCAGACCAAGCATCATCCGTACGTACGACTTGCATTTCCATCTGGACCCTCCACTGTGTCGAGAAGGTTCTATCCAGCTTGCATCCGTCCAGACGTTTCAGCAACACGTCCGGACGCCTCTCAGTACTCGACCAGTCTTAAATTCTTTCCAAGTTTAGATAAAGGAAAGATCGATCAACCGTCCGGATGATGTAGTATCCCGTCCGGACGCGCGTCACCGTAAGGTAAGAATCGTAATTCAAATATCACCGTCCGGACGTCAGTCAGCCTTGGTCTGAACGCGCGTGCAACTAATATGGAAATTGACGATTCAACTTCACCGTCCGGATGACTTCCTCTCATGGTCCGGACGCACGCATAGCAGATATGGAAATTGCGTGTTGAAGTTCAGCCGTCCGGCCGCTCATCCACCATGGTCCGGACGCGCGAAGCCTTAAAAGGAAATTACTTGCAGCGGACGTGCGACCGTCCGGACGATGTGTCATCCCGTCCGGACGCTGCTCTTAAACAGGAAAGATTTCTCAGCGAAATTTTCTAAAAATCCTGTCGCACAGTTGTCCATCCGAACGGCCATGACCACCGTCCGGACGACGCCCAGCTATATTTTGCCTAACGCTCATTTGATCCCCCAACCTATAAATAGAGGCCCCTGGGCATTGAGAACTGCAAGAATTCGGTATTGAATTCCACAACTGCTCAGAGACGTGATTTTACCTCTGAAGCCATTGCAAGTGTGCTGTTGCTGTGCTATATCTGAAGTCTATCTTAGGGGTTGGCCCTAAGGTAAAAGATTTCATTGAAGACCCCTTCAAGAATGAGACCTAGTTGGGAAGCGTTCGTGTTGGGTTACACGTCAGAGAGCAAGGTATGACCACTACATCGGGTATATGTGAGTGTTACTATCTTGTATCTAGCTCTGTCTTCTGAATAGTGGAATTCCTGGGTTTGGCTGCCCCGGAGTGGTTTTTCTCTTGATTGTGTTTCCACTTCGTCAACAAAAATCTTTGTGTTATTTACTTTCCGCTGTGCTTAATTTTTGTTGACACTTTGTGCACACACTTGCCTTATATTTAGAAGTCAATTTCAATTTTCAATTGGTATCAGAGCTTGGTACACTCTGTGTTGATTTAGTTCTTGAGTGTTATTTTTTTTTTACTTCTATATTATGTCTCAAACTCTTAATTCAGTTCCTACCTTTGATGGTACGAACTATGGCTATTGGAAGGCACGTATGCGTTTCTTTTTTAAATCTATTGACTGTTGGGTATTGTTGAAACTGGTTGGACTAAACCAGAGGATGCAACACCTGAACTAGTCCCTCAAAAGAACGCACCCCTTTCCAATGATAAAGCCCTCCATGCTCTGTGCCAATCACTTTCACCATCTGAATTCGCAAAGATTTCAAACTACGAATCAGCCAAAGAAGCATGGCAAATCTTGGAAACAACATATGAAGGCACGATACTTGTTAAATCTGCCAAACTTCAAATGTTGATTTCGAGATTTGAATAAATTAAGATGTTGGAAGAAGAGACTTTTGGAGAGTTTTACTCCAAGATGAGTGACCTGAGGAACTCCATGGTGAGTCTTGGGAAACCTATCTCGGATGTAAAACTTATCCGAAAAATTCTAAGATCTTTTCCTTAGCGTTTCAGGATCAAGGTGACCACCATTGAAAGCAAGGATCTTGAGGAAATGAAGATTGAAGAGCTGGTAGGATCTCTTCAAACATATGAGCTGTCTCTACCCCCGGTCAAGAAGTTGAAGACCATTTCCCTAAAGGCTTCCAAGAAGAAGGTAGAAGCCTCATCTGAAGATGACTCTGAGGATGAAGAAAAAGTTGTTGCTATGCTAGCCAAGAATTTCAGAAGACTAATGAAAGATGATCGGTTCAAAAAGAAGTTTTCTGAAAGAGTAAAGAAACCTCCCAGAGAAGCTGAACCTAAGGAAGAAGAGAAGAAAGACCCCAGAGGACCCCCGATGTTTTGAATGCTCAGGCTTTAGGCATATCCGGGCTGATTGTGGGAATCTTAAGAAGGGCAAGGGGAAGGAATACAATGTGACTCTCAGTGATGAGTCAGAAGAAGACGCTCCAGAGTCTGAAAAATTTATGGCCTTTGTAGCCCCACATGTTGAAGAAGAAGACTCGTATTACTTGGAGCATAGTGATAATGAGGTAGAGCTCAAGGAAGCCTACAAGACACTCTATTTAGAGTATGAGAAGCTAAGGGAAGGTCGTAAGCAGCATCTCTATGATCTGAACACCCTGCAAACTGAAAAGAGTTCATTGCTGCTTAGAGTTCAGGAGCTCGAGTAAAAGCTACTGGAGACAAAGCTCCAACTAGAGAGAGTCACGGATGAAAAGCTGACTCGTATGCTGTCTATCCAGAAGAGCCTAACTGACAAGACTGGTCTCGGGTATGTAGCTTCCTCTTCTGATGCTCCTTCTTCCTCAAAGACTGTGTTTCTGAAGCCTACAGTCTCAGAGCCTCCTCCCACTGTTGAAGATAAAGGGAAGGACAAGGTCAACGATGATGTTCCAAGCACTCAGGAGCCTCATTCCATCAGAAGACCTCCTATATGCCACCACTGCGGTTTAAATGGGCATGTTCGTCCTTAGTGCTCCCTCTTGAAAGCACAAAAGGCCAAAGCCAAGAAAGAAGTGCCCAGACAAGCTCATTATGGCACTAGACCTGCGGCCCAGCATTAGACTCCATGGCATCAGGTACTTTATCAAGCACCATGGAGACAAGCACCAAGGCATCAAGCTCATCAATATCAAGCACCTTGGTCTCATGCTCCTTGGGTCCAGCCATCTCAGCATCAGTGGCCTCAGAAATGGTTTGCACAGGCCAAGCACCTTAGAAGGCCACAAAAGGTGGAAGGAAATCAACACCACAATGAGCCACCTATCTGGATGCAGAATATGATGGAGTGGATGATGACGTCATACCAGTAACCATCCACAGGAAGGCAAGCTTGGATCAAGAAGGACCGTCACCCCATGAGGGGGAACAGACACACCTAGCAGGTTCGGGTGTTCATGCCTAGGATTTGGTTCCTAATCCTATGGCATCAGGTTTGATTGCTTATTTTGCTGTTATATTTGCAATCTAGGAACCAGCGGTACGTTGTTTTTGCCCCCTATATTTTGTTTGGAAATCTTTGCAGGTGTTTATTGGGGAAGACAGAAAAAGCAGGTCGAGCGACTGTTTTTCTGTATTGGCATCATCAGGTTTGATCTTGCCCTGCATATGATGTTTTTTTTCATATTGCATTTTTTAATAAAAAAAAAAAAAAAGGGGGAGAATTTGCAGGATACTTTTTCTTGGCTTATCAGATAATTGCATGTATTTTCTCCTGATATCTCAATTCTTTGGGTATTAATTTACTTTGCTTAGATATAATTGAGAGTTTCTGACTATAATTTGCCAAGTGTTTTCCTGTATATGCAATGAAAAATAATATGGACTTCTAATTTTAACAAGTGTGTGTGAACAGTGTGCAACAAAGTATTAAATGCAAAATTTAAAGAAGACAAATATTTTGTTGACGAAGTGGAAACTCAATTAAGATAAAAACCACTCCGGGGCAGCCAAACCCAGGATATCCACTATTTAGAAGACAAAGCTAGATACAAAGCAGTAACACTCACATACCCCTGATGCAGTGGTCGTACCATGCTCTCTAACGTGTAACCCAACACGAGCGCTTCCCAACCAGGTTCACCTACCTGAAGGGGTCTTCAATGGAACTCCTTACCTTAGAGCCGACCTTTAAGATAGACTTCAGTTGTAGCACAACAACAGCACACTTGAACAAGGCTTCACTGGAAATATCACGTCTCTGAGCAGTTGAGGAATTCAATACCGAATTCTTGCAGTTCTCAGTGCCCAGGGGCCTTTATTTATAGGCTGGGGGCTCAAAAGAGTGTCAGGCAAAATATACCTAGGCACCGTCCAGACGATGGACATGGGCCTTCCGGACGGACAACTGTGCGAACAGATTTTCTGAAATTTCCGCAGAGAAATCTTTCCTATTTAAGGACATCGTCCAGACGGTCGCACGTCCGCTGCAAGTAATTTCCTTATAAGGCTCTTGAGCGTCCGGACCATGGGGGATGAGCGTCCGAACGGCTATTCTTCAACACGCAATTTCCATATCAGTAATGCGTGCGCCCGGACCATGATAGGCAGTCGTCCGGACGGTTGAAGTCGAATCAGCAATTTCCTTCTTTGATGCACGCGCGTCCGGACCACAGCTATCAGATGTCCGGACGGTCATATTTGAATTGCGATTCTTGCCTTACGGAGACGAGCGTCCGGACAGGATACCACATCGTCCGGACGGATTCAAGCTGGCACAAAAACTTCTCGATACAGTATAGGGTCCGGACGGAATGAACACTTCTTCCGGACGGATGATGCTGGTCTGTCTAGTGTCCGGACGGGATGACACGTCGTCCGGACGGTCAACTGCAACCGCCTCTCCAAGATAGCGCTGAAAGCTTCCATAACAAGGCCGTGTCCGGACGGTGTTGCCCTAGCATTCGGACGGTTGCACTTCGGCTGCACGAAATTACCATAATAAGGCTTTGAGCGTCCGAACCTTGAAAGCTAACGTCCGGATGGTTGAACTGGTGCATGCAATTTCCATATATGAAGCTTGATCGTCCGGACCATGAAGGCTGACGTCCAGACGGTTGAACTTGGTATGCACGTTCTTGCCTTATTGAGGACATCGTCCGGACGAGATCACACATCGTCCGGACGGTAGCAGCCGTCTTCCCATAACTGTGTCTTGAGGTAGAAATCCTATTTCTTGTCAAACACTGAATGGCGTCCGGACGGTATAACCACGTCGTCCGGACAGATGCGCTAGAACACTGGGATTTTCTCATACTCTAAAGAGCGTCCCGACGATTTGCCATTACATCTGGACGGATGCAATCTTGAACTGTTTGAAGCTTCTAGACACTGATGGGCATCCGGACGGAAAGATCTCGTCGTCCGGACGTATGTTGCTGACTGATGAGCGTCTAGACGGAATACCACGTCGTCCGAACGGCTGACAGGGAACCGAAATAAATCCTTGAAAAATTCACAGAATCTTCTCGAATAACATAGCTGAAGAGTAGACTCTGGATAAAGCAGCATCCCTGTGAAAGCAGCAACATTACATATAAGTGATTTTGTCCAATAGAATGCAGCCAACACAAAAACTAACATGCAAAAATTTGGATAGCTTCTTTTCTCATGCGATGAAAGATGTGGACTATCCACGACCCCCCTATAAGGTACATCTTTCCTTCTCTAACTTTTTGTTTCTAGAAATTCTGGATAAGAGAATAAGCTTTTGATAAGATGACCAAATTGACCACATGCTAGTTGAACCTAGCACCTATAAACTCTGGCATTCCCTTCAGTTTGCAGCGCCATAAGAAACAAGCAGTTAATCATATGAATTCTATGCTTTGAAGTGTATATTCACTGCTTATGTGCTACATTTGCTTTATGCCTTGCCCTCTATGTGCAAGTAAACATTTACGTTGTCCTTCATGGTACAAGTAAATCATTTAGGTGCTACATCTCAGGGGGAGTGTATCAGATGAGGGTGGCTAGGCCCTAGTAAGTTATAAGGTTTGACTTTTGGCTTATCTTCCATTTATTTTCTCTCCTGTCTAGGAAATCTGGTTACTCTTTGTCATGCCATCGAAAGTCTTACCTTGGGGGTTTCTGTCTTCACACACACACGCATTGCATGAGTTGAGTTAGCTGGTTGAATTGTGCATGTTTAGGAACTTATTTGTGCTGATTAATTTCTCAACTCTCTTTTATATCTCTGTTTAGTATTGAGATGCTCTCTGATTGTGTTATCAGTGGCTTATACATGCGTGTTCTGAAACTGACCTGAAAATTTTGATTTCTGTGAATTTTCCTCAGTTTTTCTGATGTTTCAGTGTGGAGCGTCTGGACGGTCTCTATTGGCGTCTAGACAAATAAGGGGTCCGGACAGTACTCTCTTGGAGTCCGGACAGGAATGGAGCCCAATCGTCCGGACGGGATTTGCTTGCGTCCGGACGCCGCGCGGCAACCACCGGGCGGACGGTTAGTAAAACCGTCCGGACGCGCACGACCTGTCTGTATGTTCCCAATGCAGCGCACGTCCAGACGAAGTTATTGCACCGTCTAGACGGGGACCCCACAGAGGCTATATATACCCCAGAATCGCCACTCTCTCCACCATACCCCACTAAATCTCCTCTTTGGCATTTTGTGAGTGATTGTTTTTGGTGTTTTCGGAGTAATTTCATCCCTACTTTTATTTTGTGCATTCTCACCCCATTCCAGGTATTTTTCTAGTCTCTTTTTTTTCAGTTTTTTTTTTAAAACTGTTAGAGATTTAATTTTGGAATGAGTTTGAAATTATGTGATGCATATCTGCTATATTGGGATTATTTGTGATGATGTTTTTAGGACTAAAATTGTGATAAATTCTGCCTATATTTTTACAAAAGTCCTTCCTACTGCTGTTATTCTACCAAATTTTTTTTTAACCTAACAAGAATTTTTTTTGGATTCTATTTGGCAAAATTTTGTTTGTTTTTTGTGCAGGATCATGTCTACAGGCAGTCCACCGCGCAAGGTCCGTCAGAGGACTATGGAAGATAGGGCTGCAATCCAGGCCAAGACTATGGACCGCACTGTCATTGCCGAGCAGAACGTCATCTGGTCTGATATCATGGTGCCATCGCTGGACAGCGTTCATGCCGTTATCCAAACGTACAATTGGGGATATCTCCATAGCTGTGCCTATGTGGTGTGTTAGTATTTTGGCCTCATTCTGTGTTTGGACAAAATGACTTGTGAGTAACAATGCTCCACAAGGATTCTACTATTTAGAAATGCTTCAGAGTCAAAAGATTTTCAGTTCCCTGTCAGCCGTCCGGACGATCGAGCCATCCCGTCCAGACGACCATCTGTCACTGTTCCATCCGTCCGGACGATGTACCATACCGTCCGGACTCCAGACAGACCAAGCATCATCCGTCCGGACGACGTGTCTCTCCGTCCAGACCCTCCACTGTGTCGAGAAGGTTCTATCCAGCTTGCATCCATCTGGACGTTTCAGCAGCACGTCCGGACGCCTCTCAGTACTCGAACAGTCTCATATTCTTTCCAAGTTCCAATAAAGGGAAGATCGATCAACCGTCCGGACGATGTGGTATCCCATCCAGACGCTCGTCTCCTTAAGGCAAGAATCTCAATTCAAATATCACCGTCCGGACGTCTGACAGCTGTGGTCCAGACACGCGTTCATCAAAGAAGAAAATTGCCGATTCGACTTCAACCGTCCGGACGACTGCCTATCATGGTCCGGACGAGAGCATTGCAGATATGGAAATTGCGTGTTGAAGAATAGTCGTCCGGACGCTCATCCCCCATGGTCCGAATGCGCGAAGCCTGATAAGGAAATTACTTGCAACGGATGTGCGACCATCCGGACGATGTGCCATCCCGTCCAGACGAGGCTCTTAAGCAGGAAAGATTTCCTCGTGAAACTTTTGAAAAATCTTGTCGCACAGTTGTCCATCCTGACGACCCATGTCCACCGTCCGGACGGCGCCCAGGTATATTTTGCCTGACGCTCATTTGAGCCCCTAGCCTATAAATAGAGGCCCCTGGGCATTGAGAATTGCAAGAATTCAGTATTGAATTCCACAATTGCTCAGAGACGTGATATTTCCTCTGAAGCCCTATCAAGTGTGTTGTTGTTGTGCTACAACTGAAGTCTATCTTAGAGGTTGGCTCTAAGATAAAGGATTCCATTGAAGACCCCTTTAGGTAGGAGAACCTGGTTGGGAAGCGTTCGTGTTGGGTTACACGTCAGAGATCAAGATACGACCACTGCATCGGGTATATGTGAGTGTTACTGTCTTGTATCTAACTATGTCTTCTGAATAGTGGAATTCCTGGGTTTGGCTGCTCCGGAGTGGTTTTTCTCTTAATTGAGTTTCCACATCGTCAACAAAATATTTGTCTCCTTTAATTCCGCATTTAATATTTTGTTGCACACTGTTCACACACACTGTTAAATTAGAAGTCCATTTAATTTTTCATGGTGTACACCAGATTGGTCAAACTTTTCTACGCCAACCTGGAAGTGGTGCAGAACAATGATCGTGGATTGGTGCTTCAGTCCACCGTTGCAGGCCATATCATCACTGTTGATCGTCAGGTCATCAGTCACATCATCCAAGTCCCACTGCTCGAGATTTCTGCCAGCCCATACAATGAGGTGGTGCTTCCTCCTTCCCTGGATGATCTCAGGGAATTCTTCCATGCCATTCCCCAAGGAGAGGAGCGCTCTACCTCCATCAGGATTGGTGCCTTGTCTCCCTCCCACCGCATGCTGGCCAAGATCATTCAGCAGAACATCTGGCATGTTGCTCGGTGCAGTGATCTGATCCTGAAACGGGCCCAATTTGTCTATGCAGTTTACCTTCACTTGCCTTTCTGCCTGTGCAAGCATATTCTGGGTGTTATGTTGGAGGCCCGTGATGAGGGAAATGCCGTTCTTCCGTTTGGCTGCCTGCTCACTCAGATTATCCTTCAATCGGGAGTCAATGTCACTGGCGAACCGAAGATGAAGATCCAGCAGCCCATCAGCAAGCAGACATTGATGAAGTCCAATGCGCAGCTGGGGAGGGATGACTCCAATGATGAGGTGCCCATAGCTGCTACCATGCCTGTTGGATTTTCGGAGATGGCTTCATCCTCCCAGACCGTCCCGCCCTCTGAGCCAGAGGCCAACTATTCCCAGATCATGGAGGCCCTTCTTGCCATTCAGGGGGGGAAAAGCAGTATGCAGGTGACTATGTCCTCCATGCAGTAGGAGATACACTCCATCAACCTGCGTGTAGAGCAAAACCAACTGGACCTTCAGGAATGCCAGAAGTTTCATCATCCTAGCAGTAGTGATGATGAGGATGATGCAGATAGGACTATACCCCTGCCTGAGGATGTTTGATTCCCTCTTGTTTTGTTTTTTTGTCTTTTTGTTTAAGACTTTTGACTTTTGTTAAACTTTCTGACTTATATTACTCGTTTCTCGGGTCCTTCTAAGACCGTTAGGGGGAGTAATTTTTATTACAGTTGGTTTTTATTACTCTGTTTTACCCTTTGTCCATTTCTGACAAAAATGGGGAGTAATTTTTGTGTTTGGACCGGGAATGTATTTCCAAACCGGTCAAGTGATTTTTGTCCCAGAATGGCCAAAGGGGGAGTTTGTTAGTATTTTGGCCTCATTCTGTGTTTGGACAAAATCACTTGTGTGTATAAAGATGATGTAAACACGGATTCCACTATTCAGAGCACTCTCAGAAGACTTAGCTCTGCGAAGATTTCGATTCCCTGTCAGCCGTCCGGACGATCGAGCCATCCCATCCGAACGCCCATCTGACCACTGTTCCATCCGACCAGACGACGTGCCATACCGTCCGGATGCCAGTAAGACCAAGCATCATCCGTCCGGACCCTCCACTGTGTCGAGAAGGTTCTATCCAGCTTGCATCCGTCCGGACGTTTCAGCAGCACGTCCGGACGCCTATCGGTACTCGACTAGTCTCAGATTCTTTCCAAGTTTCGGTAAAGGAAAGATCGATAAACCATCCAGACGATGTAGTATCCCGTCCAGACACATGTCTCCGTAAGGCAAGAATCGAAATTCAAATATCACCGTCTGGACGTCAGTCAGCCTTGGTCCGGACGCACGTGCAACTAATATGGAAATTGCCGATTCAACTTCAACCGTCCGGACGACTGCCTCTCATGGTCCAAACGTGCGCATAGCAGATATGGAAATTGCGTGTTGAAGTTCAACCATCCGGACACTTATTCCCCATGGTCCGGACCTGCGAAGCCTTATAAGGAAATTACTTGCAGCGGACGTGCGCCCGTCCAGACGATGTGCCATCCCGTCCAGACGCTGCTCTTAAACAGGAAAGATTTCTCAGCGAAATTTTCAAAAAATCCTGTCGCACAGTTGTCCGTCTGAATGGCCATGACCACCGTCCGAACGGCGCCCAGCTATATTTTGTCTGACGCTCATTTGAGCCCCCAGCCTATAAATAGAGGCCCCTGGGCATTGAGAACTGCAAGAATTCGGTATTGAATTCCACAACTGCTCAGAGACGTGACTTTTCCTCTGAAGCCATTGCAAGTGTGTTGTTGCTGTGCTATATCTGAAGTCTATCTTAGGGGTTGGCCCTAAGGTAAAGGATTCCATTGAAGACCCCTTTAGGTAGGAGACCTGGTTGGGAAGCGTTCGTGTTGGGTTACACGTCAGAGAGCAAGGTACGACCACTACATTGAATATATGTGAGTGTTACTATCTTGTATACAATTTTGTCTTCTGAATAGTGGAATTCCTGCGTTTGGCTGCCCTAGAGTGGTTTTTCTCTTTATTGAGTTTCCACTTCGTCAACAAAAATCTCTGTGTTATTTACTTTCCGCTGTGCTTAATTTTTGTTGACACTTTGTGCACACACTTGCCTTTTATTTAGAAGTCAATTTCAATTTTCAATACATATCAAGAAAACCGTAAGAACATCAAGATCAAACCATGGTTTTTGGAAAAGAATTGATCAAAACCCTAAGAACAAATTTAGTTACGCATAATTAAGACTTATCTAAACATGTAATCTAAGAAAAAATAGTAAAGACACAAGCTGTAAATGAATTAAAAACACTAGATTAAAAGTATAAAATTCGGATTCATGAAAAGAAATAGAAAGAGACAAAACCTAAGCTAGAAATGGAAAGACAATAAGAAAAACTAAAGAAAATCATTAACGAGACTAGGTTACGCTCTCTGGAATTTTCTTATTCCAGAGTTGTCTCAAAAAGAAAAGGGAAACAAAACTAAACGAAGAAGACAAGATTGCTGAAAATAAATATGGAAAAAAATTGCATCAAAGTTGATCAAAGCTTTATTAAAAAAAAAAAAGAATTAAACTGACTTACAAAATTAAAATAAACTAATCTAAGCTCCCTAGAAAATGTAAATGAAAAGGTTGCATCAAAGGATTGCAACTAAAAAATAAAAGAAAACTAATTCTATATAAAAAACTGTTTATGGTTCTCTCGGCTCTTCTCTATTTATAGAGAATGAAAAATTGAAATGACTTCTAAAAGTAAAGTGTGTGCATAAGTGTCAACAAAAATTAAAGTACAACGGAAAGTAAATGACACAGATATTTTTGTTGACGAAGTGGAAACTCAGTTAAGAGAAAAACCACTCCGGGGCAGCCAAACCTAGGAATTCCACTATTCAGAAGACATAGCTAGATACAAGACAGTAACACTCACATGTACCGATGCAGTGGTCGTACCTTGATCTCGGACGTGTAACCCAACACGAACGCTTCCCAACCAGGTTCACCTACCAGAAGGGGTCTTCAATGGAATCCTTTACCTTAGGGCCAACCCCTAAGATAGACTTCGGTTTTAGTACAGCAACATCACACTTAGCAAAGGCTTTAGAGGAAATATAACGTGTCTGAGCAGTAGAGAATTCACCACCGAATTCTGTTGAATGGCTTCAGAGGAATTTCTAACTTCTCTGAGCTCTAGAGAAATTCACTTTGAATTCTTGCAGCTCTAAATGCCCAGAGGCCCCTATTTATAGGCTGGGGGTCAGAATGGGCGTCAGGCAAAATAAGCCTATGAGCCGTCCGGACGGTGGACCATGACCGTCCGGACGGACAACTATGCGACAGGATTTTCCAAAATTTTCGCGGAGAAATCTTTCCTGTATAAGAACATCGTCCGGACGGGATGGCTCGATCGTCCGGACGGACGCACGTCCGCTGCAAGTAATTTTCATAACAGGCTTCGCGCGTCCGGACCAAGGGGCAGGAGCGTCCGGACGGCTAAACTTCAACACGCAATTTCCATATCTGATACGCGTGCGTCCGGACCATAAGGGGGAGACGTCTGGACGGTTGAAGTCGAATCGTCAGTTACCATATACGATGCACCAGCGTCCGGACCACAGCTGTCAAATGTCTGGACGGTTTATTTTGAACTGCGATTGTTGCCTTACGGAGATAAGCGTCCGGACGGGATACCACATCGTCCGGACAGTTGATTGATCTTCCCTTTCTTGAACTTGGAAAGAATCAGTGAACTGTTCGAGAACTGATAGGCGTCCGGACGTGCTGCTGAAACGTCCGGACGGAGCAAGCTGGCACAGAAGCTTCTCGATATGATGTAGGTGTACGGACGGAAGAAACACGTCGTCCGAACAGATGATGCTTGTCTGTCTGACGTCCGGACGGATGGAACAGTAGACAGATGGGCGTCCGGACGGCTGACAGGGAACTTGAATTTCTTCTGACTTCACTCTGAATAGTGGAATCCCTGTTTACAGCATCTTGGCTGCACGTAATTACCATAATAAGGCTTGGAGCGTCTGGACCCTAAAGACTGATGTCTGGACGGTTGAACTGGTGCACATCTTGCCTTATAGAAAACATCGTCCGGACGGGATCACACATCGTCCAGACGGTAGCAGCCATCTTCCCATAACTGTGTCTTGAGGCAGAAACCCTAATGCTTGTCAAACCCTGAATGGCGTCCGAATGGTATAACCACATCATCCGAACATATGCATTGGAACACTGGGATCTTCTCGAACTCTGATGAGCTTCTAGACACTGATGGATGTCCGGACGGAAAAGATCTTGTCGTCCGGATGGATGTTGCTGATTGATAAGTGTCCGAACAGAATACCACGTCGTTCGGATGGCTAGCAGGGAACCGAAATAAACTTGCTTCCAAACTTCACAGAATCTTCTTGAAGGACATGGCTGAAGAGTAGACTCTGGATAAGACAGCTTCCCTGATGAAAATAGTAACATTACATAGAAGTGATTTTGTCAACAGAATGCAGTCAACACCAAAACTAATAGAGAATTTGATGTGTCAAAATCTCTTAAACAATCCATCTCAGCCACACAAATGAAGAGTGTCGATATACCATTTCAATTGCACAACTTGATTTTGAATATTGAATCGCAAACAGATTGGGTTTATATCTGCAACTTTCTCCGCAGTATTTGAAATCGCCCGATCGGCCCTTGAAGTCGCTCGATCGATTAAGACCTGCATATAAGACAAAACACAAAAATACAACAAAATTATATTTACAATACAAACTAAGTATAACATATGTGAATTAAGGGGTCTTGAATAGAATATTTCAAGACTTATCAAACACCCTCTCTAAGTACTATGGAATTCTATACTAAATTCTTACAAATAACATGCCTAGAGCCATCTATTTATAGGCTTCAGAAAACCTAATTTTAGACAAATTCGGACTCTAATTGTGGAGCGTCCGGAAAATAACTTACCCTCGTTCGAACGGTCTTCTATGACTGTCTTTCCAGAATAGTGCGATTCTTCTCAGAATAGGACAATGTTCGGACGGCTTGGCTGAGCATCTGGACGGTCTTCACTGTCACTCCTTTCCGTGTCCGTCAAGGAAACCCGAAATATTCTGGAACACTAGGTAATGTCCAAACGTGTTACCATGTAGTCCAAACGTCTTGCAGAAACTTCTTAAATAGTGTCGACTGAAATCCAACTCCGTGTAGAAATTGGAGAAGCTTGACCTAGCGTCTGGACGGTGTTGCTCTGATGTCTAGAGGTCTTCAACCTTGAAGTTTCTAGACACTGAGGGGCGTCCGAGCGCCTTCAAAGGCCCGTCCGGACTGTTGCACAGGAACCGATTGGTCTGAGTTGAAAAATTCATGGAATCTTCATGGACATCTTCTAGAAACTTGTGACCAGTCACATGGCTTGAAAGGAACACTGTCCATATAACTTGAAGACTTTGAGTAAAACCGATAAACCTGTTTAAAATGAAACCATTATATAAAGTGTTTTTGTCATCCAGAATGTTGCCAACAAAAAATGCCAACAACCTGCCCCTTTGGCTATTCTGGGACAAAAAAAAAAAAAAAACACTTGACCAATTTGGAAATACATTCTTGGTCTAAAAACACAAAAAAAAAAAAAAAATACTCCCCCTTTTTGTCATAAAAGGACAAAGGGTAAACAAAGTAATAGAGAAAAGCCATTGGTATTTAAAAAAATACACAAAGTCTCGGAAAAGAAAAAATTGTTCTCAAAACAACAACCAAGAACAAATAAGAGAGTAATAAAAACTTAATCATCATCATCATCAGGCTTGGGGTGATGATACTTCAGGCACTCTCGAATGTCTATCTGAATTTTCTCAACATGCTCTCCAATAAGATTGACTTCTCGCTGGAGAGCTCTCATGGAAGACATAAGCTGAGCAAAAATAGCTTCAATGTTGAAGGAAGGAGGCACTGACTGAGATGATGATGCAGTAGCTGAGGTGTCAACTAGAATAGGTGGAGGCTGAGGAACTTCGCCTTGACCCTCATGCCGCAACTGAGCATTAGACTTCATGAGAGTCTGTTTGCCAAGGGGATCCAGTATCCTTGATCTAGGCTCAGAATCAAAAATTTCTGTCACAAACTGAAGACAGATGTGAGAGATTAAACACCCAAAGGACAAACCAGTGTTCGTCTCATCACAAACCTCGAGCATAGTGTGCAAAATGTGTTTGCACAGACAGAAAGGTGTCCTCATCACAATGGCATAGAGAAGGGTGGCCTTCTTGAGAGTAAGCTCACTCCGACGAGCTTGAGGCCAAAAGTTGGTCACAACTATCTTTGCCAAAAACAGTGCATAGGGGCAAAGGTACCAATTCTGATCTGAGAGTGGGACTTCTCCTCCCCCTGTGGTTGAGCGCCAAAGAAATCCAGGAGATAGTCCATGTTGGGTGCCTTAGCACCATCTAGTAAAGGAACCCCTGGAACAGGAAGCACTGGAACCCTGATCACAGCACTGGGGTCAATCTGAATGGTGTGTCCTCTAACAACAGTCTGCATAATCAGACCTTTGTCGTCATCTTGAGTGATAATCATATGACCATAGAATTCCTGAACCAGTCTAGGAAAAGCCGGGCAGGCACAGTTGTAAAGGTGCTCCCACTGATTCTCCTGAATCATTTGGCCAATAGGGAGTAAAACTAGATCCCTCAGATCGACGTGGAGAAGGTTCCGCTCCAATAGGACTTGCCGCTTTTCCATGCAAAGACACTTGTCAGTTACAGATTCTTCAACTCTTTGCCTGACTCTGGGTGGAGAGTCATCTGAAGACATTTTTCCTGAATTAAAACACAGAAAATATTCCAAAAAAAAAATCATGAAAGCATTAAATCCTGTTAGTTCAAAAAAAAAAAAAAAAAATTGGACATTATGATGGCTGTAAAATGGACTATCCCAAAAATTACAGACACATAAATATCCAAAATATGACATCACAATTCAAAAAATAACAATATCTCAACCCAACAATAGAGAATAAGAGCAATAAAATGCAGATGAATTCTCATAAACCCAAAATATAATAATCCCTAAAACATCCACTATTTTAAGCATAAAAACTTAAAAGAAATCAGTAAAAGGGTAGAGAAACATACCTGTGGTGGAGAGAAATCACAAAAAGACAAGAACATGTGAGAGAAGCACGTGAAAAGCCAAAAAGAATCGTACAAACTAACAAAAAATCAAAAGAGAGGAAGAGAATGTCGTGCGGCGCAGGGGGGAATGTGATATAACCCTCAAGGGTTTCCCATCCGAACATATCACTAAAGCTGTCTGGACGTAGTGCCATGTAAGATATCGCACTAAAGCGCATGTCCAGACTTGAAGCAGGAACGTCCAAACTAAACTGTTGCACCGTCCAGACAAAAAGAAACACCGTTCGGACGCTTCACACAAAAAAAAAATAAAAAAAATAAAAATAAAAATAGTGTAAAAAAGAGAAAAAAAAATATTTTCGAAAAATAATGTTTAGAACACGCATATATAAAAAGCTGATAACACAGTTCAATAGCATTTTAACACTGATGCTAAAATATAACAGAGAGTTAAGTCATTAGCTAGCAAAAATTTCCCTGCAGAAGAATTTTTTAAACAGTCTACTTAACTCATGCAATGCGTGTGTGTGTGTGTGTGTGAAGACTTTCGCAGTAAGGTATGATCTTCGCTGATATGATCTAAGCAACTAAATTTTCTAAAGAGAGAATTTTCACAGTTAGATCAGTCAAAAGTCAAACTTTATCATACTAGGGCCTAGTCACCCTCATCTGATACTCTCCCCTTAAGAAACAACATTATTTTGAGTTTTACTTGCACAATGAAGGACAAGATATATGGTTGTATCAGCACAGAAGTAGTGAAATTTATTCATGTAACAATAAGCTTAGAAGAATAACTGCTTGTTTCTTTTTGGTGCTGCAACTTAAAGAGGAAGCTAGAATTTTTAGGGCTAGGTTCAACTAGCTAGTTGGTCAGTTTGACAATCTTAGCACATAAATAATCTCTCAATAGAATTTTCAAAAGTAAAAAATCAGAGATAAAATATGTGCCTTAGGGGAGCCTTGGATAGTGCGCATTTTCATCGCATGAGGAAAGCAACTATCTATCAAATAGATGCAGTAGGGAAACTTTGCAGATATCAAACATGAACTCAGTTATATAAAAGCCAATATAATTAATGGACCAAGAACTGAGACATCAGGTAAAAATACATAAGATATCTGAAAAGCTAAATAAGGGAATAAAAATCTGCATCTTACTCCCCCCCCCCCCCCCCCCTATTTGTTTAAAATAAAAGCAAAAAAACAACAAAAACATGCTAACAAGAAAAAAAATCTAGTCCAAGCATGTAAGGTAAGGGCAAACCTGACCTTAGGGAGAGATGTTTGACGATACCAAGATAGAAAAGCAACCGCTCGACGTGCTTTTTCTATCATCCCTATTTAATACCTGCAGAAATATCTCAATACAAAGAAGAGAGACTATTGGGATAGAAAAGATGGTTCCACGACAACATGCAAAGCATACATGAGATAAGATGATATGAAGATGCAATGCAAGTGTGCTTGTCATGCTCTAGGATTTAGGAACCAAAATCCTAGGCATGTGTGACCTCACCTACTAGGTAGGTACGCTCCCCCTCAGGGAGTGGGTGTCCTCTTCCTTGTCCTGTCCTCCCTTGTTTAGCTGTAGCACCAGATATCTGACCAGATCTCGCATGAAAGAACTGACAAAAGGTGTTCCTTCATAGAAAAGTTCCTTTTCTGCAATCTTTTTTTTCTCCACATAAGGCTTCTTGGGGACCCAAGTCCTTTTTGATGGAGTAGGCTTTTGCTACTGCTAATGCCTTGGAACAGGATTTCTGAGAGGAGGTCCATGATGCCTAGGTGGCTTCTTTTGAGGTGGAGGACCACTAGGCTGAACATGACTGCTAACTCCACATTAGTGACACATGGGAGTTTTGGGAGCCTGGCAATTTGTCTTCCTCTGAGCTTGCTGATGTGGGTACTTAGGTTTGATGTGTCCAAGCTCACCACAGTAATGGCAAGTATGAGGTTTTCTTCTGATAGGAGGCTTGGCATGTGACTGAGGGATAACTGGAACTTTTCCTTCCATAATAGTTTTTTCCTTATCCACACATGAGAGTGAAGATTCAGGAATAACTTGCTTCACAAAAATAGTCTGGGAAATAGAAGGAGTATCAAAAGTAGAAGGAGGAACATACCCGAGTCCGATCTTGTTTGTTGGGCACTTCTGAATGGAAAGCATGTGAGTCAACTTCTCGTCAGAGACTCTCTCTAGTTGCAACTGTGTCTGCAGAAGCCTCTCTTCTAGATCATTGATCTTTATCAGCATAGTGGTCTTCTCAGTCCTTAGGTTGTTTAGCTTTAGCACTTGCTGTTTGTACTTCTCCCTCAAATTTAAGAACTCTACTTATTAAAGCAGCTGTCTTCATATCTTCTTCATCACTATTCTCAAAGTAGTAGGACTGAGAATCCTCCTTTTCTTCATATGGGGCCACAAAGGCAAGGAACTTTTCTTCCTCAGGAGTTTCTTCTTTCTTCTCAGACTCATCGCTGAGAGTAGCATTAAAGGCCTTCCCCTTTAGTTTCTTCGGATTTACACATTCAGTCTTGATGTGCCTAAAGCCTAAGCATTCAAAGCATTGGGGACCCCTTGGATCCTTCTTCTCAGCTTCTTCTTGAACTTATTATTCTTCATGAATCGCTAGAAGTTCTTGGCTAACATTGCCACTGCATCATCATCAATATCAGAGTCTTCGTCATATGAGACTTTGGTTTTCTTCTTAGATGCCTTGGATGCCTTGAGGCCAATGGTCTTTGTCTTTCTGACCTGAGGTAAGGAATATTCATATGTTTGAAGAGATCCTACCAGCTCTTCAATCTTCATCTCCTCCAGATCTTTGCTTTCTTCTATGGTGGTCACCTTAATCTTGAAAAGCTCAGGCAAAGATCTTAGTATCTTTCGGATGAGTTTTATACTTGAGATTGACTTGCCAAGACTCCCCATCAAGTTTCTTAGGTCGCTAATCTTGGTGTAAAACTCTCCAAAGGTCTCTTCTTCGAGCATCTTAATTTATTCAAATTTAAAAATCAACATTTAAGCTTGGCAGATTTAACCAGTTTCATGCCTTCATATGTTATTTCTAGAATTTGCCATGCATCTTTAGCAATTTCACAATTTGAAATTCTTGCGAATTCAGATGGTGAAAAGTGCTTGACATGGATTTTCGGGGACCAAAAAGCAGTTTTATTCCGATCTTTCCGTCTTCCAATATTCCAAATTCTTAGGACGTTGTGATTTTATTTCGTTTGATGAAAAAAACTGTTATATCAGCCAATTTATTTACGCCCGAACAAAAACTCACGTTCAATTGCATGGAGGGCTTTATCATTGGAAAGCCGTGCGCTTGTTTGAGTAATAGTAAGTTCGTCTGTATCTTCTGGTTTAATCCAACCAGTTTCAACAATTTTCTAGACGTCTATTGATTTTAAAAAGAAGCGCATGTGGGCTTTCCAATAGCCATAGTTCGTCCCATTAAAAGGTGGAACTGAATTAAGATTTTGAGATATGATAAATAACAAGAAGAGAAATAGAAGTCAAGAGATCACACTCAAGAATTTAATTTTAACCAGAGTGTACCAAGCTCTGATACCAACTGAAAAATAAATATATGACTTCTCAATACCAAGTTTGTGTTCATGTGCAACAAAATATCTTAAATGCGAAAAATAAAAGAGATAATATATTTGTTAAAGTAGTGGAAACTTTGTGAAGAGAAAAACCACTCCGGGACAGCCAAACCCAAGAAACTCACTATCCAAAGACAAAGCAAGTTACAAAGCACTCATACTCACAAAACCTATTACAGTAGTAATACATTTAACTATAACACGAAGCCCATCGTGAACGTTTCCCAACCAAGTCTCCTACTTGAAAGGGTCTTTAATTGAATCCTTTACCTTAGGGCCGACCCCTAAGATAGACTTCACACGAACTGTTGGGCACACACCGAAAACGGCTAGAGAGCTAGCGGATCTTCAAATCTCCCTAAGCACCCTCTCTAAGCACTATAGAATTATATACTGAATTCTTACAAATAACAAGCCTAGAGCCATCTCTTTATAAGCTTCAAAAAACCTAATTCTAGACAAATTCAGACTCTGGTTGTGGAGCGTCCGGACGGTAATTTACCCTCGTTCGAACGGTCTTTTGCGACCGCCTTTCCAGAATAGCGCGATTCTTCCCATAATAGGACCATGTCCGGACGGCTTGGCCGAGCGTCCGAACGGTCTTCACTGTCAGTCCTTTTCGGGTCCGTAACGGAAACCCTGAATATTCTGAAACGCTAGGTAGCGTCTAGACGTGTTGCCATGTTGTCCAGACGTCTTGTAGAAACTTCACAAATAGTGTCGACTGAAATCCAACTCCGTGTAGAAATTGGAGAAGCTTGACCTAGCGTTCGGACGGTGTTGCTCTGACGTCTGGATGTCTTCAACCTTGAAGCTTCTAGACACTGAGGGGCGTTAATGGAACCGGTTGGTCTGACTTGAAAAATGCATGGAATCTTCATGGACATCTTCTAGAAACTTGTGACCAGTCACATGGCTTGAAATGAACACTATCCATATAACTTGAAAACTTTGAATAAAATCGATAAACCTGTTTAAAATGCAACCGTTACATAAAGTGTTTTTGTCATCCAGAATGTTGCCAACATAAAATACTAACACTAACGTTCTAGTTCTTAATTTAAAGTTCCTAATAGCATAATAATAGCATTATAAAACTTGTTATCGTGATCATTTATGTAAATTAAGAGTGGGTATAAATTTATATTTTGAAAATGACATTCTTTTGGAAAGGGAAAATAATCTATAAAGCTTGCATGTAATGAAAATTGTAAAAACGAATAATGAGCCAATAAGGATAGAATATTAACAATATGAAAGAAGGGTTAGGCAAGAGAGGTTACCCTAAATGAAGGTGGATTATCAACCCAACTCATTTCTTCTCACTCTAGAAATTTCCTCTAATGAAAAAGTATGACATAATAAGTTTATGGAGTCTTAAATGGTGTTGTAACACATAGGTTAAGTGCTATTTATAGGGAAAAAAAATGCAAAGGATAATGATCAATTGATTTGGCCATTTTGGTGAATGTATGACAAACAAATAGCGAACGTTCATGTAATCTTTAGGGTTAGGCGATCGTTCAACGTACAATTATGGTCGTTTGTGGTACGGTTTGACACATGCTGAATGCGTGTAATAAGATACGAACATTGTGGTGTGGATTCTGATTTGACTTCCTCTTTTTTCCTCTTTCTAGGTGGAAAATTCTCTATCTATAAACATTTGTTTAGGGAGCTATAAATTTTATTTTTTATTTTTTTTAAAAAAAAAGGAGACAATTTTTTTTTTCGAAAAAAAAAAGAAAAGAGAAAAAATTAGTAAAATTGAAAAAGTAAAAAATTCTGAAAATGACACATGGCTAGCCATGGGTTTACCATGGATAAGGATTTTATTTTTTTTCTTCAGGTTTATTTTTTCGTTTTTTAATAAATTTTGCCTTTTTGTTTATCATGGTTCTTTTTTAACATTTTTTTAAAATATTTTCTTGGTTGTTTTTCCTGATTTGTTTTAAAAAAAATTTCTTATTATTTTTTTTTTTTTTAAAAAAAATATTTTTTTGGTGGTTTTTTCTTGAATTTTTACATTTTAACTTTTCTTATGCAATATTTCTTTTTTCTTTTTTTTTTTCATAATTTTTCTATCTTATGTGGATGATAATTTTATCAGTTTTTGCACATATGTATGACATTGCAATTTCTTTAACAGTTAGGCAAAGTACATTGTAAGAATTGGTAATATGTGGAAGTTTAAGAAAGTAACAGTTTGTGTTTGTTTCTTCGAAGGAGTTGGTACATTATTGAACCAAAATTTAATAATAATTTATCTAAAATCTATGAAATTACCTGTTGATACTTATAGTCATATACCCATTAAAATTGTTTGTTCACATGGTTAAATGTATGGACCCCGACATCTTAATCAGTTAATTACTTAAGTATCTTAAAACTATTTTTTATTTTTTTTATTTTAAAAAAAAAAAAAAAAACTTTGAGTGCTCACGGAAAAAGAGGTAATTGAACAAAAATGATGGATCAAAATTAGTAGGCTAATGGAAGTTTGACTAGCAGGACAGAGCCAATCCAAATTGTTGACCCTCACACACCCACATGCGGTGTACCTGCCCCACACAGGAAAAAGAATTCATCCCTATTACCTGCCTAGTTGTCCGTACACAGAGACACGAGTTTAAAGAAGGGGACAAAGGTTTAGCAAAACGGGGAAAGCGCAACGAAACAGAAACGGGTCCCACAAATTGCAACAGGGGTATGCTTTATTGTCCCACCGGGATCAATCCCGTCCCACGTCGCACGTGCGACAAAAGTGGGTCCCCCACCAAAGGTCACGTTCACAACGAGTCTCGTCTTGGACTGTAGCATCCGCCTACGTGGCCAATAGGGTCGCACGTGGCAGATATGCGGCCTCATTGACTAAACGTTAGCACACACGGAAATAGTAACCTCAATTTCCGTGACCGTCCCATATAAAACACAGCGCTTTCTTGGTAAATAAATAATCGGAAATTAACACCCCCACCAAAAGACTAAAACGAAAAAGAAGGCCAATCCAGGAACAAAATCTGGCATCCCACGTATAACTAGTTTTGTAGACATAATTTATATGCATAAAAAAAATATTTTCTCTCTCCACAACTCTTTGACTTTCCCTATCTAATACACAAAAACCCAAGTTTAAATATAGTTATTTCATTTCATTACTCGATCGCCACCTCCATTGCATGCTCTGCCTCATTCTTTCTCCGCCTCCCTCTCAGAAAATCGAGTACAAACCGAGTGAAGAAGAATTCACAGACAAACGAAGGAATACCAGCTAAATTTCATGGCAGTTGAAGCTCGGCATATGTGCCTATCCCCTTCTCAGTTAATCGCCAATAGGTACTACCCAGAAGCCTGTATATCTCTCTCTTTTACTGTTGTTTCTTTTTTCTTTTTTAATGGGGTTTTCTTGTTTACTATGGATTATTAATTCCCGTTGGATTCTGACTTGGGTTGGGTTTTTGCAGAGATTTTATCAAACATAATCAAGGAAACGCCAATATGTCTGGCGCCCAGATGTTTTCCAGGGTGCCTTTGGCCGGAACAATGTCTGAAACGCTCCCACCTTTTTACCAATCCGTTGATTGCAGTCTGGCTTCGGCGAAACCGCTCATGAATAAGGCTGATAGCGAGCTCTCCAATATCCCTGATCAGAGAAAGCGTCCTAGAGATTCGATGATCAATCAGTTTGCAGATTTCATAGTCCCTCAAAAGAGAAACAAAATATCCGTGTTGCCGTCTTTTCTCTGCCAGGACATTATCCTCCAGGCTCAACAGCAACAATCAGAGATCGATCGCTTTCTCGTCCAACATGTAATTCTTCTCTCTGTACTATGATTTCTTTCTTCTTTTCTTTTGACAAGAAACTATCGGAAACGAACAGAATTTTTTTTTTTTTTTTTTTTACAAATACAGCAAAAACCAAATTAGCTTGTGTCCATAATTGGGTGCTCTTGATTTGGAAATTATGAAATTATTTCGATTTTTATTCCAATTATTGTTATGATCGAATTTTAATTTCCATTGAATTCTTAACAGGCAGAAAAAGTAAGATTGAAACTGGAGGAGCAAAGAAGAATTCTGGTGCCGGCATTCCAGGAAATCTTCACAAAGAAATTGAAAGAAAAAGATGAAGAGATCCAGAGAATGGGAAAGCTGAACTGGGCCCTCCAAGAAAGAGTGAGAAGCCTGTGCGTAGAGAACCAGATATGGAGGGATTTGGCGCAAAACAACGAGGCCACGGCCAATACTCTACGTAGCAACTTAGAGCAAGTGCTGGCGCAAGTTAGCGAGGACAGCGACGCGGAATCGAGCTGCGGCAGCAATGATTTGGGGCGGTGCACGCCGGCGGAGGAGGCGGATGTGGTTAGTGGTGGTGGTGGTGGGCAGAGGATGTGTAGGAATTGTGGGGTCAGGGAGTCAAGGGTGTTGCTGCTGCCATGCAGGCATCTATGCCTCTGTACTGCGTGTGCGTCCGGTCTCCGCGATTGCCCGGTGTGTCACGCTGTCATGAATGCCAGCGTGCATGTTAATTTCTCCTAGGGTTAAAAGGATAAAAAGATAAGGTGAAAATACTAATTTTTCATTTAGTTTCTGACTTTTTTTTTTTTTTGGAAATGTAAGTTTCTGACCTTGGTAGATACATATTTGATTTTTTTTTTTTTGAGTTAATATTCACCATTAATTGGTTTTTTTTTTGAAATGGGTTTTTCTTTAGTGTTAGATTTGGCAAAGTGGGTTCGGAATTTTTTAGTGTTGCACCCTACAAAAAGAAAGAGATTGAGAGAAATTGTCCTATGAGGCTTGATACTCAACAAATGAGGATTTCCGCACGGTAATTAGGTTTTCAAATTATGTGGGACTTAGCTACCTAGCTATCTCAATAATTTATCCTAGGTAAAAAAAGTAGACTGACTGTTGTTATCTCCAAGTGGGTGTAGGACTTTCTTTTTGGGTGTTGTCTTTTGTGAGGGGCCCAGAAGAAATGCGTGGTGATCCCCACCCTTGAAAAGTTGTGTGGGTGGTAGATGTGAACAGAAGAAGGCGAGGAATATAGGGTTAGTGGGGTTCCCCGTTTTCTTTCTTTCATTCATGAGAAGACCATATTCCCTTTAATGCAGTAATGCGTTCAAAGTTGAGACAGCCTTAAGTTTTCATCAAGGAAAAACATATTTTTGGAATAACATGATGCTCCATGTCACGCCCCAATGTCTTGAATGTTAATTTATTGAGTAATGTTACATATCACCCTTATATTTACTTTTTATTCTCTCATAATTGATGTGGTACTTAAAATTATCATTGGATCAAAATTCAATAGTAATCTATTATAAATTCAATGGTAATTACATCAATTATAAGGGGATAAAAGGGAGACACAATGATAATATGTAGCGTTACTCTAATTTATTATTATTATTATTATTATTATTATTATGCTCTAAACCTATAAGAAAGTTCTGGTTTTTTTTTAAAAAGTAAAAAATAAATAATTATTTTATTTTATTTTCGGTTTTCTGGATGGGGAGGTAATAAATTTAAATAGTACATCTATTTGGAGTTCGTAAAATATCTTAAAAATTTACCCAAGTCATTATTTATAATTGGGCTCCAGCCCAACAACTCAACCCATTAATTGCATACAGCCGACAAGTTCATAGCCAACCCCAAATAGCAGGTAGTTAAATGCATTCGGCACACAGTGAGTTGGCAGGAATCGGAAAATTGCAATTACAACTCTTATTAAAGGCACGCTCACTCTGGTTACTGCAACGTACAAATAACATTTATTATTG
This sequence comes from Alnus rubra, assembly GCA_028654335.1. Taxonomy (NCBI): domain Eukaryota; kingdom Viridiplantae; phylum Streptophyta; class Magnoliopsida; order Fagales; family Betulaceae; genus Alnus; species Alnus rubra. The sequence goes on along the minus strand of JAJPGS010002449.1, from coordinate 3,839,229 downwards.
GTGTCCCATATAAATTTTGTCCTACTCAATTTTTATGATAAATTATTATTATTATTATTATTATTTTTACTTTCACGTCACCAATTATGTTACAATCTTTTAGCTAGAATTGCTCTTTTATTATGCAGATGCTGATGCTGATGAAAGACATATATATAGAGAGAGATTAGATTGAAAAGGATTTCTCAAATCTATTGTTTAGGAAATTTTAGCCAATTGGCATGCCCCCTTTTGTTTGTATATTTTCCTTAATGTCATTTCTAATATTTTATTTTGATTTGGATTGGGGATGGTGAAGCAACACGTAAATGATACCTTGTCTCTCACACACACTTTGGAATTGAATGGAGCATTGTATGATATGGGGTGTAGGTGCGCACTATCCCAATAAAATCAACTGCCTGCCCTAAGAAATTAATTTAAAACGAAAACGTGTACTCTTTGTCCCAAGTCTTCCAAGTAAACAAAAGTTTTTTGAATGACTTTATAAACTTTTATCTCTAGTGGCTCCGTCACCCACCCGCGATACGATAGCAATATCTAAACCCCTATTTCACGAATCTCTCGCCCACTTTTTTTTTTTTTTTTTAAAGGAAGAGAAAGCAAATTCTAACTAAATGTAATCGAGACCATTAGTTTCTCCTTGGGTCACATCTGTCATAATGGTTTTTTTTTTTTTTAAAAAAAAATATAAAGTATGAATAATAATACATCTAATCTTCATATGACATATCTGGCATCAAAAAGTTAAAGTATGATTATAATTGTACTTCTCAATTGTGAATAAAAATAAATAAAAAAAATTGATCGAGACGTATAATCCTTCCCCATACTTCCTCCCTTTTCCCTCTCTCTCTCTCTATCAATATTTTTCAGTTGTGTGTAAATATTCCACACATCTATTTTACAAAACTTGTTATGGGGTCTAATTTTTTTATATTAATTTTGAAAGTTAAGTAGGAGGTTGACAATTGCGAGGTGATTAAAAAGAAATCAATAACTTTGTGAATTTTTTCTTAAAATAACTTTTAATCCTTTCAACTTTTCCTTTGGACTCTTAATTGTTTTGAGACCTCATAATTCATATATAGTAAAAAGTAAAAACAACTTTTGGCGGAGCGTAGAAGACACTACTTTATAAAGTGATCAGGGTATTCTCTCCCTCTCTCTCATATGATTATAATATGATAATTATCCTTAAAGTGATATTTTTTGGCATTATAAGGTCTATTATTCGATCTATAATTTGGAGGGAAAATCAGTATTTATGATCTACAATTATGCAAGCAGCTATAATTCTAAAATTGTGCGTAGTAAATTGATTGAAGCCTTTCCGAAATTTAAATGCCAATGTAATTCTTTTTTGTCAATTTAAATCTTCTTTATTTTTTAGGAATCTCAAGTCAAATTCAATCCAATAAGTTTTTTAAAAATGTAGACGTACATATATAATCATGGCATGCACATTAAAACTTGCATAAAAGGAGGCCAGTACCTCTTCAATTTAAAAAGTCTATAACATTTCCTACTTAAATTATAGGGCATGTAAAAATTTGATGGCTAAGATAGGTTTTAATGTGCCTTAGATTTAGCCTATAAAATCCGAAACATAAATCTGGTCAGTTAAGGGATCGAATCCTTGGTAGAGTAGATGATGGCCGGACGTACGGACCAAGGTATTTGCTATTAGATTTCCTCAAATCCTAATTATTGATTTCAAATTAAATAATTCAGTATTATTTTGAAATGGAAATGATTTATTTTTAGGATAATATATATTTTTTTTTTCATCTAATGGCACACATACTAACGTGCCATTTAAAAATTTAAATAACATAATAATATATAACATCATATACACTATTACATCTATAAAATTTAATATGAATCATAAAATGGATGATCTCTTTTTATATTTTAGTTGATTAGTTAAAATTAAATATGGTAATAAATTCTATATATATATTGAATAGAATAGAGAGTCTCATCATGTAGTCGACTAGAAGCGACACGTAAAGTGGTACGCAAAAGACGCCCTGTTTAGTAATTTCTCTTCCCTCTCCTCCCCTCCCCTTATAAGGAAATATTTTTGTTGAGTGAAAGTAAAAAGTGATTGATGTGATATAAAGTGAGATAATTTATATGAAAAAATGAAAAAAAAAATTGTATTGTGGTGAATTATTTTATTTAAATAATAATAAAAAATTGTTAATGTGATATAAAAAATAAAAAAAATTAAAAATATTTTGAGTTGATATTTTTTTGAAAGAGGTAAAAATAAGATGACGGAAGGGAAGAGAGTTATTAAACGGGACAACTCATGTAAGGTTGCCCCTATCTCTCGTGGGGCGTGGAGTCGTGGGACTGCCACCCAACCGGCCAAGGGTGGGGTTAACCTTAAAAGAGATGCAGAAGGCGTACGGTAGTGGGTGTGACAGGTCAGACGTGTGGAATAATTGGTTACTGCCAAATTTGGCAGAGATCCTGGGACGCTGCAAATGCAATGCCCATTGCCCGACGACAAATCAATCGATTGGATTGCATTCGCTCTCAAGTACAAACGCCATCTCACTCACCATAATCTGCTAAATTACGCCCTGGGGTGGCTGTCTCATAAATTTTGTCCTTCCAATACTCACAAACGTTCGTGGGTCCACCTCACAAGTTCGCTTCACAATTTAGGTCCCCCACCCCTCCCCTCAACTCGATCCATTGCTTTCTTCCGGAAAACCAAGATAAGAAAGAAGAAGAAAAAATGATTTTGTTTTGTGCCTTTCGGTGTTCTGTGGAATATGTCCTTTCAAATGTGAAAAATAAACTTTCGCTCTCACATTCTCGATCTGAATGTGACACTAAGTGATTCATCCATAATTTAATCCTTGCTCACTATATGCTCTTACCAGAATTCAAGATTTGGTTTTTTTATTGAAGAGATATATTGATTATGGGGTTACTTCCTAATCACTTTATCCAATATTTAGCCTCTAGAACTAATTAAAGGCCTTTTATCATGAATGAACAATTTGTTTTAAGAAAAATGCTAGAATTTTTTCTAATGACTTTTTGGAGTCATTCTATACTGATATGGCACCCGTATTTTTTAATAAAACAGGAAAGAGAAATTAAGCTGTAATTTTTCATTATTAAAAACAAGGTACCATGTTAGCATAGAAGAACTCTAGAAGGACACTAGAAGAAGCTTTAACATTTCTCTTGTTTTAAAGGTCACAACCTACTTTCAATAGGGAAATGGACACTTTTTTTTCTTTTTTAATCCACGAAAAGGTGCTCTAATAATCTTGCACCGGCGAAAGTTCCTCGTTAAATTACGTTAAAGAGTATATAAATAAGTGAAAGGGTGAAATTATGGATACAATGTTTGTTATAAAATTATTAATAAATTTATGTGACAGTGCATAATAGAAGAAATTATTAAACAAAATTGGCTTATCAAAAAATTGATATTATTGTGGCTTTGATTTTTAAAAGAAATATGGTACAAATCATTCTGCTCCTTATAATAAATTAATTACTAAACTTGTGAAACTCACGAAACAGCATAAGGATGTATAACTTATCTCGTTAGCTTTAACTGTGCAATCTAATTAGATGCTCTGTTTAATTAAAAGAATACTAGAGGTACCAAATATTTTACTAAGAGATGCTTACAAAGATGATGTTGAGCTTATTTATTAGAACCTGTAGCATTTCTTTTTATTAATTGTTTTGATCATCTTCAATGAAAAAGTTCCACATCATCTTGGTAAAAGATTTAGTACCCCTAGCATTTCTCGATAATTAAGGCAAGCATGCTAAGAAGCCGGTCCTTCGTATGTGCCATGTGGGACAGCTAGGAAAGTTGTCCTTTGTTGCACCAACACTCATACATTCATGGCATTACTTATTGTAATTACCCAAAAAATAAAAATAAAAAGTACACTGAAGAAAAGGAAACTTTAGTGGAGACACTGTCAGAAAAGTTTTCCTGGATTTTCTCAACTTGGGTTTGTTTGATTCTTCTTTAAACTCCACTCACATAGCACTTATTCCTAAAAGTTCCCCTACTGTTGATGTCAGTAATTTTCGACCGATGAGTCAATGTAATGTTCTATATAAAATTATTGCTAAGGTGTTAGCAAACATCAATGCACACAAGGATGAGGGGGAAGAAGGGCTTTATAACAATCAAATTGGATATGAGCAAGGCTTACGACAAAGTGGAGTGGAGATTCCTCGAAGAAATGATGCGAAAAATGGCTTTGCAGACTTGTGGATAGCTTTGATAATGAAGTGTGTAACCACCGTATCTTATTCGGTGCTGGTTAATGGTATCCCACATGGCAAGATTCACCCAACAAGAGGTATTAGACAGGGGGATCCACTATCCCCTACCTCTTTCTTATTTGTGTTGAGGGCTTAAGTTCTCTTTTGCAGTAAGCTGAAATGGATGGCAACCTCACAAGAGGTTTCAATAGCAGCAAGAGGAACAAAGCTCAGTCATCTCTTCTTTGCCGATGACAGTCTCCTCTTTTGTAGGGTGACTATTCAAGAATGGGGAAATGTTATGAACCTGATTCACAGGTATGCATTAGCCTCGGGCCAAAAAATTAATACCACAAAGACAACCCTTTTCTTTAGAAGCAATACTAGGGTGGAAGGAGAAGTTCCTCTCACAAGGGGGAAGGGAAGTCCTTTCGAAGGCAGTAATTTAGACTGTCTCTACTTATTGCATGAGTGTTTTCCTCCTTCCAATCTCCCTTAGTAAGAAATTAAACTCCTTGATGAGTCGTTTCTGGTGGGGGCATAAGCACAATGAGAAAAAAAAGAAGAAAAAAAACAAGCTGGATGAGTTGGAGAAGGTTGGGGATGTCCAAGTATAGGGGAGGTATGGGTTTTAGAGGCTTAGAGGTTTTCAACCTGGCTTTGTTGGCCAAACAAGGTTGGCGCTTGATCCAGCATCTGGAATCCTTGGTGATAATAGCATTTTCTTGGCATAGCATTTTATTGGGCAGAAATCCTTCCTATGCTTGGCATAGCATTTTCCAAGCTAGGGAGATCCTGGAAAGGGGACTGGTCTGGAGGGTGGGAAATGGGAGCATGTCAAGTTATGGGGTGATTGGTGGCTACCAAATTCCCCTTTTCACAAAGTTCAATCCCGGGTGAATGATCTGGACCAAGAGGCTAAGGTGAGCTCTCTAATTGATCAACGTACAGGATGCTGGGATTTTGCTCTTATCCAGGCCATATTTAATGGGGCTGAAGCTAAGTAGATTTCTAGCATGCCTTTAAGTCTCCTCAAGCAATCCGATCGGCTGATTTGGTTTGGTTACAAAAGTGGTTGTTTCAGTGTGCGTAGTGCTTACCATCTGGAGATGCACAGAAGGGCACAACTTTTGCGAGAAAGCTGGAGGTTAGGTGAAAAACATGGGTTATGGAAACTGTTATGGCAAATAGAGGCACCTGCAGTACTGAAGAATTTTGCTTGGAAAGTGGGAAACAATCTGCTCCCAACAAAGGCTAACTTAGTTAGCAAGCATATTGAGAAGGACTCTCAATGTCCTCTCTGCTTGTCAAATGATGAAACTATTTGTCATATCTTGTGGGAATGTCCATCTTCGGTGGCTGTATGGCAAGAGTGCAGCCGATGGATACAAAAGCTAGCCTTGGAACCGTGTGATGGGATGGATCTTCTTCAGCAGTTCATCTCAAAGCTTGATGTTGAGGAGCTTGTAGAAGTTTTTACTATGGCTAGTGATAAGCGTCGAATGTTGTACATTCAAGCCCCTTAACTTATATATGTTAATTCGTTAGCATTGTTATTTGTTTGATTTTGTGTTGTTTTATTGTTTTCAGGTTTTAAATAAAGATGCAATTAATTCCACTGATTTTGGGCTTAAAGCACAGTTTGGAAAGACATAGAAGATGTGGTTAAGTTTAATCAAATCAAGAGAAGGATTAAATCGGAATTTCTCCAATAAGAGTCAAAATTGGATTGGATTCAAATTTAGATTATGCACATGTCTCATTGTTTTGAACATAAATTTATGTTCAAGGCTTAGATTGCAATGGAATTTGTAGCGTTAGAAAGATAATAAAAAATGAAACAAATATGCCTGAATAGATATTTTCTAATTCAGATTTTTACTATTCCAAAATCACCCCGCAATAAAAGACCACAAATCTGGACGAATTTGGAATCCTTTTCCTATTTGAATTGAATTTTCAATCTCCTACTTGGACGAAGAGACTAAGTTTTGTTTTTTCTTAGATTCCTAAGGCTTTTAGGCCTCTCCTACTCTTTATAAATAAACCCTTAAGCTTCAAGAGAATGTGTGCTTAGCTTTAGACAGAAAATTCTTTTTTGAGGCTAGACAAGTTGAAGAAGAGAAGAAAATTCTTCTGTAGGTAAAATTTATTCTCTTTGGTCCAAGAAAAGAAAAGATTGGTGCTTCAAATTTATAATTAAGGGTCAGAGAGCACTGAGCGCATCAAGGATGTGGATTCTGTTGGCTTGGCAGATCCCACATATTTTGACTAAATGAGTCAACTTCATAGGTTCGAGCACAGGCCATGTGTGCTCGAGTCCTCCATCAGGCCAGTGTACATGATCTTCTTCCAGGTTTATCTTCTCCATTGTTGTTTCATTCTTGGTTTATATTTTTACAACAATGTGTTGCACTTGACTGGTATTTGGTTGGAGTATCACTCTCTTTTCAGGATATGTGTTTTTGTAATCAAGTTCGGGGGTATGATATGCCCCAAATCGGCTTATTCAGGCATTCCTATCCACTTACTGTTATGCTCAGTGCTATATACACATTGGGGATAATGCGTAATTCAAGTTTGGGGGTATGGAAGAACGAAACATTGTCCAATATTTTGCTATGTTATCTCTAAGAATTTGGTTAAACTTTAATTCTGATTTGTATTTTATTGATGAACTTAACATGATGAGCATATGATCACTTGATTAGGGAATTAAGAAGTTTTGTTATTTTCTTTGACAGCATGAGATATTACTTATTTCAATTTGATTCTCACAAGCACACTAACACGTAGTCTGTGGGGTATGAAATTTGAAATCAGTTATGTCTGTTATCAATATCTTGGATGTAGCTGGGTAACTTATTGGAGGAATAACTTTGGCATAAAAATAAATAAAAAAAAAAAAAAAAAAAAAAAAAAGAAAGAAAGAAAGAATAATATTGATCATTTTGAGCTTTTTGCTGAGTAACCGGACATCTTGCCTCATTAAGCATTGAGTGTTTGGGTCAAAAAGTGGAAGTTTTCTTTGATTGATAGAGTGGCTAAGTTTAGCTTCGTAACCTTTTTGACTCGAGTAGTCGAGTTAGTAAGTCTTTAGAGTGTTTTTACACCTAGTGCCTTGAAGCCATTTGGTTTGGGAGTCATTGACCTAACACTCGATACATAGGTCAATTAGAAAGCTTAAGGGAGCTAAGCATTGCACAGCCTGCATATATAATAATAATAAAAAAAAAAAATATATGCATTGGTTGTTTTATCTAATGGGGAGTTCAACAAATTTTGAGTATTGATCTATTCATGATTGAGATTAGTTTTTAAAATCTCATAACTATGTATTAAGTTCACTGTGCACTAGTTGAATCTTGTGATATCTCATAATGCCATGTTAGTAGCTTAATTTTTAATTCCCATAAAGTGTGAAGATGGAGTTTATTTTGTGAAGCTTGTCAATGAATGAGAACCATTATTTTTATGATACTGCATTCTTAGGGTTAACATGGTAGAAACAATGTTTGTGGGTATCATTACTAGCAAACCCTCACGAGACTTCACTTGTCCTCTAGGGATGTCTATGGGTTTAAAAGGCTTGTTGCATAAGCTAAATGCAATCGTACATCCCACAAAAGAAAGATTTATCTTATTGCTCTTCCGTTTTATTTATTGTTTTGTATTACTAAGGAACTAGCAATATGTAAGTTTGGAGGTATGATAAGCGTTGAATGTTGTACATTCAAGCCCTTTAACTTATATATATTAATTCCGTAGCATTGTTATTTATTTAATTTTATGTTGTTTTATTGTTTTTAGGTTTTAAATAAAGATGCAATTAATCCCATTGATTTTGGGCTTAAAGGACAGTTTGAGAAGACCTAGAAGATTTGGTTGAGTTTAATCGAATCAAGGGAAGGATTAAATCGGAATTTCTCCAATAAGAGTTAAAATCAGATTGGATTCAAATTTGGATTCTGCACGTCTCAGTGTTTTGAACATAACTTTCTGTTCAACAAATATGTTAGAAATAGATATTTCCTAATTCGAATTTTACTATTCCAAAATCGCCCTGCAATAAAAGACCGCAAATTTGGACGAATTTGGAATCATTTTCCTACTTGGATTGAATTTTCAATCTCCAACTTGGACTAAGAGACTAAGTTTCGATTTTTCTTGGATTCCTAGGGCTTTTAGGTCTCTCCTAATATCTATAAATAGATCCCTAAATTTCAAGAGAAAGTGTGCTTAACTTTAGACAGAAAATTCTTCTTGGAGGCTTGACAAGTTGAAGAAGAGAAGAACATGGCATGAGGCCATCCCAGCACTACGATGAGCAGCTAAATTCGTAATAGGGTGTTGATGTAGCCCTTTTTCCAAGTAAAATGGTTTAATTGTATTTTAAATAGGTATTTTCTATATGCATGATGATTGTATAACTGTGAAAATTGGTCTTAATGTCTATATTCAATAATTATGAATTTCTTATACTGTCTTAGAAAGTCTTTTATATTGATTGAACTCAATCCGAATGATTGTTATACAACAGTTTTAATTGATATATGATCAAGGGGGTTAGATAGGCCATGCCTAGACCCTAGTTTAGTGTAATTTAGGTAAACAATTCATACCAACTGAAGATGGTTTTTACTATTAAATTTGAAAATAATTATTGACTTCTAATCTAAACCATGTGTGTGTGTTTGTGTGTAAACAAATATCTTAAATGCAGAATTTAAATGAGACAAGATATTTGTTACGAAGTGGAAACTCTATGAAGAGAAAAAACCACTCCAGGGCAGCCAAACCCAGGAAATTCACTATCCAAAAACAAAGCTAGTTACAAGACACTAGTACTCACATAATCTTATGCAGTAGTCATACCTTTAACTCTGACGTGTAACCCAACACGAACGCTTTCCAACCAGATCTTCCACCTGAAGGGGTTTTTTATGGATTCCTTTACCTTAGGGCCGACCCTTAAGATAGACTTCACACAAACAACGAGCACACACCGGCAACAGCTTGAGAGCTAGTGGATCTTCGATTCTCCCTAAACACCCTCTCAAAGCACTATGGAATTCACCATCGAATTCTGTTCAAAACACATGCCTAAAGCCCCCTATTTATAGGCTTCAAGAGACCTTAAAAACTGCTGAGATTTGGACTCTGTCTGTCGAGCGTCCTGACGGTTTTCTGCGATATACTTCAGAAACAGTGCCCTAGATCTGGTCAAAATTGGACTCTGACTGCGGACCGTCCGGACGGCATTTAGCCCCATCCCAACGGATTTTCTGCGATATCTTTTCAGGAACAGTGTAATCCTGGAGGCCGTCCGGACACTACTCTCTTTCCTTCCGGACGGTGGGCCGTCTGGAGGCCGTCCGAACATTTAAGTTGTAGGATTTTTTCTTAGCTTTCCAACGACACCAATTTCGTCTCAATCCGATACTCGAGCAGAGAGTTATGATAAAAACACTGAGATGTGTGTAGAAATCTTCCTGGAAGCCTGAAATGCGTCCGGATGGTGTTGCCCTTCCATCCGGACGGTTGCTATTTCCCCGATCCGTGTTTGAACATGAAATCCAACTACTTGTCGAACACTGAATGGCGTCCGGACGGTATTGCCACGTCGTCCGGACGGATGCACTCGAACACTGGATTCCTCTCGAACTCTGAATAATGTCCGGACGATTTGGCATTACGTCCGGACGGATGCAATCTTGAACAGTTTGAAGTTTATAGACACTGATGGGTGTCTGGACGGAAAGTTCTCATCTTCCGGACGGATGTTGCTAACTGAAGAGCGTCCGGACGGGAACACCACATCGTTCGGACGGTTGCTTGGGATCCGACTTCTCTGAGTTGGAATCTACATAGAATCTTCCTTGAACATTGAAATAGCCTTCATGAAGCTTGTGACACTTGCAACTTGTCATAATACGGCTCTTTCCACATCAGAGAAATAAACTCTAAATATCTGAAGACTCTGTAATACACGACATCCCTGTGAAAGCAGCAACAATACATAATAGTGATTTTGTCAACAGAATGTTGCCAATCAAAAACTAACAAAATTGATTGTGTGTATCCTATTAAAGATGTAGCTAATCCATATCTAGGGAAGATGGGTCGTATCGCATCTTGTGGTCAGGTGGACGGTCTGTACAAACTGAATATGGATTATACTTATTCTTTCGAGGTAATTTCTTGATTACTCGAGTGAGACGAGCCATATATCATGCATAGTATGAATTTTCCTTGTTAATTTATGATTGACCATTGTTATGCTGTAAGTGGTGAAATCAATCCATTATTCTTTCTTTCATCACTACTGTCTTTACATTTATGTCTTTTACTTTTATGTATTTATTTTTAAAAATCAAATCAACCATCTTTTAAATTAAGTTATATTTAATCTCAAAAAGCTTGATAACAATACCTACGCAGTCTTTGAGGTTCGACACCCTCAATATAGCCCTATTCTACAAGGATTTGTACTATTGCGAGTGATAATTTTATTATTAATATTTTTGTACACAAAACGACCACATCAGCTAGGCTTGTATGGCTTCAACAAGACACCTTTGTCTTTAACAGTGAGTTTACCCCACCTAACAAGCTGGCATTCTCGGCAAAAGAGATGGTGGAGTTTTATAAACAGGTACAAAGTTCTTGCACCCAAGGAAGGACCTATGGTGCCATCCTTTTCTACATGGAACAAACTCCCATTGGGGTGGACAAAGGTTAATTGGGACGCGGCCCTGGATAAAGAGACTAAGAAGATGGGAGATAGTGTGGTGGCTCGCGATGGCAGTGGGCATTTTCTTGCAGCCTCGGCTATAGTTATCCCACACATAACTGATCCCGCTACAACAAAGGAATTGGTGGCATGGTGGGCAGTCCTTCTGTACTGGAACTTGGGTTTTACACAGGTGGTCTTGGAGGGTGACTCCTAGATTGTAGTTTCGGCCATTAATAAGGATTCTCCTTGTTTAAGCAGTTTTGGACATATCCTAGAAGACATCAGAGTTCAACAGCAGGATATCCCTCTAGTTGAAGTGCGTTATATTTGTTGAGGTGCTAACCAAGCAGCTCATCTTTTGGCCAAACCTTCTCTAAAGTTCATGTTAGATTGTGTTTGGATTGATGAGATCCCCTCCTATATCCATAAATAGACTTGTCGAGCAAGGCCTTCATAATTGATTTATGAAATAGACAACTTGTCTTCAAAAAATAAAAAATAAAAAATTGCATCCATAACAAGGGTGGCATGAATCCTGCACAGACAACTCAAATGAAAAAGGTTCACTAGTGTTATACCTTTAAGTCTTGTTTTGGAGTATCAATTTATGTTCTTTTTTTTTTTTGATTTAAAATCTTTTTTTGTTGAAAAATTATTTTGAAAAAAATTAATTTTCGATCATGAAAACATTTTTTTTGCATTTACCAAAAATTACAAATAATTTTCATATTTTCATTCAATCATTTTAACTTATAAAAATTAATTTTTATTCACAACATAAAAAAATTAATATAAAATCATTTTTAAAATTAACCTAAAAATTTGAGTTTCGGCGGTAGCACTACAATACTTAGGCGGGGCCCAATGGTGGCCCAACAGTAGTCCGGTGGAGGCCCGATAGAGGCCGAGGGTGGCTCGGTCGTGTCTGTGGTGGTCTTGTTGTGATTCGATGATGGACCGACAAAGGTCTGATGGAGGTCCTGCGGGGGCCCGACGGTGTTTGGGCGATTGTAGGCAATGGGAGAATGAGAAGCTCAAACTCCAAAAAGGATTTATGGTTTTGGAAAAAAAAAAAACATTTTACATATATTAAAAAAGCTTTTTGGTCAAGTAGAAAATATTTTCGGTTGATTATTATTTTTCGTCGAACCACATACTAAAAAGTATAAAAAATATTTTCAAAAAATTATTTTATACCGAAATAAATGGAACCTTAATTTTCTTCAAAGTTGACACCAGGTTGTTGGTGGAATTCTTTGGCGACAAGCCGGGCCTTGTAGCGATCAATGGAGCCATCAGCTTTGTGTTTGAGGTGGAACACCCATTTGCATCCAACAATGTTCATGTCAAAAGTGGGAGGAACAAGGGTCCAAGTACTGTTGCGGAGAAGTGCATCAAACTCAAGGTTCATGGCATCATGCCAAGCCAGGTGCTTGGAAGCTGTAGAGTAGGAGGTTGGTTCAACATCGGCTGTATCTGTGGTGGCAGTGAGTGCTTTAGGTAGAGGATAGTGGATGAGACCATTGGAGAGCGTCTTGGACTTGAAGATGTTGTTCTTGGAGCGAGTTTGCATGGCGTGCTGTGGAGGTGGGAGCACTGGAGTGGGGTCAGGGTCTTTAGAAGGGACCTACATACAAGGAGGAGATAAAACAACATTAGTAGGGGAGGATGATGATGAAGTGTGAGGAAGAGGTGATTCCTGAGGGACGGCTTCGGGAGGGCCGAGAGAGGAGGGTGCTGGGGTTGGGGTTAGGGTTGGGGCACCGAGGAGGTGAGGGGGAGTGGTAAGATTCTCTAAAGAGAGAGAGTAGAGTGTGGTGTGGGAGTTGGGGGGATGGGTGGTGGGAGATGGTGATGAGGCTTGGAAAGGAAAAACATATTCGTCAAAGATGACGTTGCGAGATATGTAAATGCGGCCAGTAGGTAAATGAAGAAATTTTTAGCCATGGTGGGAGGGACTATAGCCGATGAAGATACATGTTTTGGAGCAAAAATTGAGTTTATGCTGGTTGTAAGGCCAAAGGTGAGGCCAACAAGTACATCAAAAAAACATGCATGAAATTATAATTAGGTTGAGAGGGAAAAAGTTTTTGAAAGGGTGATTTATATTGTTGAAGACTGGGGTGGGTAAACGGTTTATGAGGTAACATGCAGTTTGGAATGCCTCAGCCCAATTATTGAAGAGGAGCGGAACAATGGGTTAGGAGAGTAAGGCCTATTTCGACAATATGGCGACGTTTGTGTTCGACGAACCCATTTTGTTGATGGGTGTGGGGACATGTGATTTGATGAGGGATGTCGTGTGATGCAAAAGGATGGCGTAATTTTGTGAATTCGCCACCACCATCGGTTTGGATAGATTTTATTTTGTGATTAAATTGGCGTTCGACATAAACTTGGGAAAAATAGAGAAAACATCATATTTGCAAGCAATTGGATAAAGCTAAGTAAATTTACAAAAATGATCAACAAAAATAACATAAAAGCGTGCACCATTATTAGATAAAATAGGGGATGGTCCCTAAACATCAGAAAAAACTAATTCAAGTGGAGCAATTGATTTTTTTTTTTTTTTTTCAGAAAGGGAAAAAGGAATTTGATGACTTTTGCATTGCTGACAGGTAGGGCAAACAATGAGCTTCTTATTTGAAACAAAAGGTAGCTGAAATTTTGACAAAACATGGCGAACAATGCGATCCGCTGGATAACCAAGGCAAGCGTGCCAATCCACAAAGGTAGTGCGAGAAGTGGAGAAAATACTAGGTGGTGCAGTTGTAGGAGGAAACCAATGATATAAGCTATGTCTACTCAGGCCGTGGTCTAGAATTTTCCCGAAGGTACGATCCTTAACAAAAAAAAAAAAAAAAAAGATGGGTGAAATTCCACATAAACACTATTATCAGAAGTAAATTTTTGAAAAGAAAGTAAATTTTTGGTAATTTGAGGAACACGAAGAACATAATGTAAAATAAAGTTAGGAGAGAGTTTGGAGATGCCCGTATTTTTAATACTAAAACGAGTACCACTGCCCACTTGGATTTCATCAAGTACATGCATCATAAGCTTCGGAGCGAAGATTCAAATTGTTGAGGTCGGAGGTTATGTGATGAGTGGCGCCGGTGTTGGGGTACCAGTTGAGATCTAGTGGTTGAGATGGGCTAGGAGTGTAGGTTGTAAGAGTGGGCTCGACACCTTAAAAAGCATGGTCAAACCTGTTATAACAAGTTAAAGCAATGTGGCCCATTTTGCCACAAACTTTGCATGTGGGCTGTGAAGAGTGTTGTGGGCCAGAATGGGTTGTGGACCCATTTTGAGTGAAGGATCCAGAAGAAGGGGGGGGGGGGGGGGGGGGTAATAACCCACGGCCATTGTGTCTTGAGGGACCATAAGGTCTTGGTCCAGTAGAGAAAAATCTAGACATTCTAGAAGATGCAGAAGGGCGCCATGCTTGGTACTGTCGGCTTCGACCACGAGCAGAATTTCGGCTACGGGTGGCGGTATTGGTGGCGAGTAGGGGATCGGCGGTGGAGCTGTGCTTCTCAATCCGCATTTCGTGGGCAAGGAGGTGGCCGAGGAGAACGTCCGTGGAGAGGGGCTTGGGCCGTGTCATGACAGAGGTGACGAGGGGGTCGTATTTTGGACCCAGACCGGCAAGAAGGTACAAGGTGAACTTGTAATCGTTGAGTGGCTGTTTGGTGGCAGCAAGAGTGGTGGAAATATGCTTGATCAGCTGGAAGTATTTCGTGATGGAGAAGCTGCCCTTTTTGGCAGTGGCAAGCTCGTAATGAAGACTCATCATCCGAGAACGGGTTGTTGAAGAAAAGGTCTGGCTGAGAGAATTCCAGAGCTCTTGGGTAGTGGGGCAACTGAGGATTTGCGGAAGGAGCTCGTCGGAGATGGTGGCCATTAGCATCCTTAGGATATGTTGGTCTTGGCAGAACCATTGGAGCGTCGCCAGATCATTGGAGATGGTAAGAGATCCATCAACTGAAGTAGAGGTATGTGGGTGGGGTGGCGTTTTGGTACCATCCACGAACCCATATAGATCATGGCCTTGCAAATAGGTTTCAAGTTGATGTTGTCAGACCAAGAAATTGGTCTTGATAAGTTTGGAGATTGATTGAGCAAAACTGGAAAGAGAAGCAAGGGATGGGTTATGGGTAGCTTGAATTTTAGTGGGGATAGGAGGATTTCTTTCTATGGAGATGGGGGTGTTGTTTGGTAAGGAAGCAACTGGTGCGGCTGGGTTGGTGGAAGAGGCCATTTGTGCGGTAAGTGTTTGGGAAAATGCTTCAAAGAAAGGAGCAGAACGCCAAAAGCTTCAAGAAAGAAGAAAGAATGCCAGAAGGACCAATAAAAAAAGGGAAGAAACGACGTGGGTCGCTTGTTACAGCTCTGATACCATATAGAAGAGAGGAAATAGAGGTAATATGAAGAATATTTTTCCTTGCTTTTCATTCTATTGATAGTTGGTACTTATTCACATTTTGATATTTTACAAATGGAAATAAATTATGTGATATACAAAAATAATATTGCTAGCCTCCGTTGTGTTGATTTCCTTCTTGAGATTGCTAGCCGTTGGTGTTGATTGAGTTTCCTTCTTGAGATACTGTATGTTGTGGGTTGATTTGGTTTCCTCGTATGGTTGCTAGCCGTTGTGTGTTGGTGTGGTTTCCTTGTTGGTTGTTTTCTTTTGATGGTTCATTAATACATTTGCGGCTGCATTAAGTGGGTTTGAAAGATACTAGTTTAGAGAAGTTTCACATGAAAAAAAAAAAATTAAAAATTAAAAAAAAGAAAAAGAAAAAAGAAGGGGGACATTGAAACATTAGAAATAAGGCACCTTTTAAGGTCTAGCAAACGTAATGATATGTAGCACTTGGTCAACGTGATTATCTTAAAGTATGATTGCTTCAATCTTCGAACATGTCCCTCCAAGTAATGATAACAGATCGAGTATGCGCGCATTATTAAAGTGAAGCTAATTGGGGTGTCTTTGAGCACCCCTCCACTAACAAAGCTTCTTCGATCTGTATCAAGTTTTCAGCAAAATGTTTCATTGCATGTTTCTTATTGATTTTAAATTTAATTAACGGATATAATAATTAACATATATGATATTATGACAAAAATGTTAATTAACCTCCAGGCCGGGTCAGAAGGATGACGTTAGCGCGCAACTAGTTAGGACTGATTTTATAAATCCTTTTCTTACTTCTTCTAATTATAAAATCGGATAAAACGGGCAACTAATCTGCACAGGGACAGACTAGAGCAGGATGGCAGAATTCAATTCATGATATGAGGGTGTAACTGGAAATGTGGACGTCAGGTTTGTTTGTTGGTAGCTGCGAGCTCCATGCCTATTTCACACGTCCCATGTGACTTTGGTACACCTTTAATTATATACAAAATGAACTAATAAATCATCTTAATTAAAAAAAAAAAAAATCATTGTTTATTGAGTGTACCGTTTAGTCGTCTTATTGTTTTTAATAATTAATACGTACTTATCGAAAAATAATTAAAGAAAAGTAACATCGCTTTGTTGCTGTGGACCTAGAGAATTGAGATATGCTCCAAGTTGATATAAACAGATCGAATAAACTTTGCCAGATATTGCTTATTAATTAATTAATGATAATGAGGTTTACGTTACGGTACATGAAAGCTACATCTCATAATTAAAATTTTAAATTAGGCAATGGGGCCCATCAGCACGGGCCTTTAAATATTAGCATTTTCCTTTATTGAAATCTAACCAAGGAACATGGATGCCCATGATATATTTTTGGAGCTGTGATCCATGTAGGACTAGTGCAAAATTAGTTTATAACTTCAAGATACATTATAGTGGGATCCACACATGTAAGTCTCTTTAATATGTCTTGAAATTGTGCACTAATTATGTACTTATTGTATTTTTAGCATTTTCTTATTTTTTGGGTCCGGTAAAAGAAAGAGGAACATTTACCTGAACTAATTTGACCACCACTAATATTTTGTCATAAATATTGAACCTGATTATTGACCAAATCTCAACAATTTATCGTATCGTTCATTTGTATGTTTAGATTTCCCGAAAAAAGGGCCTCAATTTCCTTAAACGATACATGACCTTTACGCAACAGCCATCTATGGCATTATTGTCTAAATATAGTTAGATGTGAAAATAAGAATCATTGTTGCCTACCGTGGTAAAAAAAGAAAAAAAACCAGGAAATAATACCATATATATAACGTACATCAATGGCATTTTTATTTTTTATTTTTTACTAAAGTAAGTAGGTCTCATATGAAATCTTTGATATTACCTGCTCAAATTATTAACAATTATGATAAGTAATTGCTATAAATCCTAATCCAAAATACATACAATGCTTTTAGAATATTGCACCATGTAGTGTTCTATTTACTTATGTTAAGGAGATTAATACATCGGGGAGTTTTTTAGTCGGCCCATAATATAACAAGTTGAGACTTTTTGATCCTATTATAAACTCCACCTTCATTGCTTTAATTCCAAAAGAATCTCCTACTGCTACTGTATGTGGCTATCACCATATTAGCTTATGTAATGTATTGTATAAGTTGATAGCAAAAGTTCTAGCCAACTGGTTAAAACAGGTCTTGCCTTCCATTATTTTCCAACACCAAAGTGCCTTTGTTCCTAGTTGACTTATATAACCGACAACATTCTAGTGGCGTGTGAGGCTCTCCATACGATGTGAAAATATTTATTGACTTCTAATTTAAACCTCGTGTGTGTGTTTGTATGCAAATAAATATCTTAAATGCGGAATTTAAATAAGACAAGATATTTGTTACAAAGTCGAAACTCTATGAAGAGAAAAAACCACTCCGGGGCAATCAATCCCAGGAAATCCACTATCCAAAAACAAAGTTAGTTATAAGACACTCGTATTCACATAACCCTATGCAGTAGTCATACCTCTAACTTTGACGTATAACTTAATACGAACGCTTCCCAACCAGATATTCTACCTGAAGGGGTTTTTGATGGATTCCTTTACCTTAGGGCCGAGCCCTAAGATAGACTTCACACGAACAACTGAGCACACATCGACAACGGCTTGAGAGCTAGTGGATCTTCAATTCTCCCTAAACACCCTCTCAAAGCACTATGGAATTCACTGTCAAATTCTATACAAAACACTAGCCTAGAGCCCTCTATTTATAGGCTTCAAGAGACCTCAAAAACTGTTGAGATTCGGGCTCTGGCTGGCGAGCGTCCCGACGGAAAATAGCCTCGTCCGAACGGTTTTCTGCGATATCCTCTCAGAAACAGCGCAATTTTATCTTTATCAGGTTCACATTCGGACGGCTTGACCGAGTGTCTGGACGGTCTACGCTAAAATCCTTTCCATGTTCGAACTGAACTCTGGAATCTTTTGAACTACTGGACATCGTCTGGACATGTTGCCACTTCGTCCGGACGGCCTGCAGAGACTTCCCAAACAGTATCAACTATCAGACTCCTTGTTGAATACAATTGACCTAGCGTCCGGACGGTGTTGCTCTAATGTCCGAACGTCTTCAATGTTTATCTGTGAGACACTGCGGGGCGTCCGGACACCTTCAAAGGCCCGTCCAGACGGTTGCATAGAAACCGGTTGTTTTTGTCTTGGATTTTGCAAGGATTCTTCATGGACATCTTCTAGCCGCTTGTGATAAGCTATTGTCTTTGATTTGATCATTGTCTGAATAACATGAAGATTCTGAACTGAAAACCGACCACCCTGTTAAAACTCAACCATTACATAAAGTATTTTTTGTCAACCAGAATGTTGCTAATACAAAATACTAACAAACTCTCCCTTTGGCCATTCTGGGACAAAAAACATTTGATTGGTTTGGAAATACATTCCCGGTCCAAAACAAAAAATACTCTCCCTTTTTGTCTCAAAAGGACAAAGGGTAAACAGAATATAAGAGAAAACCACAATTACTAAAATTCAAAAAAATAAGAATAATAGTAAAGTGTTTCATCAAAAGCTCAAATCAACAAGAGAAAACCAAAACCTCAAGATATCATATTTCCTGAATTTGAGCCACTTCGGCTTCTTGCTCCTAAAGCCGGGAAACCATAGACTGAAAATTTTCAGTCACTTGAGTCTTCTAGCCCGAAACTGATCATCCGCAAAAGGAAACCCTCTAGACAAGTGGTCTGCAAGATGATAAAGAAGATTCACCATTGAATCTCTAGTTGGTGCAGATCTTAGAGGAAAATGTTATAGAAGACTCTGTATGAGCATGGGGAATGAGATCATCTTAAATTTGAGATCTCTGGAACATATGATTTCAACACTGGTCTGTTTTCCAAAGCGCCCTCTGTCTGACACTATGCTGGAAGCCACCGGACAACATATTCCTGAAAGTATTTAAATAGAAATCTATCCAAAAATAACACCACAAGGAAATATTAGATCCTGTTAGTTTCAAAAAGAATGTGGTATTATGATGGCTATCAATTGGATGCATAAAGAAATACAAAAGTAGATATAGCAATCCAAAAGACACAGATTAGTAATATCCATCCATCATAAAGATAGAAAAAAATATTCATGCACAATCTCTCAAATCATAATCAATTAAAGATACCAATATTCTAAAAAGAACCAAAGCTTAAGAGAATAAGGAAAGTCAAAGGTAATACCTGGGAATGAGAAAAGATGTGCAGAGAATGCCAAAATCTCGGGATCAGTCCGAGAGAAAACACACACAACACAACATGATAGAACAGACAAAAAGTAGTGTGTGTGTTTGGCAGAGAAAGCAAAAAGTTCGTGTCCAGACGTGGCACATACTTGTCCGGATGGCATGCTGTTAGATAAGAGATCGACAGAGTCGAGCACGTCTGGACGCAAGAACATGTCCGTCCGGACGCTTCACACTAGAAGCTGAAAAATAGAGGGAAATATCCAGGAAATTTTTTTTCCTAACGTTAGCTTCAGAACACGCATGTATAAATAACTGATAAAACAGTCAAATAGCATTTCAAAAATATACCAAGATATAATTGAGAGTTAAGAGTCAATAAGCACAAAAATTTCACTGCAGAAATAAATTTTTCAGTAGTAAACTTAACTCATGCAATGCGTGTGTGTGTGAAAGCTTTCTCAATAAGGTATGAACTTCACTGATATGACTTAAAAAAACCGGATTTTCTAAATAAGAGAGAAAATCAATGTTAGATTAGTCAAAAGTCAAACCTTATTTTACTAGGGCCTAGCCACCCTCATCTGATACACTCCACCTAAGCTGCAGCACTTTTCTTTTGCTTCGTCCTTTAGTGATCGTCTATTTCCTCAATGATTTGGTCACTGACTGTTTCTATAGGGACAAGTTCAAGAACATATTTATAGCACAAAAGCAGTGAATCTTTTTATTTATCCATATTCATTCAGTTTTGAATGCTTTTTATCACTTTGTGCTACAACCTAGAAAGAATGCTAGAATTTGTGGGTTCTAGGTTCAACTAGCGAGTTGGTCAATTTGACCATCTTAGCAAAAAAATCTCTCTCATTAGAATTTCCAGCAGCTAAAAGTCAGAGACAAAAAAAATGTATCTTAGGGGGAGCTTTGGATAGTGCATAATTTTTCATCGCATGAGAAAAGCAACTATCTAGAATTAAGATGCACAGGAAAACTTCGCAGATATCAGACATAAAATCTTAATCATATATAAGCATACTCAATTAATGCACAATGAACTGAGATATCAGGCAAAAACACATACAATATCTGAAAAGCATCTCAAAAAAATAAAAATTCTGCTTCTTCTCCCCCAAATTTTTTTTTTTTGAAAACAATAAAAAAAAAACAAGGACATGCTTTTGGAAAAGGAAGTAACATCTAGTCCCAGCATGTAAGGTAAAATCAAACCTGTCCTTAGGGAGAGAGGTTTAGAAATACCAAGACAGAAAAACAGCCACTCGACATGCTTTAACTGTTATTCCAAAAAAAAAAATATCTGCAGAAGTTTCTCAAGACAATAAGAGAAAATATGGGGATAGAATAAATGGTTCCTCAAATAGAATGCAAGGCATGTATAGGATATGACATGATAAACTATGCAATGCAAAACATACTTGACATGCACTAAGATTTAGGAACCAAAATCGTAGGCATGGTAAGACTTCACCTCTACTAGGTGAGTCCACTCCCCCTCAAGAGGTGAATGGTCTCATCATTCCTGACTCATGCCTACTTGACCCATGGCGGTGGTTTGCAGGTCTTGTTCCTGTTGTCCATTCTTTTTAACATACATTGCATTAGGCTCAGCAACCCTTCATAGCCATGGTTGCTAATGGGCTTCTGCGGCTTTCTCTTATAGCGCCTTGAATTGTTATTCTTTGATTTGCCACTCTGATTGGCAGGAACCAACTTCAGTTGTTGCTGCTGATGCCGTGGAGCTTGGAATGTAATCGGAGGTAGAGTGCCTGATGTAGCTCTTGTGGGCAGCTCTTTCTAAACCTTCGACTTCTGAGCCTGAAGATGTGGACATTTGGGCCGGATGTGACTGGTGATGCCGCAGTGATGACAGGTGGGCAGGCTTCTTTTGTTGGAATGCTGCTTGACTTTCTCTGCAAAAATATGGTTAGCATTCTTACAAACAATATTGCCCTTACCTTTTATATGTCTCCTATGCGGAGGGACATCTTTTGATGAGGAAGAATCTTCAACTTCACTTTTCCTCAGAGCATCCTGCTTAATCCAAGGCCTGTGGGATTTTAACAAATAACAATTTGGCATAATATGACTAACCTTCCCACAATTATGACACTTAGGAATAAACTTACCTTGTATTCCTGATTCCTTGGAGTTAGGCATCACATGATTAGTTAAGCAAGATTTATCTAAACAAGCTGTATCTTCTATCGCAGGCTTAATATCAATAGAATCTAATTCAGAATTAGAAGCATGTGAAGTAGAAGTACTTAAATCATTAACAATTAAATCAGACTTGTTAGAAATATCTGTATGAATACAAAGCATGCTTTTCAAATTATTACGAGAGAATTTTTCCAAGAGATCCTATGATTCTTTTAATTTATTCTCTAGTGCATCAACAGTATCAAAAAGCATAGTATTCTGAGATTTCAAAGAGTCAATCAAAACATGTAATTCAGATAATTGTAAAATCAAAGACTCTTTTCCTAGCTTAATTTTCTTGAGTTCTCTATTGAATTTCTTAAAGAGTTTACCTATCAAAAGGCTATCTTTAGAGAAATCATAAAAATCATCTTCAGAGAACTCTAGAAGATTTATGTTAGAAGAAGTCATGGATCACACTCAAGAAATAAATCTAAAACACAAGTGTAACCTGCTCTGATACCAATTGAAAATATTTATTGACTTCTAATTTAAACCTAGTGTGTGTGTTTCTGTGCAAACAAATATCTTAAATGCGAAATTTAAATAAGACAAGATATTTGTTATGAAGTGGAAACTCTATGAAAAGAAAAAACCACTCCGGGGCAGCCAAACCCAGGAAATCCATTATCTAAAAACAAAGCTAGTTACAAGACACTCGTACTCACATAACCCTATGCAGTAGTCATACCTCTAACTCTGATGTGTAACCCAACACGAACGCTTCCCAACCAGATCTTCCACCTGAAGGGGTTTTTGATGGATTCCTTTACCTTAGGACTGACCCCTAAGATAGACTTCACACGAACAACTGAGCACACACTGGCAACGGCTTGAGAGCTAGCGGATCTTCAATTCTCCCTAAACACCCTCTTAAAGCACTATGGAATTCACTATCGAATTCTGTACAAAACACTAGCCTAGAGCCCCCTATTTATAGGCTTCAAGTGACCTCAAAAACTGCTGAGATTTGGACTCTGGCTGGCGAACGTTCGGACGGAAATTTAGCCTCGTCCGGACGGTTTTTTGCGATATCCTTTCAAAAACAGCGCAATTTTATGTTTATCAAGTTCACATCTAGACGGCTTGACCGAGTGTCCGGACGGTCTTCGCTAAAATCCTTTCGCGTTTGAATGGAACTCTGGAATTTTTTGAACTACTGGACATCATCCAGCCATGTTGCCACGTAGTCCGAACGGCTTGCAGAGACTTCCTAAACAGTGTCGACTTCTAAAATCAGACTCCTTGTTGAATACTAATTGACCTAGCGTCCGGAAGGTGTTGTTCTGACGTCTGGACGTCTTCAATGTTTATCTGTGAGACACTTCAGGGCGTCCGGACGCCTTCAAAGGCCCGTCTAGACGGTTGCTCAGGAACCGGTTGTTTTTGTCTTCGATTCTGCAAGGATTCTTCATGGACATCTTCTAGCAGCTTGTGAACAGTTATTGTCTTTGATTTGATCATTGTTTGAATAACATGAAGATTATGAATTGAAAATCGACGATCCTGTTAAAACGCAACCATTACATAAAGTGTTTTTGTCAACCCAGAATGTTGCCAATATAAAATACTAACACGATGGAGACTAGGATGAAGGGAAAGAAGGGATTTATGGCTATCAAACTCGACATGAGCAAGGTATACGATTGGGTGGAATGGTCTTTTTTTGGAGGTGATGATGTGGAAATTGGACTTTACAGAGAGGTGGATTGCTATCATCATGAAGTGTGTTATTATTCCTACTTGGTTTTTATTATGGCACAATCCATTTGGTAGGGTGACTCCCACAAAAGGTCTCAGGCAGGGGGATCCTTTATCCCCGTATCTTTTTTTTTCTTTGTGCGGAGAGGTTGAGTTGATTATTGTTAGTTTGTAATTGGCCGCATTCTGTTGAACAAAATCACTTCAGTGTAAAGATGCTTTTTAACAATGATTCCGCAGTTTAGAAGTATTTCCAGAAGATTCTGTATAGTTTACAAGTCAGAAAATTTGGTTCCCTGCCAGACGTCTGAACAAAGTATCATACCGTCCGGACGCCCAGCTGTCCAATGCATCATCCGTCTGGACGATGTGACATACCGTCCGGACGCTCATCAGACTAAAGCATCAACCGTCTGGACGACGTGGATTCCCGTCCGGACCTTCCTCTGTGTCAAGAAGCTTTGAACTGCTCCAACTTGCATCCGTCCAGACGTTTTAGCAGCCCGTCCGGACGACTCTCAGTGTTCGACCAAGCTTCATATTTTCTTTCTAAAATCAAATATGGGAAGATTGCCGCAACCGTCTGGACGACGTGGATTCTCATCTGGACGCGCTACTTCTTAAGGCAAGTTTGCAATTCAAATTCAATCGTCCGGACGCCAGTCTACCATGGTCCGAACACGCGTATGACAAATATGGAAATTGCGTGTAGCAGATCACCCGTCCGGGCGGCCATCCTCCTGGTCCAGACGCGAGAAGCCTTTATAAGGAAATTGCTTACAGTTGACGTGCGACCGTCCGGACGACAGGACAACATCGTCCGGACGCGGCTCTCAAACAAGAAAGATTTTCAGTGAAATTCTTAGAATTTCGGTCGCACAGTTGTCCGTCTAGACGGCTTATGACCACCGTCCGGATAGTGCCCAGCTTTATCAGGCCAGATGCTCACTTGAGAATTGTAAGAATTCGGTATTGAATTCCACTAGTGCTTAGAGAGTTATTTTGTAAGGTTATTGAGCTGAGTTGATCTCTCTGAAGTCGTTGTTGTGAGTGCCGTTGTTGCGCTTAAACTGAAGTCTATCTTAGGGTTTGGCCCTAAGGTAAAGGATTCCATTGAAGACCCCTTCAGGTAGGAGACCTGGTTGGGAGGCGCTCGTGTTAGGCTACACGTTAGAGTGCAAGGTACGACCACTGCATCAGGGGTATGTGAGTGCTAATATCTTGTAACTAGTCTTGTGTGTGTGTGCACACAGTGTTAACAAAATAATGGCAAGTGTATGTGTGCACAATGTGTTAACAAAATAATGTGGAAAATAAATAACACAAGAATTTTTGTTAACGAAGTGGAAACTCAAGATGAGAAAAACCACTCTGGGGCAGCCAAACCCAGGATATCCACTATTTAGAAGACAAGACTAGATACATGATAGTAACACTCACATAACCCTGATGTAGTGGTCGTACCTTGCTCTCTAACGTGTAACCCAACACGAACGCCTCCCAACCAGGTCTCCTACCTGAAGGGGTCTTCAATGGAATCCTTTACCTTAGGGCCGACCCCTAAGATAGACTTCAATTTAAGCGCAGCAACAACACACACAACAACCACTTTAGAGAGAACAAATCGGCTCAATAACCTCACAAAATAACTCTCTAAGCTCTACTGGAATTTAATACCGAATTCTTGCAATTCTCAAGCATAGGGGCCTCTATTTAGGCTGAGGACTCAAATGAGCATTTGGCTTGATAAAGCTGGACGCCGTCCGGACGGACAACTGTGTGACCAAAATTCTGAGATTTTCGCTGAAAATCTTTCCTGTTTGAGAGCTGCTTCCGGACGATGAGGCACTGTCATTCGGACGGTCTCACGTTCGCTACAAGTAATTTCCTTACTAAGGCTTCGCGCATCCGGACCATGGGGATGGCCGTCTGGACGGGTGATCTTCTACACGCAATTTCCATATCTGTTGTACGCACGTCCGGACCATGGTAGACCGGCGATCGTACAATTGAGTTTGAATTGCGAACTTGCCTTTAAGGAGTAGCATGTTTGGACGGGAATCCATATCGTCTGGACGGTTGCAGCAATCTTTCCATATTTGATTTTGGAAAGAAAATATAAAGCTTGGTCGAATACTGAAGGCCGTCAGGACGGGCTGCTGAAACATCTAGACGGATGCAAGCTGGAACAGAAGCTTCTCGATACAGAGGAGTGTCCGGACGGAAATCCACGTCGTCCGGACGGATGATGCTTTTGTCTGTTGGGAGTTCGGACGGCGTGGCACGTCGTCTGGACCGCTGGAACTATGGACAGATGAGCGTCCGGACGGGATGACACGTCATCCGAATGGCTAGTAGGGAATCGAAATCTCTGACTTGCAAATAGTGCAGAATCTTCTGAAGCACTTCTGAATAGCAGAAACCCTGTTAAAAAGCATCTTTACATATAAGTGATTTTGTCCAATCAGAATGTAGCCAATCACAACCTAACAAGGTGACTACTATTGAAGAAAGCAAAGATCTAGAAGAAATGAAGATTGAAGAGTTGGTGGGATCTCTTCAAACTTATGAGCTGTCCCTGCCCCCAGTTAAGAAGCTAAAGACCATTGCCCTGAAAGCTTCCAAGAAAAAGGTAGAAGCCTCATCTAGAGATGACTCTGAGGAGGAAGAAAAAGCTGTGGCTATGTTAGCCAAGAATTTCAGAAGACTAATGAGAGACGACCGATTCAAGAACAAGTTTTCTGAAAAGGTGAAGAAAGCTCCTAGAGAAGTTGAACCTGAGGAAGAAGAAAAGAAGGATCCCAGAGGGCCCAGATGTTATGAATGCTCAAGTTTTGGGCATATTCGAGCCGATTGAAGGAATCTTAAGAAGGGCAAGGGGAAGGCTTACAATGTGACTCTTAGTGATGAGTCAGAAGAAGAAACTCCTAAGTCTGAGAAATTTCTAGCCTTTGTAGCTCCACTCGTTGAGGAGGAAGACTCTTATTACTCGGAGCATAGTGATAATGGGGAAGAGCTCAAGGAGGCTTACAAGACTCTATACATAGAGTATGAAAAGCTAAGGGAAGGTCAAAAGCAGCATATTCATGATCTGAACAGTTTACAAACTGAGAAAAGTTCATTGCTGTTTAGAATTCAAGAGCTAGAGGAAAAGCTGCTAGAGACTCAGCTCTAATTAGAAAGAGTCACTGATGAAAAGCTAACTCGTATGCTGTCTATTCAGAAGAGCCCAACTGACAAGACCGGTCTCCAGTATGTAGCTTCCTCTTCTGATGCTCCCTCTACTTCAAAGATTGTTTTTGTGAAATCTGTAGTCCTAGAGCCTCCTTCCACTACTGAAGATAAAGGGAATGACAAGATTAATGATGATGTTCCAGGCACTCAGAAGCCTCATTCCATCAGAAGATCTCCTATATGCCATC
Organism: Alnus rubra; assembly: GCA_028654335.1. NCBI lineage: Eukaryota > Viridiplantae > Streptophyta > Magnoliopsida > Fagales > Betulaceae > Alnus > Alnus rubra. Next base: position 3,812,208 of record JAJPGS010002449.1, on the reverse strand, counting down.
ACTGCGGTCTAAGTGGGCATGTTCGTCCGCAGTGCTCCCTTTTGAAAACACAGAAAGCCAAGGCCAAGAAAGAAATGCCCAGACAAGCTAATCATGGCACTAGACCTCAGACCCAGCATCAGAATCCGAGGTATTAGGCACCTTACCAAGCTCCATGGAGGCAAGCACCAAGGTATCAAGCTCCTCAATATCAAGCTCCTTGGTCTCGTGCACCTAGGCTCCAGGCATCTCAGCATCAGCGGCCTCAGCAGCGATTTGTACCAGCCAATCACAGGGGCACCTCAAAGACCAAATCCAAGCAGTTTAGAAGGCCTCAGAAGGTGGAAGAAGATCAATACCTCAATGAGCCACCTATCTGGATGCAGAGCATGATGGAGTGGATGGATCAGCAAATGACGTCCTACTAGCAACCACCCACTGGAAGGCAGGCTTGGGTCAAGAAGGACAGGCACCCCATGAAGGGGAACAGACGTACCTAGCAGGAGCTGGTATCTATGCCTAGGATTCGGTCTCTAATACTAAGGCATCAGGTTTGATTGCTTGATCTTTACTTGATTATCTTTTGTGCGTCTAGAGACCACTTGTGTTTTGCCCCCTATTTCTCTTGAGAGAATATTGCAGGTACTATCTAGGGAAGACAGAAAAAGCAAGTCGAGCGACTGTTTTTCTGTATTGACATTATCGAGCTTTCACAGGTTTGATCTTGTCCTGCATATATGATGTTATTTCCGTATTGCATGTGTTTAATAATATATATATAAATAAAAAAATAAAAAATAAAAATTTGGGGAGAATTTGTAGGATTTCTCTTTTTCTTGGCATATCAGATATTGCATTTGTTTTCACCTGATATCTCAATTCTTTATGTATTAATTTACTTTGCTTAGATATAATTGAGAGTTTATAACTATAATCTGCCAAATGTTTTCCTATGCAATAGTAGGATAGCTTCTTTCCTCATGCGATGAAAATGTGCACTATTCACGACTCCCCTAAAGGTACATTTTTCCTTCTCTGACTTTTTGTTTCGAGAATTTTTGGATAAGAGAAGAGGTTTTTGATAAGATGGCCAAATTGACCACATGCTAGTTGAACCTAAAACCTAAAAACTCTGGCATTCTCTCTAGGTTGCAGCACTATAAGAATCAAGCTGTAAAACTTATGAATTCTGCGCTCTAATTTTATATTCACTACTTATGTGCTGAATTTGCAATATGCCTTGCCCTCTATGTGCAAGTAAAAATTTACCTTGTCCTTCATGGAACAAGTAAAACAATTGTGTGCTGCATCTTAGTGGAAGTGTATCAAATGAGGGTGACTAGGCCTTAGTAAGTTATAAGGTTTGACTTTTGACTTATCTTTCACTGATTTTCTCTCCTGGCTAGAAAATCTAGTTGCTATTTGTCATATCATTGAAAGTCATACCTTGTAGGTTAAGTCTTCACACACACACGCATTGCATGAGTTGAGTCGTCTATTTAAACTTTCTGTGTCCAGGAAAATATTTATGCTGATTGAACTCTCAACTCTCTTTTATATCTCTGCTTAGTTTTGAGATGCTCTTTGATTGTGTTATCAATGGATTATACATGCGTGTTCTGAAACTAACTTGAGAAAAATTAAATTCTACAAATTTTTCTTCAATTTTCTATTTTTCAGTGTGAAGCGTCCGGACGGTTCTATTCACGTCCAAACGCGCGCGGCACCAACGGCCAGACGGTAAGGTTACTCATCCAAAAGCGCGCGACCTGTCCGTATATTTTCGAGGCAGCGCGTGTCCGGACAGCGTTAATGACTCGTCCGGACAGGGACACCACAGGCTCTATATATACCTTGGTCGTCGTACTTTCACCCTACCCCTCCAAGAAGTCTTCTTTTGGCCTTTAGTGAGTGATTTCTTGCAAGTTTTTGGCATTATCTTGCCTTTTCTTGTCTTTTTGTGCATTAATCTCACATTTCAGTTATTTTTCTAGTATTTTTCTCTTCAGTTTATTTTTAATTGTTAGAATATTGATTTCTTTAGGAATATTGTTGAGATTATGAGATGCATATGTATGATATCTACTGTGTTGGAAATAGTTGTGGTGATATTATTGGGGACTACAGTATGATATTTTCTGTCTGTACTTTTAGAAAAGTCCTGTTTGATGCAGTTATAATGCTCAAATTTTTGTGATCTAACAAGAATATTTTTGGATTATTTGTCTTGGCAAATCTTGTTGGTCTCTTTTGTAGAATCATGTCTGCAGGCAGTCCACAGCACAGAGTTCGCCAGAGGACAGAGGGAGATAGGCAGCTATCAGAATCAAAATCATGGACTGTCCAGTCATTGCCGAGCGAAATGTGGTCCGCTCTGACATTATGGTGGCACCTCTGGATAGTATCCATGACACTATCCAGACATATCATTGGGGATATCTGTACAGCTGTGCCTGTGTTGTGTACACTAGGCTAGTGAGACTTTTCTATGCCAACCTAGAGGTGGTACAGGACGATGACCGCGGGTTGGTGCTTCAGTCCACTATTCTTGGGAATATTATCACTGTTGATCCCCAAATCATTAGCCAGGTCATAGGAGTACCTATCCTCGAGATGCCTTGCAGCCCTTACAAGGAGGTAGTACTTCCTCCTTCTATGGAAGATCTCCGAGAGTTCTTCGACGCAGTTCCACATGGAGAGGAGCGCGCAACCACCATCAGGATCGGTGCACTATCTGCTCCTCATTGCATGTTGGCCAAGATCGTTCAGTACAACCTATGGCCAGTCGTCAGGTGCAGTGACCTGATTTTCAAGAGGGCCCAATTCATCTATGCCATTCATCTTCGCTTGCCCTTCTGCCTGTGCAAGCATATTTTGGGCGTCATTTTAGAGGCCCGTGATGAAAGTAATACCGGTCTTCCTTTCGGCTGTCTGCTCACTCAGATTATTCTACAGTCAGGCATAAGTATTGCTAGCGAGCCAAAGATGAAGTTCCAGGATCCCCTCAGCAAGCAGACGCTGATGAAGTCCAAGCTCAGCTGCGGAGAGATGATCCGGATGATGATATTCCCCCGCCTCTTCCTATTCCTGTCGGCATCCCGAGTGTGGCTTCCTCTTCCCAGACTACACCGCCACCACAGCCGGATGTCAGCTATTCTCAGATTATGGAGGCTCTGACAGCTATCCAGGGGGGCATGAATTCCATGCAACTGTCTATGTCATCCATGCAGCAGTCCATCTCTACCATGCAGCATGAGGTTCACTCCATCAACCTATGGGTAGAGCAAAATCAGCTGGACCTCCAGGAGTGCCTCAAGTTCCACCACCCGTCTAGCAGTGATGACAAGGACGATGCGCCTATGGCCGAGGATGCTTGAGTTTCTTTTTGTTTTGTAGTTGTCTTTTCAGTTTTTGAGACATTTGTGTTATTTTTGCTACTTTTGTTAAACTCCCGGATTATATTACTCTGTTTACCCTTGTCCTTCTGAGACCGTTAGGGGGAGTAATTTTTTATGTGGTTATTTTTATTACTCTGTTTTACCCTTTGCCCCTTTGAGACAAAAATGGGGAGTAATTTTTATTTTTGGACCGGGAATGTATTTTTAATCGGTCAAGGGATTTTTGTCCAAGAATGGCCAAAGGGGGAGTTTTTTAGTTTGTAATTGGCCGCATTCTGTTGAACTAAATCATGTCATTATAAATATGCTTTTTAACAGGGATTCCGCTATTCAGAAGTGTTTCTAGAAGATTCTGCACAGTTTGCAAGTCAGAAAATTCGACTCCCTGCTAGCCGTTCGGACGCCCAGCTGTCCAATGCATCATCCGTTCGGACGACGTGACATACCATCCGGACACTCATTAGACTAAAGCATCATCCGTCCGGACGACATGGATTCCCGTTCGGACCTTCCTCAGTGTCGAGAAGCTTCGAACTGCTCCAGCTTGCATCCGTCTGGACGTTTTAGCAACCCGTCCGGACGACTCTCAGTGTTCGACCAAGCTTCAGATTTTCTTTCCAAAATCAAATATGGGAAGATTACGGCAACCGTCTGGACACGTGGATTCCCGTCCGGACGCGCTACTCTTTAAGGAAAGTTCGCAATTCAAATTCAACAGTCCGGACGCCAGTCTACCATGGTCCGGACGCGCGTATGACAGATATGGAAATTGCGTGTAGCAGATCACCCATCCGAACGGCCATCCTCCTGGTCCAGACGCGCATAGCCTTTATAAGGAAATTGCTAGCAGCGGACCCACGACCGTCCGAATGACAGGGCAACACCGTCAGGACGTGGCTTTCAAACAGGAAAGATTTTCAGCAAAATTCTCAAAATTTTGGTCGCACAGTTGTCCGTCCAGATGGCTTATGACCACCGTCTGGACGACGCGTAGCTTTATCAAGCCAGACGCTCATTTGAATCCTTTACCTATAAATAGAGGCCCCTGTGCTTGAGAATTGTAAGAATTCGGTATTGAATTCCACTAGTGCTTAGAGAGTTATTTTGTAAGGTTATTGAGCTGAGTTGATCTCTCTGAAGTTGTTGTTGTGAGTGTTGTTGCTGCGCTTAAACTGAAGTCTATCTTAGGGGTTGGCCCTAAGGTAAAGGATTCCATGGAAGACCCCTTCAGGTAGGAGACCTGGTTGGGAGGTGTTCGTGTTAGGCTACACGTTAGAGTGCAAGGTACAACCACTGCATCAGGGGTATGTGAGTGTTACTATCTTGTAACTAGCTTTGTCTTCTGAATAGTGGATATCTTGGGTTTGGCTGCCCCAGAGTGGTTTTTCTCATCTTGAGTTTCTACTTCGTTAACAAAATCTTTTGTTATTTATTTTCAGCATTATTTTGTTAACACATTGTGCACACACACACTTGCTTTATTTTAGAAGTCAATTCTATTTTTCAATTATTACAGCATGCTGAAAGGGAAGGAAGAATAACGGGGGTGCCAATTTTAGCAGCGGTATCCAATTGAGTCACCTATTCTTCGCTGATGACAATCTACATTTTTGTCGAGCAAATTTTATAGAATGGGGGAATGTGTTACAGGTATTACATACCTATGAGCTAGCTTCGGGGAAAAAATTGAATAATGAAAAGACCTCCATTCTTTTTAGCCTAAATACAAGAAGCGAATTCATAAATCATATATGCTCTACAGTGGGGATTCCAGCAACATCATGTTTGGAGAAGTATTTGGGCGTTCTAGCTTTGGTGGGTAGATAAAAAATTCAAACCTTCACGGGGATACAAAGTAGAGTGCAACGAAAGCTGGATGGGTGAAAGGAGAAGCTCCTTTCCCAGGCTGGGAAGGAAATCCTTATAAAAGCAGTTGTACAGGCTATTCCCACTTACAGCAAGGGTGTCTTCCTGTACGTAAGAAGCTGTGCAAGAAGCTTAACTCTATGATGAACAGGTTTTGGTGCTATCACCAAAAGGAGGGCAAGGGTGTCACGTGGATGAGTCTGGCAAAGCTAAGCTTGTCCAAACAGATTGGAGGGTTGGGTTTCTGAGATTTGGAAATCTTTAATCTTCCTTTGCTTGCAAAATAGGGATGGAGATCAGTCCAAAATCCCGACTCTTTGGTGGCCCGAATCTTGAAGGAGAAGTATTATTCTGCAAGTGACTTTCTTCATGCAAATTTAGGTCAACAACCCTCGTATGCATGGCAGAATATTCTCCAAGCCAAGGCTATTTTAGAAGCGGGACTCGTGTGGAGGGTGGAAAATGGAGAGCATATCAAGATATGGGGGGACAAGTTGATTTTTTCCACCTCTTCCCATCTGCTCCATTCACTCGTGAAAGAGCTGGAATCAGATGCCAAAGTCAGTGCTCTCATTGGTTAGGCGACTGGTTGGTGGAATTTCAATTTGATACATGCTATTTTTGAGCCGGCTGAAGCAGAGAGTATTTGTGCGATGGTGTTGAGTCCACTTAGACATCCTGATAAACTGGTTTGGAGTGGTATTGAAAATGGACTTTACTCGGTAAATAGTGCTTATCATTTAGAGCTATAGAGGAAGGCCTAGATGACGGGTGAGAGCTTGTCTATCATGGAAGATTAGGAGCTATGGAAGACATTATGGGCGCTAAAAGTTCCAAGGGTGACAAAGAACTTTGTGTGGAAAATCTACCATAATTTGCTTCCGACCAAAGGAAAGTAGTTCAACAAAAATATTGTTCACGTTCCTACTGCCCATTCTGTTTTTTTTGAAGTTGAGACTAGCAGCCATATATTGTGGAGATGCCTTTCTTTCGTGGCCGTGTGGCAGGAATGCAGCCGATGTGTACAAAAATTGTCTCTAACAGGTCTTGAAGGGCTGGAGGTAGTGAAAGCCTTGCTAGAAAATCTAAATGAATGGGAGCTTTAGGAAGTGTTCATAGTGGCTCGGCTTATATGGATGTGCAGAAACTCTTTTCTATTTGGGGGGGAATTTATTTCCCCTTTTGTAGTGGTCTCTAATGCAAGGGAGATGATGGACAACTATACATGGGCACACCAAGACCATACAGATGTTGAGAGGGGGAGAGTACCGCTCAATCAACATTGACAAAAACCTGCAAGGGGCCTGATTAAAATCAATTGGGATGAAACACTTGATTTGTCATAAAAAAGGATAGGAGTGGGAGTGTGATGCAAACCTCAACCGACACGCTTTTAGACCCAACAAAAAATATTTGAATATTTTCCCCAAGAAAGCTAAAATTCAAATTTTTGAAAGAAAACTCCGACCCAATGTTTATAAATGAAACGCGAACCAAAGGTATAAAGTAACAAACCCCAACCCAATGACTATAATTGAATCACGAACCGAATGTATAAAATTTGAACGCCACATGGAAGAATCCTTGATAGGTTCACAAGTTCTCTGAAGAACCAATAGAGGAAACAAACCTCACGTTTTCTGTTATTTCCATTCAATGATACTTCATTACAATGAATGAATGCTATTTATAACATTTCCAGCTTTACATTTGTATATATCACGTATAAACATACCCGTTTATTGGAATTTTAGGAGGAATTATGAACATGGACAGTTTGTAATATCAAAAGCAATTTCCTCCATCACTTCATTTCTTCTTCTTCTTTTTTTTTTCTTTTTTTTTCAAAATTACCTCAACAATGGAACTCCCGAATTGAAAATGAGAACATGTTCCATTTCACCAGTTATAGCCATACCACAAATCCAAATACCCCCACACTTATTTCTGGCGCACCCATACATATCATAATGATGAACAATGCTCCACTAGCTTTACGGCTTGGGTAAAGGCATTGTTTTTCGGGTTCAAAGCTTGTGACATGGGTTCACAACAAACAATAAAGCTCAAAGGGGTTCAACAAAGGGAAAAATTAATTACAAGGTAGGCTACTTTGTTATTTGTGAAAAAGCTAATCTTCAATTTGCATAGCCCTTCAAGAAGCATTTTAGCAAACGAAGTCAGCCTACCCACTATTATTGTGGTGTCTCTGGACACATCAGGCCACACTGCCCTCAGATCCGACATCAGTAGCCTCGGATAAGGAAAACAGAGCAAAAGATAGGTAAGTCTAGCTCTAAACCTTCCAAGCCTAATCATGCTTTTCGGAAACAAAGGCATTATCCTCAAAGGGATTCTACCTCATGCCATCATTGTGGTAAGTATGGCCACATCAAAGCCGAATGCTTCAAAGTGAAGTCTCACAAGCCCAAGAAGAATCAGACCAATGAAGGGCTTGTCAACATGATGAAGAATGTCATAGTTAGACTTATCAATTGGGACATGGCTCACACCCCTGCCTCATAGGTAGAGAAGGTATGGGTAAGGAAGGATGAGACCATTCACCCCTTAATGGGTAACAAACTCACCTAGTAGGTGAGGTCTCCCATGCCTAGGATTTTGGTTCATGAATCCTAGTGCATGTCAGGTATGTTTGCATTGCATTGTTTATCTTGTCATGTCTTATTCATGCCTTGCATTCTGTTTGAGGAACAATTTATTTTATCCCCCATATTTTCTCTTGTTGTCTTGAGAAATATCTACAGATATTTTTTTGGGGATGATAGTTAAAAGCACGTCAGGCGGCTGCTTTTCTGACTTGGTATTTCTAAACCTCCCTCCATAAGGACTGGTTTGGCTTTACCTTGCATGCTGGGATTAGATGTCATTTCCTTTTCCATAAGCATGTCTTTGTTGTTTTTTTGTTTATTGGTTTTCAACAAAAAAAAAAAAATTGGGGAGAAGATGCGGAATTTTTTTTTTTCTTTTGATAGCTTTTTAGATATTGCATGTGTTTTTGCTTGATATCTCAGTTCATTGTGCATTGATTAAATATGCTTATACATGATTGAGAGTTTATGCATGATATCTGCTAAGTTTTCCTGTTGCATCTTAATGATAGATAGTTACTTTCCTCATGCGATGAAAATGTGCACTATCCAAGACTCTCCTAAGGTACATCATTTTCCTCTCTGACTTCTTGCTTCTAGAAATATTAATGAGAGAGATGTTTTTGATTAAGATGACCAAATTGACCACACGCTAGTTGAACCTAGAGCCTAAAAATTCTAGTATTCTCTCTAGGTTGCATCACCAACTAGAATCAAGCAGTAACTCTTCAGTTTTATGTGCTATATGATTATATTCACTGCTTATGTACTGAAATAAGCCTTGTCCTTCATGGTGCAAGTAAAATTTCATGGTGCAAGTAAAATTTTACCTTGTCCTTCATGGCATAAGTAAAACAATTAGGTGCTGCATCTTAGGGGGAGTGTATCAGATGAGGGTGGCTAGGCCCTAATAAGATAAGGTTTGACTTTTGACTGATCTTTCATTGATTTTCTCTCTTGTCTAGAAAATCTAGTTGCTATTTGTCATATCAGTTAAATTCATACCTTTTGGGAAAAGTCTTCACACGCGCACACACACACACACACATTGCATGAGTTGAGTAATCTATTTAAAAAATTTATCTGCAGGGAAATTTGTGCTTATTGAATACTTAACTCTCATTTATATCTTTGCATATTTTTGCAATGCTATTTGACTGTTTTATCAGTTGATTATACATGCGTGTTCTGAAGCTAACTTTAGGGAAAAATATTTTTCTGCAAATTTTTCTCTAGTTTCAGATTTTCAGTGTGAAGCGTCTGGACAGACTTATTCTTACGTCCGGATGAGCGCAGTCTTGCCATACGCTGTCCTAGCAGTAGCCGTTCAGACGGTTAAGTGACACGTTCGGACGGGATCTCTACAGGTTTAAGACTTGCTTCTCTTTCTCTGCCATAGACATATCTTTGCATTTTTATTGATTTATCATTGCATGTTGTGTGTTTTTTTCGTGGATTTCTCCTAAGATTTCGGCATTCTTTGCACATCTCTTCTCATCCCATGATATTCATTGTGTCTTCCGTTATTCTTTTAAGTTTTTGTGCTTTTAGAATATTGGAATATTTGTTGGGATATTCTCTTGAGATAGTGTACATGAAAATCCTTTTTTGTCCGTGTGCTGGGCTGATCTTGGTATATTTATGCCTTATAAATAGCTGCATTGCTTATATTTTTCATTGGCATCCATTTAACAGCCGCCTTAAATACCACATTATTTTTGGAACTAACAAGATCTAATGGTATTTTTGGAGATATTTCTGGTTGGTTTTGGTTAAGGAATACAACATCCAGCGGCTCCCAGCACAGTGTTTGATAGATGCATCCTTTGGAAAACTGACCGTTGTTGAAGTCGGATGTTCAAATGCCAAAGGTCTCAGGATTTAGATGAGCTTTTTCCTCAGCTCATGCAGAGCCTTCTGTAGCATTCCCTCATATCTGCATCAGTTAGGGGTTCAGAGGTGAATCTCCTCATTTATCTTGCAGACTAGTTGCTTAGAGGATGTCAATCTGCGGATAACCAGGTTCAGGCTTTGCAAAATCAAGAGATTGAAGGTTTTCAGTCCATGGTTCCCGGCTTCCTGAGCTAGAAGTCGAAGTAGTACAAATCCAGCTTTTTATACGGATTTCTCTCCGTTACTTGATTTCAGTGGATCAGCAGGATTTGATACTTGGAGTATTTCTGTTCCTCTCTTTTGGGCCACTTGTAGACTCTTTTCTATTTTCCTGTTGTTTTGGATTTTAGAACATTTTTGTTTGTGGATATTATTACTCTGTTTACCTATGTCCTTCTGAGACACTTAGGAGGAGTAATTTTTGTATGGTTTTTCCTCTTACTCTGTTTTACCCTTTGTCCTTTGTGACAAAAAAGGGGCAGTAATTTTTGATTTGGACCGGGATTGTATTTTTAACCGGTCAAGTGATTTTTGTCCCAGAATGGCCAAAGAAGGAGTTTGTTAGTTTTTGTGTTGGCTGCATTCTGTTGGACAAAATCACTTCTATGTAATGTTCCTGCTTTTCACAGGGATGCTGCTTTATTCAGAGTCTACTCTTCAGCTACGTTCTTCAAGAAGATTCTGTGAAGTTTTCAAGGAAGTTCATTTCGGTTCCTTGTCAGCCGTCCAGATGACATGGTATTCCGTCCAGACGCTCATCAGTCAGCAACATCCGTCTGGATGCCCATCAGTGTCTAGAAGCTTCGAACAGTTCAATTTTGCATTCGTCTAGACGTAATGGCAAATCTTCCTGACGCTCTTCAGAATTCGAGAAGATCCCAGTGTTCCAACGCATTCGTCCGGACGATGTGGTTATACCGTCCGGACGCAATTCAATGTTTGACAAGTATTATGGTTTTTGCCTCAAGACACAGTTATGGGAAGACAGCTGCTACCGTCCGAACGATGTGTGATCCCGTCCGGACGATGTCCTCTACAAGGCAAGTCGTGCATACAAAGTTCAACTGTCCGGACATCAGCCGTCATGTTCCGGACCATCAAGCTTCATATATGGAAATTGCGTGCACCAGTTCAACCGTCCGGACATCACCCTTTAGGTTCCGGACGCTCCAAAGCCTTATTATGGTAATTACGTGCAGCCGAAGTGCAACCGTCCGGACGCTAGGGCAACACCGTCCGGACGTGGCCTTGTTATGTAAGATTTCAGTGCTATTTTGGAAAGGCGGTTGCAGTTGACCGTCCAGACGCTCAGTCAAGCCGTCCGGACACCCTCGAGTATTTTGATCATAACGTTTTACTCAAATATCGGATTGGGACGAAATCAGTGTCATTAGAAAGCTAACGAAAAATTATGTACATTGAATGTCAGGAAGGCCCCCGTCCGGATGGCCCTACAAAAATTCCAGAATTACTTTTCGGACAAGGAAAAAGTTGCCCGTCCGGACGGCTAAGGCTTCCGTCAGGACGTGCGTACCACAAACTCCATTTTTGACTCAAATTAGCACTTCTAAAGCCTATAAATAAGGGGTTCTAGGCATGTATTCAACACATAATTCAGTAGTGAATTCCTTATAGCTTAGATAAGGTGTTTAGGGAGATATTGAAGATCTGTTAGCTCTCTAGCTTTGCCAGTGTGTGATTTGATCAGCTGTGAAGTCTATCTTAGGGGTTGGCTCTAAGGTAAAGGATTCCGTTGAAGGCCCCTTCAGGTAGGAGACTTGGTTAGGAGGCGTTCGTGTTGGATTACACGTTAGAGAGCAAGGTACGACCACTTCATCAGGGGTATGTTAGTGTTACTACTTTGTATCTAGTCTTGTCTTCTGAATAGTGGATATCTTGGGTTTGGCTTCCCCGGAGTGGTTTTTCTCTTAATTGAGTTTCCACTTCGTTAACAAAATATTTGTCTCCTTTAATTCCGCATTTAATATTTTGTTGCACACTATTCACACACACTTGTTAAAATTAAAAGTCCAATAATTTTTCAAAAAGAAAACTAACATATTTCAAAAATAAGAAAATAGATAAAAAAAAAGGACTAAAAACATAGGAGCCTAAAATTTAGCACTAATAATAGGCAAGTCAATCTGCCAATTAATTGGTATAGAATTGGGAAGTCTATCAGCCAATTAATTGGTATGTAATAGGCAAGTCAATCAGCCAATTAATTGGTATGGAATTGACAAGTCAATTAGCTAATTAATTGGTATGAAATAGGCAAGTCAGTCAGCCAGTTAATTGGTATGGAATTGGCAAGTCAATCAGCCAAATAATTGGTATGGAATTGGAAAGTAAATCAGCCAATTAATTGCTCTAAAATTAGAAAGTAATCAGCTACTTTCTCCACTTTCTCCTTCTAATTCCATGCCCACTCAAGCCATAATCAGTTATTAATCCATGCCATTGCTATGGAAATTACGCCCATCAATAACTTGGGTTAAATTTATTACGCCTTCATCTTCCTTTGGGCCAAGCTTGGAATGCCCCATTTTCGAATCACCCCAAATCTCTTGAATCGACCCATTAAGTGCTTATTTAATCTTCTTGGATCTTGCTCTAGTAATAGGCCCAACAGGAACATGAAATGGATCCTTTAATGGTGCATGTTGATTCTCAACATTCCCCCTCTCTTCAAAAGGATTCGACCTCGAATCGTCACCTACATCAAAAAGAGAAAGATCAGAAACATTAAATGTAGCACTAATATTATACTCACTTGGAAGATCCAACTTGTAAGCGTTATCATTGATTCTCTCAAGGACTTGAAATAGACCATCCCCTCTAGGATGTAGGTTAGACCACCTACAGCCTGTAAATCTTTTCTTTCTCATATGCACCCAAACCCAATCACTCGGTTCAAAGATAACTTGTTGATGGGCACCATGGTAGACCGAATCTTAAAGATCCCTTGTAAGTTCCAGATGGGCCAATCACAGGGTCAAGAGCGAAGAAGATCAAGGAAGCAATGAAAGGATTGGTGCAATCTACTTGGGCCAAGTTTGCAAATTTATTGAGCAAGACCCCAACATTCAAGATGGGCTTGAAAGAAGATGAACCAGCTTTAATCCATGCATACGATTATTGATAAGGATAAGATAAGATTAGAGTAAGAGGTGGAGATGGGATAGAATACCAACTCATTAGTATTAGATTAGGATTAGAATTTATTTGAATTTGAATATTAGAATTCTAGATATTATCACTTTAGATTTTATCCAATTGTATTTCTATTTGGATTAGAATTTATTTGAATTTGATTTCTAGAGATTATCACTTTAGATTTTTACCATCTATATTTCTATTTAAAGTGTAACGACCCGTATTTTTACAAAAAGGCGGAAGCAAAAATTTTGATTTTCACGTATCGTTATGGCATCAACAACGACGTCATCAAAGTATAAATTGATAGCAGAATACATTTTCTTCTTTTACAATAACATATCAGAGTTGACTGAATAACCTCAATATATAAAACGATAACCATTTGTTGTGATATAATAAAATACTTCCAAATAACAACATACATACCACATGCGACACAAACATTACATAACCATTGTATATAACATCTACGTACTAAAGGTCTCATTCATAACCTAGCAGCTCTTGACTTCGTTCCTGCAAAACTCGCATGTGATTGTGGTTAACACCACAATCCCATACTGTGGTCGAGTGAGTCAATGGTCCTCAACCACATAGTGATACACTGATTTATTTAACAATATACAATGCATCCAAATGATGACAGTTATATCCACATACATACATTCATATCCACATCCAATCATACTCGTTCTTTTATTTAACTATTCACAAACTCATAACCATATCTCTTGTTAACACATCATTAGCGCTATCTTTTCTGCTAATTTAACATACTATTAGCGCTATCTTTTTCGCTAATTTAACATACTATTAGCGCTATCTTCTCCGCTAATTAATCACACCATTAGTCAACCACATACATTGTTAGTATTTTGGCCTCATTCTGGACAAAATCACTTATGTGTGTAAAGATGCTGTAAACAGGGATTCCACTATTCAGAGCACTCTCAGAAGACTTTGCACTGCGTGAAAGATCGAAGATTTTGGTTCCCTGTTAGCCATCCAGATGATCGAGCCATCCCGTCTGGACGCCCATCTGACCACTGTTCCATCCGTTCGGACGACGTGCCTTAGCATCTAGACGCCAGTCAGACCAAGCATCATCCGTCCGGACGACGTACATTCCCATCCGGACCCTCTACTGTGTCGAGAAGTTTCTATCCAGCTTGCATCCGTTCGGACAACTCAGTAGCACGTCCAAACGCCTATCAGTACTCGACCAGCTTCAGATTCTTTCCAAGTTCAAATATGGGAAGACTGATTCAACCGTCCGGACGATGTGATATCCCGTCCGGACGCGCGTCTCCTTAAGACAAGAATCGCAATTCAAATATTACCGTCCGGACGTCAGTCAGCCTTGGTCCGGACGCGTGTGCAACTAATATGAAAATTGCCGATTTGACTTCAACCGTCCGGACGACTGCCTATCATGGTCTGGACACGCGCATAGCAGATATGGAAATTGCATGTTGAAGTTCAGCCGTCCGGACGCTCACCCCCCATGGTCCGGACGAGCGAAGCCATATAAGGAAATTACTTGCAGCGGACGTGCGACCGTCTGAACGATGTGCCATCCCGTCTGGACGCCGCTCTTAAACAGGAAAGATTTCTCAGCGAAATTTTTGGAAAATCCTGTCGTACAGTTGTCTGTCTGGACGGCCATGACCACCGTCCGGACAGCGCCCAGCTATATTTTTCCTGACGCTCATTTGAGCCCCCAACCTATAAATAGAGGCCCCTGGGCATTAAGAACTGCAAGAATTCGATATTGAATTCCACAACTGCTCAGAGACGTTATTTTTCCTCTGAAGCCATTGCAAGTGTGTTGTTGCTGCACTACATCTGAAGTCTATCTTAGGGGTTGGCCCTAAGGTAAAGGATTCCATTGAAGACCCCTTCAGGTAGGAGACCTGGCTGGGAAGCGTTCGTGTTGGGTTACACGTTAGAGAGCAAGGTACGACCACTGCATTGGGTATATGTGAGTGTTACTATCTTGTATATAGCTTTGTCTTCTGAATAGTGGAATTCCTGGGTTTGGCTGCCTCGGAGTGGTTTTTCTCTTGATTGAGTTTCCAGTTCGTCAACAAAAATCTTTGTGTTGTTTACTTTCCACATTGATATTTTTGTTGCACACTTTACACACACACTTGTCTTTTATTTAGAAGTCAAATTCAATTTTGAATTGGTATCAGAGCTTGGTACACTCTGTGTAGATTTAATTCTTGAGTGTTATTTTTTTTACATCTATATTATGTCTCAAACTCTTAATTTTGTTTCTGCCTTTGATGGTACGAACTATGGCTATTGGAAGGCACGTATGCGTTTCTTTTTGAAATCTATTGACTGTTGGAGTATTGTTGAAACTGGTTGGACTAAACCAGAGGATGCAACACTTGAACTAGTCCATCAAAAGAACGCACGCCTTTCAAATGATAAAGCCCTCCACGCTCTATGCCAGACACTTTCTCCATCTAAATTCGCAAAAATTTCAAATTGTGAATCAGCCCAAGAAGCATGGCAAATCTTGGAAACAACATATGAAGGCACGAAACTTGTTAAATCTGCCAAACTTCAAATGTTGATTTCGAGATTTGAAGAAATTAAGATGTTGGAAGAAGAGACTTTTGGAGAGTTTTACTCCAAGATGAGTGACCTGAGGAACTCCATGGTGAGTCTTGGGAAACCTATCTCGGATGTAAAACTCATCCAAAAGATTCTAAGATCTTTGCCTGAGCGTTTCAGGATCAAGGTGACCACCATTGAGGAAAGCAAGGATCTTGAGGAAATTAAGATTGAAGAGCTGGTAGGATCTCTTCAAACATATGAGCTGTCTCTACCCCCGGTCAAGAAGTGGAAGACCATTGCCCTAAAGGCTTCCAAGAAGAAGGTAGAAGCCTCATTTGAAGATGACTCTGAGGATGAAGAAAAAGCTGTGGCTATGTTAGCCAAGAATTTCATAAGACTAATGAAAGATGATCGGTTCAAGAAGAAGTTTTCTGAAAGAGTAAAGAAACCTCCCAGAGAAGCTGAACCTGAGGAAGAAGAGAAGAAAGATCCTAGAGGACCCTGATGTTTTGAAAGCTCAAGCTTTGGGCATATCCGAGCTGATTGTGGGAATCTTAAGAAGGGCAAGGGGAAGGCATACAACGTGACTCTCAGTGATGAGTCAGAAGAAGACGCTCCAGAGTCTGAAAAATTTCTGGCCTTTGTTGTCCCACATGTTGAAGAAGAAGACTCGTATTACTCGGAGCATAGTGATAATAGGGAAGAGCTCAAGGAAGCCTACAAGACACTCTACTTAGAGTATGAGAAGCTGAGGGAAGGTCGTAAGTAGCACCTCTATTATCTGAACAGCATGCAAACTGAAAAGAGTTCATTGCTGCTTAGAATACAAGAACTCAAGGAAAAGCTACTAGAGACACAGCTCCAGCTAGAGAGAGTCACTGATGAGAAGCTGACTCGTATGCTGTCTATCCAGAAGAGCCCAACTGACAAGATTGGTCTCGAGTATGTAGCTTCCTCTTCTGATGCTCCCTTTTCCTCAAAGACTGTGTTTGTGAAGCCTATAGTCCCAGAGCCTCCTCCCACTGTTGAAGATAGAGGGAAGGAAAAGGTCAACGATGATGTTCCAGGCACTCAGGAGCCTCATTCCATCAGAATACCTCCTATATGCCAACACTACGGTCTAAGTGGGCATGTTCGTCCTCAGTGCTCCCTTCTGAAAGCACAAAAGGCCAAAGCCAAGAAAGAAGTGCCCAGACAAGCTCATCATGGCACTAGACCTACGGACCAGCATCAGACTCCATGGCATCAGGCACCTTATCAAGCACCATGGAGACAAGCACCAAGGCATCAAGCTCATCAATATCAAGCACCTTGGTCTCATGCTCCTTGGGTCCAGGCATCTGAGCAACAGTTTGCATTGGCCAAGCACCTTAGAAGGCCACAAAAGGTGGAAGCATATAACACCACAATGAGCCACCTATCTAGATGCAGAATATGATGGAGTGGATGATGATGTCGTACCAGCAACCACCCATATGAAGGCAGGCTTGGATCAAGAAGGACCGTCACCCCATGAGGGGTAACAGACGCACCTAGCAGGTTCGGGTGTTTATGCCTAGGATTTGGTTCCTAGTCCTATGGAATCAGGTTTGGTTGCTTATTTTGCTGTTATATTTTATTTGCAATCTAGGAACCAGTGGTACTGTGTTTTGTCCCCTATATTTTGTTTGGAGATCCTTGCAGGGATTTATTAGGGAAGACAGAAAACGCAGGTCGAGCGACTGTTTTTCTGTAATGGCATCATCAAGTTTGATTTTGCCTTGCATATGATGTCATTTCCATATTGCATGTTTTGTTTTCTTATGTATTAAATAAAAAAAAATAAAAAATAAAAAATTTGGGGAGAATTTGCAGGATTTTTTATTTTTTCTCTTAGCATATCAGATATTGCATGTGTTTTCACCTGATGTCTCAATTCTTTGTGTATTAATCTACTTTGCTTAGATATACTTGAGAGTTTATGACTATATCTGCCGAGTATTTTCCTATTTATGCAAAAGTAGGATAACTTCCTTTCTCATGCGATGAAAATGTGCACTATCCAAGACTCCCCTAAAAGGTACATCTTTCCTTCTCTGACTTTTTGTTCCTAGAAATTCTGGATAAGAGAATAAGTTTTTTGATAAGATGGCCAAATTGACCACATGCTAGTTGAACCTAGAACCTAAAAACTTTGGCATTCTCTCTAGGTTGCAGCACCATAAGAATCAAGCAGTCAATCATATGAATTATGTGCTTTAATTGTATGTTCACTACTTATGTGCTGATTTGCTATATGCCTTGCCCTCTACGTGCAAGTAAAACATTTACTTTGTCCTTCATGGTACAAGTAAAACATTTAGGTGCTGCATCTTAGGGGAAGTGTATCAGATGAGGGTGGCTAGGCCCTAGTAGGATATAAGGTTTGACTTTTGACTAATCTGTCACTGATTTTCTCTCTTGTCCAGGAAATCTGGTTGCTCTTTGTCATGTCATCGAAAGTCTTACCTTGTGGGTGTTTGTCTTCACACACACACGCATTGCATGAGTTGAGATGGCTATTTGAATTTTGCATGTTTAGGAACTTATTTGTGCTGATTGATTTCTCAACACTCTTTTATATCTTTGTTTAGTATTGAGATGCTTTCTGATTGTGTTATCAGTGGTTTATACATGCGTGTTCTGAAACTGAATTGGAAAAAATTTGATTTCTGTGAATTTTCCTCAGTTTTTCAGATGTTTCAGTGTGGAGTGTCTGGACGGTAGTTTCTTGACGTCCGGACGGGGATGGAGCTTAGACGTACGGACATGAGCTGTTTTACGTCCGGACGCGCGCAGCCAATATCGGGTGGACGGTTAAAATTAATCGTCCGGATGCGCGTGACCAGTCTGCTCCTTTTTGAGGCAGCGCGCGTCCGGACGGCATCAATATACCGTCCGGACGGGGACCCCACAGAGGCTATAAAAAACCCAGCTCGCCGCTCTCTCTCCACCATACCCCACAAAATCTCTCTTTTTGGCACTTTGTGAGTAACTCCTTTGGTTTTTTTCTTTTTGGTGTGATCCCTGCTAGTATTTTTGTGCATTCTCTCTCACATTCCAGGTATTTTTTCTAGTTTATTTTCTTTTCAGTTAATTTAGTTTTAAATTGTTAGAAATTTAAGTTTTCTTTAGGAATGTTTTTGAGGATATGAGATGCATATATTTGCCTTATTGGGATTATTTTGTGATGATTGTTGTTGGACTAAATTTTTATAAATTCTGCCCTTATTTTTGCCAAAGTCCTTTTTACTGCTGTTATTGTGCCCAATGTGTTTCATGACCTAACAAGACTATTATTTTGGATTTTTGCTGCAAATCTTGTTGGTTTCGTGTCCAGAATCATGTCTGCAGGTAGTCCACAGCGCAGGGTCCGCCAGAGGACTGTGGAAGATAGGGCTACACTCCAGGCCAAGACTATGGACCGCACAGTCATTGCTGAGCGGAATGTCATCCGTTCTGATATCATGGTGCCGCCTCTGGATAGCATCCATACCATTATCCAGACGTATAATTGGGGATATCTACACAGTTGGGCATGTGTGGTGTTCACCAGACTAATAAAACTTTTTTACGCCAACCTGGAAGTGGTGCAGAACGATGATCGTGGATTGGTACTTCAGTCCACCGTTGCAGGCCATATCATCACTGTTGATCCTCAAGTCATCAATCACATCATCCGAGTCCTAGTGCTCAAGATTTCTGCTATCCCATACAATGAGGTGGTGCTTCCTCCTTCCCTGGATGATCTTAGGGAATTCTTTCATGCTATTCCCCAAGGCGAGGAGCGTCCTACCTCCATCAGGATTGGTGCCTTATCTCCCTCCCACCGCATGCTAGCCAAGATAATTCAGCAGAACATCTGGCATGTTGCTCGGCACAGTGATCTGATCCTAAAACGGGCCCAGTTTGTCTTTACAGTTCACCTTCGCTTGCCTTTCTGCCTGTGCAAGTATATTATGGGTGTTATTTTGGAGGCCCGTGATGAGGGAAATGCCGGTCTCCCGTTTGGCTGCCTGCTCACTCAGATTATCCTTCAGTCGAGAGTCAATGTCACTGGCGAACCGAAGATGAAGATCCAGCAGCCCATCAGCAAGCAGACATTGATGAAGTCCAATGCGCAGCTGCGGAGTGATGACTCCGATGATGAGGTGCCCATAGCTGCTACCATGCCTGTTGGTTTTCCGGATATGGCTTCATCCTCCCAGACCGTCCCGCCATCTGAGCTGGAGGTCAACTATTCACAGATCATGGAAGCCCTTACAGCCATTCAGGGGGGGATGAGCGCTATGCAGGTGACTATGTCCTCCATGCAGCAGGAGATACACTCCATCAACCTGCGTGTAGAGCAAAACCAGTTGGATCTTCATGAGTGCCTGAAGTATCATCATCCTAGCAGTAGTGATGACGAGGATGATGCAGCTAGGACTGTACCCATGCCTGAGGATGTTTGATTTTGATTCCCTCCCGTTTTGTTTTGTTTTGTTGTCTTTTTGTTTGAGACATTTGACTTATATTAAACATTTTGACTTATATTACTCTGTTTCCCGATTCTTTCTGAGACCGTTAGGGGGAGTAATTCGTATTACAGTTGTTTTTTTTTTATTACTCTGTTTTACCCTTTGTCCCTTTGTGACAAAAAGGGGGAGTAATTTTTGTGTTTGGACCTGGAATGTATTTCCAAACCGGTCAAAGTGATTTTTGTTTCAGAATGGCCAAAGGGGGAGTTTTGTTAGTATTTTGGCCTCATTCTGTACAAAATCACTTGTGTGTGTAAAGATGCTGTAAACAGGGATTCCACTATTCAGAGCACTCTCAGAAGACTTTGCACTGCGTGAAAGATCGAAGATTTCGGTTCCCTGTCAGCCGTCCGGACGATCGAGCCATCCCGTCTGGACGACGTGCCTTACCATCTGGACGCCAGTCATACCAAGCATCATCCGTCTGGACGACGTACATTTTCGTCCGGACCTTCCACTGTGTCGAGAAGTTTCTATCCAGCTTGCATCCGTCCGGACAACTCAGCAGCACGTCTGGACGCCTATCAGTACTCGACCAGCTTCAGATTCTTTTCAAGTTCAAATATGGGAAGACTGATTCAACCGTCCGGACGATGTGATATACCGTCCGGACGCGCGTCTCCTTAAGACAAGAATCGCAATTCAAATATTACCGTCCGTACGTCAGTCAGCCTTGGTCCGGACGCGCGTGCAACTAATATGGAAATTGCCGATTCGACTTCAACCATTTGGACGACTGCCTATCATGGTCCTGACGCGCGCATAGCAGATATGGAAATTGTGTGTTGAAGTTCAGCCATCCGGACGCTCATCCCCCATGGTCCGGATGCGCGAAGCCTTATAAGGAAATTACTTGCAGCGGACGTGCGACTGTCCGGACGATGTGCCATCCCGTCCGGACGCGGCTCTTAAACAGGAAAGATTTCTCAGTGAAATTTTAGTAAAATCTTGTCGCACAGTTGTCCGTCCAGACGGTGCCCAACTATATTTTGCCTGATGCTCATTTGAGACCCCAGCCTATAAATAGAGGCCCTTGGGCATTGAGAACTGCAAGAATTCGGTATTGAATTCCACAACTGCTAAGAGACGTTTTTTTTCCTCTGAAGCCATTGCAAGTGTGTTGTTGCTGCGCTACATCTGAAGTCCATCTTAGGGGTTGGCCCTAAGGTAAAGGATTCCATTGAAGACCCCTTCAGGTAGGAAACCTGGTTGGGAAATACTCACAGTTCTTTCCTGCTACAAAGATTGATCCACAGCTATAATCACTACAATAATATACAAATATAATACAAGCAAATAGTGAATCAGTACAATTCACTAAACATAGATTTTAACACTATACTCATTTCTGATTTCTTAATGCTATTATTGTTTTAATATAGTAACGGCATATAAAATCCTTCAATCATAATGCCATGTATTTCATGTGGACATTATAACTGCATTCATTATTAAATTATCAAAATACCTTTAACCATAACAATTACCAAAATACCCTATTAAAAATACCAATTTTAACATCACATAATCAACACATAGTTAACACTACACAACCCTAAATAAATAAATCCACAATATCCCCACATCACAGTCCATTCGACCAATGTAATGCCCCAGATTTTATTAGACACAATAATTTATAATAATAATAATATAAAAAAAAAACAATTTGCACGGCAAGTTGTTTTTCTTCTTTTATTGTTTCTTCTTCTTCTCTCTTCACTTCTTATCATCTTTCTGTTCTTCCGGTTTGAGCGAGTCAGAGAGGGTTGAGAGCAGAGAGAAATCAAGAGAGATTAGAGATGAGAGAGAAAGACCTGTTGAGGGAGAGATGTAGACGAGAGGGGGAGAACCCGCGAGAGAGAGAGAGAGATCGAGTGGAAGAGAGACGAAACAGGAAGAGAGGCCGTGACCCATCGACTTAGGTGGTGCGATTTCTGGCAAAACAGTGGGGTTTTCCGGCGGGTCAAGACTGGGCTTTTCGATGGGATGATTTTTTCCGGCGTTTGGAGGCTGTTCTCCGGTGGGTCTTCGGTAAGAGAGGATCCGGCGAGGCAGGGGGCGAGTTCCGGCAGTTTTTGGGTGATTTTTCTGGTGATTTTTGTGGAAAGTGAACCATGTAATTTCAGTTAATTTAACTGATTGTTAATTAGTTTGATTTATGGGCTTGTTGTTGATGAATTTTTGGGTAGAAATTCGTGGTTGTATTGGCCGAATATGGGTTCTGTGATGTTGGCCGTGTGTGAGTGGTTTTGGTTGAGTTGGATTTGATGGATTTTAGAGATGGGTATCCCTTGTTTTAACTGGCTGTTAATTGGTGGGATGAATGGGTGTTGTAATTTTGTGGATTTTCCCTTTTCTATTAATGACCGAATAAAGTAGACATTGGGTTTTAGGTACTGTGAAAATAATTCTAGGGGGGGTATTGTGGAGATTTGTTGTGGGAATGGATTGAAAGGGTATGAAAGATTTTGATATAAATTTCTGTTTGGATGATAGTCCTGGAAATTATTTATTTTCTTTGATTAATTTAAGAATACATTTTGATATTTTGATTAGTAGTCTTGGCCAAATTGGTACTGGATTTGTAGATAATCAAATTCAGTTAACATGAGTTGTTTCATATTGATAATTTCAATGAATAGGAATTTGGAATCATGTCGAATATCATTTGGTTTAAATCTGGTTGTTAGATGAATTTTCTCGGATATTAAAGATTTTGGACATTAACTTCTGTCGTGATTTCTTTCAAAGTATTGATCTCTTTTGGTTAAATCAAAGTATAAATTCTAGGTTCAATTTAGGATTTCTTGTAAGATAGACTGAGTGGGTTTATATTTCCTGTATAAGGTTAAGATGTTGGGTGCCTTGTTAATTTTCTTGGTATTGCCTCAGTGGGGAATGATCGTAGTTTGATGATTTAATGATAGATATTGCTGTGAATTCTGATTTTAATAGCAGAAGAATTATTTTTAATAATTAAGTTGTTATGTTGCGGATTATGTCCGAAGTTAATTTTTTTTGTAGAGATTTTTTTGAGGAATACCGAGTAGAGGTAATAATTGGGTAATTATGATTCTTTGATGGTTTTTCTTGATTTTTTGTTGATTTTATCAAATTATGGTAAGATTGATTTTATAGAGAAAATTATGGATGATGGGTGTTCTTGAGGTAATAACTGAGTAGTGTTTAGTGTGATTTGGGATTTGATTTCATAGTTGGAAGACTTTATGTGGTTTAGACTGAATGAGTTCTTATTGAGATTCCTAGAGCGTTGGTGATTTAGTCACTAAGAAGTAATGTGGACTTATAATTATTAATGGGTAGTACAATTTGGAGACTTTTTGTTACGTGTTATGTTTATTTTAGTTTAAGTTTTAGACTGCAAATCTCAGAATATTTCTTCTAAGCTTCTTCTTTCAATTTATTTAGGTAAAAACTCGACTCCGACGCTAATGGCTAGTCCAGGTAAGGGAACACAACCTAAAAACCCCGGCAAAATTTTAATAAGACTTTTCAAAAGAAAAAGTCGGGGATTTTTCCTAAACACCTTTATTAATTTATATTAATTGTCTTTTTAATATTTTGTCATGATAATACTCTTATTATGGAATGTGATTGAGAAACCATGTGATTATATGATATCAAATGTATATGTGTTATAAGATGATTTCATGGTAATTTGGTATAGTTGTATTTGTGCACCATATTGTATATGTTGCATGTGCTCCATGTGAGCGGAAAATGATGGCATCATCATAATTATATGTGCATATATTACACATAGTTTTATCCCACGGCTGCATCGTGTTTTGATCCGGATCCATATGGGTAGCGTGGCAACCACATCAAAAGTGTGGGCTATCGGTCGGGAGGACTTCACCTAGGGAAGTTCCTAATCCGTCGGCTCTTCTGTGTGACGACAGGATGAGCGATTAGGTCCTTCAGGATTGGTCCTTTTGGACATGCCAAACGTAACGTGCGCCGCACATGGTTAAATTGCAGAGGTGGGCCGGTGGCGGATAAAACTTTCACACTGTTTAAATGATTCATGTATCATCACGCATTTTAGATATAAATGTCATTTATTCATTATTCAGTACTCCTTTTAGAATTCTGAAAAATATATCATACTTTTATTGTTGTGATTTCCTTACTGAGTTGTCAAACTCACCCCTTATTTCCCCAAATCTTTTCAGATAACACAGTAAGACGGAGTTATTTCTTTGTAATGGCGTAGACCTTGCTAAAAGCAATAGTTCATTGTGGATCGACCAAACCTTTACTTTGTATAGTATGTCTCTTATTGAAATTCATGGTGTTGTAAAGATTTATTATTAGACAGGAATAATATAATAAAAAGTTACAATCTATATGTTGTAAATGTACGCTTCCTTTTAAATGGTTTTAGCACTCAAACTCACGTATCCCCTTATATCCCAAAATGGGGGTGTGACAACCAACTACCACAATTCTAAGATTTCCAACTATTCAGAACAACAGAGTTTATATTTAAAACCCAAATCACCCAACTTTTAACACTATGCAAATATTTGGTCAATTAGACTTCAAACACTCAACCAACAACAGGGGACTAAACTCTATTTTGAAAACCTTATTTTAAAAACCTTATTTTAAAAACATAACTTACATCATTAAAGGATAAGAATCTTATCCAAAATATCTAAATTATCTTTTTAGGATATTTTGTAAAATATCTCAAAATATCTTCTAGGATATTTTGTAAAATATCTCAAAATATCTTATGGGATATTTTGTAAAATATCTCAAAATATCTTTTGAGATATTTTGTAACATACGTAATCATAAAACATGTTATTCTTTTTGTTTCTTAATCCATTCTACCTCTTATCTTCTAAAGCGTTATTTCCTTTTCTTATCTCGTTCTACCACTTATGACATAAAAACTAACTTAAGGGCTTTAGAAACTTACCACGAGCAAACTCAAGAGATGAGATCCGGCCAAAGAGTGTGATGAAGAGGATCCTTGATTCTCCTTTTCTTGTACAAATCCGAGAGGTAGAGAGAGAGAGAGAGTTAGAGATATCTATATATATTCATGAAGAAGAAAAGAGAGTTCTTCTTCTTATGAACCAAAACTAAAAGGGAAAGAGCAAGAGCTCTTCATGCTACGGCATCCATGGATGGAGTGATGCAAAGAGGCATGAAAGAACTAGAGAAATCATGAGAAGAGAAGGTAGAGACTTGCCAAAAGTTGTCGTCTAAGGGAGAAGAAGATGCAATCCTTATTCTTTGATGCAATTCCAATTAAAGAGGACTAGAGGAAGAGGTAGAGAGCTTCTTCCTTTCTCTTGACGTAACCGAACCAAAAGAGAAGAAGAGAGAGTTGCAAAAATAAGAGAGAAGTTGAGAGAGAAATTTGAGAGAGTTTCTCTAAGAGAAGAAGAAGATGCAATTTGTGAGAGGAGCCATCCTTTTATAAAAGAATGAATGGCCAAGATCTTTCCACCATAATCTCATCTAATGGATTGGAAACCAACTTGGAGAACAAGTTTATGATTAATTGCTATGAGTCATCAAGCAATAATGATTTGTTAGAAAAGAATCAAAGAGAAGAGAAATAAGGAGTTTAGACGTTTGAGAGAGAGAGTGATTCATCAACTAGCTTTGATAATATTTTATCTCAAGGAATCTTAGCAATCATAACTTGTGTGACTCACCTTATCTCAAAAGAATAATAATCATTGCACTTATAATATCTCTTATCTTAGTAACCTTATCCTATAGTTAGGTAATTTTATCCTTAAATATTTACTTGACCTTATAGTAACTATTAAACTACCATACAAGACAAGAATAAACACTTTTCAACTTAAGAAAGTATCAGAAAATTAATATGGTGATGTGGCGGTGACGTGGTAGAATCTTGGGTTGCCATGCATGCATGCTGTCCAGTCCAGGGGTAGTAGGTTCACGGGCAGTTTCGGCAAACCTACAAAAATATGATTTCTATGAAACTTTATAGGTAGATAGATAATTCCAAGGCGAGCGTTCTGGCTTTTGAATCGACCAAAACGGAGTTCGTTTGACCCTATTTTTGTTATTCCAAAGTTTAAGGTCCGTTTTAACATGCCGATACACTTATACATATTTTTCCAGAAACATTTAATCTCTTTGAACACATCTTGATGAATATTTATGAATAAATATTTATATTTAGTTTATTAGACCATAAATCTGATTTTAAGTTATTTTACTTAATATCTTAAAATACGGGGTGTTATATAAAGACCCTCTGGGTCCTTGATGAGAACAGAATTTGATAATGAATAAAGTTTTCTTCATCGAGAATTTTAAGTTTTCTCTACTTCTTCTTTATTAAACTAAGAACTTATCAAAGGCGTTTCTATTGTGGCATTCTCACCAATCTAGGTTCTTGAAATAAGATTGTTAGTATTTTATGTTGGTTACATTCTAGATAACAAAAAACACTTTATGTAATGGTTGCAAATTAACAGGACGGTTGGTTCTCAATTTAGAATCTTCATGTATTCGAAAAGTGTTCAAATCAAAGCATGTAATAGATCAAAAGCTTCTAGAAGATGTCCATGAAGAATTCCTTGCAAATTCCAAGCCAAATCAACCAGTTCCTGTGCAATCGTCTGGATGAGCCTTTGAAGGCATCTGGACACCCCGCAGTGTCTAGCAGATTACGTTGAAGACGTTCGGACTATAGAGCAACACTGTCCGGACGCTAAGTCAATCATTGTTCAACATGGAGTTGGATTTAAGAAGTCGACACCGTTAGGGAAGTCTCTACAAGACGTCCAGACGACGTGGCAACACGTCTGGACGCTGTCCAGCATTTCAGAATATTCCGATGTTTTGTTTGAACACAGAAATGAGTTATAGCAAAGACCGTTCGGACGCTTGGCTAAGCCGTCCGGACGTGGACCTGATAAGGATAGAATTGTGCTGTTTCTGAAAGGCAATCGCAGAAGACAGTCCGGACGTGGCTAACTTCCGTCCAGATGCTCGACAGCCAGAGTCTGAATCTCAGCAGATTTTGTTTTCTGTAAGCCTATAAATAGAGGGCCCTAGGCTTATCAATTGTACAGAATTCGATGTTGAATTCTCTTAGCTTTGAAAGGGTGTTTAGGGAGAGAATTGAAGATCCGCCAGCTCTCAAGCCATTGCCGGTGTGTGCTCAACAGTTTGTGTGAAGTCTATCTTAGGGGTCGGCCCTAAGGTAAATGAATCCATCAAAAAGCGCTTCAGGTAGAGATCTAGTTGGGAAGCGTTCATGATAGGCTTTGTGTCAGAGTTAAGGGTATGACTATTGCATAAGGGTATGTGAGTACGAGTGTCTTGTAACTAGCTTTGTCTTTGGATAGTGGAGTTCCTAGGTTTGGCTGCCCCGGAGTGGTTTTTCTCTTCACAGAGTTTTCACTTTGTAACAAATATCTTGTCTTATTTAAATTCCACATTTAAGATATTTTATTGCACACAAACACACACACTTGGTTAAATTAGAAGTCAATATTTATTTTCAATTGGTATCAGACCTTGGTACACTCAGTTTTAGATTTATTTCTTGAGTGTAATCTCTTGACTTTTATTTTGTTTATTTTTATAAATGTCTCAAAATCTTAATTCAGTTCCCCCCTTTGATGGGACGAACTATGGCTATTGGAAAGCCCGCATGCGCTTCTTTTTAAAATCAATTGTTGTCTGGAAAATTTTTGAAACTGGTTGGATTAAACCAGAAGAAACAGATGAAATTACTGTTACTCAAACAAGCGCACGACTCTCCAATGATAAAGCCGTCCATGCAATGTGTCAAACACTTTCACCAACTGAATTCGCGAGAATTTCAAATTGTGAAGTTGTTAAAGATGCATGGAAAATTCTAGAAACAACATATGAAGGCACAAAACTGGTGAAATCTACCAAGCTTCAAATGTTGATTTCTAAATTTGAAGAGATTAAGATGCTAGAAGAAGAGACCTTCGGAGAGTTCTACACTAAGATTAACGACCTAAGAAACTCGATGGTGAGTCTTGGGAAGCAAATCTCTGATGTAAAACTCATCCGAAAGATACTAAGATCTTTGCCTGAGCGTTTTAGGATTAAGGTGACAACTATAGAAGAAAGCAAAGATCTGGAGGAGATGAAGATTGAAGAGCTGGTAGGATCTCTTCAGACATACGAATACTCCTTACCTCCAGTTAGAAAGGCAAAGACATTTGCCCTCAAAGCATCTAAGGCACCTAAGAAGAAATCCAGAGTCTCATCTGACGAAGACTCTGACGTTGATGAAGACACAGCGACAATGTTAGCCAAGAACTTCGAGCGGTTCATGAAAAATAATAAATTCAAGAAGAAGTTCTTTGACAGACTAAGAAAGGCTCTCCACATAGCTGAGTTAGAAGAAGTAGAGAAGAAAGATCTGAGGGGTCCCCAATGCTTCGAATGTTCAGGTTTCGAGCACATCAGGACTGAATGTGCAAATCTGAAGAAATTAAAAGGGAAAGCCTTTAATGCAACTCTAAGTGACGAGTCTGAGAAGGAAGAAGAAATTCTTGAGAAAGAAAAATTCCTGGCCTTTGTGGCCCCACATGAAGAAAATGAGGATTTTCAATCTTACTACTATGAGAATAGTGAAGAAGAAGATATGCAGTCAGCCTATCAACTTCATTATGTAGAGTTCTTAAAACTGAGGGAGAAATACAAGCAGCAGGTACTAGAGCTTAACAGCCTCGAGACTGAGAAGACCACCATGCTTATAAAGATCAATAATTTAGAAGAAAGGCTTCTAGAGACACAGTTACAGTTATAGAAAGTCTCAGACAAGAAGCTAATTCACATGCTCTCTATTCAGAAGTGCCCAACAGACAAGACCGGACCTGGGTATGTTCTTCCTTCTACTTCTGATATTCCTTCTACCTCCCAGACTATTTTTGTGAAGCCGGTTATTCCCAAGTCTCCACCCTCAAGCGTGGATAAGGGGAAAACTGTTATGGATGGGGAAGTACCAGTTATCCCTCAGCCTCTGGCCAAGCTTCCTATCAGAAGAAAGCCTTTCACATGCCATCACTGTGGCGAGCCAGGGCACATCAGACCTAAATGCCCACATCGGCAAGTTCAAAAGATGAAAAAGTGGCAGGCTCCTAAAACTCCCATGTGTCACCAATGTGGAGTTAGCAGTCATATCAGACCTAGGTGTCCTCCACCTGAGCCACCCAGACATCATAGATCTCCGCCCAGAAATCATGTTCCAAGGCATCAGCAGCTGCAGAAGCCTACTTAAGCAAAAAAGACTTGGGTCCCTAAGAAGCTGTATATGGAGGAACAAAAGACTGCAGAAAGGGAAATCTCCTATGAAGGAACATCTTTTGTCAGTTCCTTCATGCAAGATCTGGTCAGATTTTTGGCACTACAGCTAAAGAAGGAAGGACAGGACAAGAAAGAGGACACCCACCCCCAAGGGGGAGCGGACCTACTTAGTAGGTGAGGTCACACAAGCATCTTTTTTGTCCCTATATTCCCTCTTGTTTGTCTAGAGGAAATTCTGCAGGTATTAAATAGGGATAATAGAAAAAGTACATTGAGCGGCTGCTTTTCTCTCTCCTTAAGGTCAGGTTTTCTTTTACCTTACATGCTTGTACTATACAAACCTCTTTATTATGAAGCATGTTTTTGTTTTCTTTTTAAAATAAAATTAAAAAAAGGGGATAAATGATGCAGAGTTTTGTTGTTCCATTATATAGCTTCCATATATCTTATATATGTTTAACTGATGTCTCAACTTTTGATACATTTATTCTTTTGCCTTTATATAACTGAGAATTTTTCTTGATATCTTCAAAGTTTTCCAGTTGCATCCATACTAGATAGTTACTTTTCTCATGCGATAAAATTATGCATTATCCAAGGCTCCCCTAAGGTACATTTTTCCTCTCTGACCTTTAGCTTCTGGAAATTCTATTGAGAGAGATTTTTTTGCTAAAATGATAAAAAATTACCAACTCGGTAGTTGAACCTAGAACCTATAAATTCTGGCATTCTTTCTAGGTTGCAGCACCAAGTGATAAAAAGCATTCAAAACTGAATAAATATAGATAAATAAAAAGATCCATTGCTTATGTGCTATAAATCTGTTCATGAACTTGTCCCTATAGAAAGAGTCAGTGACCAAATCATTGCGGAAATAGATAGTCACTAAAGGACGATGTAAAAGAAAAAAAAAGTGTTGCAGCTTAAGGGGAGTGTATCAGATGAGGTTGGATAGGCCCTAGTAAAATAAGGTTTGACTTTTGACTAATCTAACATTAATTTTCTCTCTTCTTTAGAAAATCCGGGTGATTTAAGTCATATGAGTGAAATTCATACCTTATTGACAAAGCCTTCACACACATATGCATTGATTGAGTTAAGTTTACTATTGAAAAATGTCTTTCTGCAGGAAAATTTTTGTGCTTATTGACTCTTAACTCTCAATTATATCTTGGTATATTTTTGAAATGCTAATTGAATTGGGATATCAGCTTTATATACATTCGTGTTTTGGAAATTATTTTGGAAATATTTTTCTGCTATTTTTCCTCTATTTTTTAGTGAAGTGTCGGGACAGTGGTTCTGGCTATCCGGATGGTAAGGTTGCTTCGTCCGGACGTCCCTTCTCCTTGTCCAGACGGGCGTGTTTGTGCAATTTCTTACGTGGCACTACGTTCAGACGTCACTTAAGTTCCGTCCGGACGATGAACCCTGTAGGGTTATGTCGTATTCCCCCCGCCCCCCCGCCCCGCAGCCTCCTCATTTCATTTTGTTTGGATTCTTTTGTCGCCTTGTGCATTTTTTCCTTGTGTTTTTTTTTTATGTGTGCTTCTCACGTTCGCTTGTCCTATTTGCAATTTATCTCCAATCCAGGTATATTTCTCTACCCTTTTACTGTATTATTTTAAGTTTTTATGCTTAAAATAGTTTGTTTTGGGTTTATCAATTTTGAGTTTAATATGATTCATTGCTCATATTCTTTATTAATTAGGATGAGATTTTGCATATTTTATAATTTACGGTATCTTGATATTGTTTGGGTTGAGTTTTATGTAGTTGTAAATTTTGGGAAAGTCCATTTTACAGCCGTCATAATGCCCAATTTTTTTTTTGGACTAACAGGAATTAATGTTTTCATGGAATTCTCTGTGATTTTATTTTAGCCAAGGAAATATGTCTTCAGATGACTCTCATCCCCGAGTGAGGAAAAGAATTGAAGAGTCAGTTGCTGACAGGCTGCACCGCATGCAATCACGGCAGTTCCTATCGAAGCAGAATCTTCTCCGCGCAGATCTGACGGATCTAGTTCTACTACCCATTGCTCAGATGCTTCTGGAGAACCAATGGGAGTACCTGTACAATTGTGCCTGCCCGACCTTTCCCAGACTGGTGTGGGAATTCTATGGTAACATGATCATCATCCAAGATGATGACAGAGGACTGATCATGCAGACTATGGTTAGAGGACAGACAATTCTGATTGATCCCCAGCTTATCAGTTCTATGATCGAGGTCCCTGTTCTACCAGTGTCAGGATTTCCTTTCCCTCATAGTGATGAGACTCCCAGCATTGACTTCCTACATGATTTCTTTGGGACAAGAACACAGAGAGAGGACAAGTCACACTCCCAGATCAATATTGGAGCCTTCGCTCCTATGCACCAATTCTTAGCAAAGGTTGTTGTAACCAACCTTTAGCCTCAAGCTCGTCGGAGTGAGCTTACTCTCAAGAAGGCCACCCTTCTCTATGCCATTGTGATACAGATTCCTTTTTGCCTGTACAAGCACATCTTGCACACTATGCTCAAGGTTTGCAATGAGAAGAACACGAGTCTGTCTTTTGGGTGTTTGATCACTCAAATCTGTCTTTAAGTCGTGATAGATATTTCAGACTCTGAGCCTAGATCATGGATTCCATATCCTCTTGGCATTCAGAACCTTATGAAGTCTAATGCGCAGTTGCGGCATGAGGCTCAAGGCGATGTTCCTCAGCCTCCACCAGTTCCCCCACCAGTAGCTGCATTATCATCACAGGTTGTGCCTCCTTCATTCGATATAGAAGCTGCATTTACTCAACTTATGTCATCCATGGGAGCTCTCCAGCGTGAAGTTAATCTTATTGGAGATCGTGTTGAGCAGTGTCAGATTGACATCAGGGAGTGCCTGTAGTATCAACACCCCAAGCCTGATGATTACGACTAATTTTTTTTTTTTACTTTTACTTATTATTGTTTTTTTTAGAACAATTTTAATTTGTGATGACATTTTGTGTATTTCTTAAACACCTATGTTTTTATTAATACTTTGTTTACCCTTTGTCATTGTGTGACAAAAAGGGGGAGTATTTTTTGGTTTTTAGACTGGGAATGTATTTCCAAACCGGTCAAGTGTTTCTGTCCCAAAATGGTCAAAGGAGGAGTTTGTTAGTATTTTATGTTGGCTACATTCTGGATAACAAAAAATACTTTATGTAATGGTTGCAAATTACCAGGATGGTCGGTTCTCAATTCAGAATCTTCATGTATTAGACAGTATTCAAATCAAAGCATGTGATTGATCAAAAGCTTCTAGAAGATGTCTATGAAGAATTCCTTGCAAATTCCAAGCCAAATCAACCGATTCTTGTGCAACCGTTCTGACGAGCCTTTGAAAGCATCCAAACGCCCCACAGTGTCTAGCAAATTACGTTGAAGACGTCTAGACGACAGAGCAACACCAGCCGAATGCTAAGTCAATCATTGTTCAACACAGAGTTGGATTTCAGAAGTCGACACTGTTAGGGAAGTCTCTGCAAGTCGGTCGGACGACGTGGCAACATGTTCGGACACTGTCCAGCATTTTAGAATATTCCGGTGTTTTGTTTGAACACAGAAAGGAGTTATAGCGAAGACCGTTCGGACGCTCGGCCAAGCCGTCAGGATGTGGACTTGATAAGGATAGAATTGCATTGTTTCTGAAAGGCAATCGTAAAAGACCGTCTTGACGTGGCTAACTTCCGTTGGAAAGCTTGAAAGCCAAAGTTTGAATCTCAGCAGATTTAGGTTTTTTGTAAGCCTACAAATAGAGGGCCCTAGGCTTGTCAATTGTATAGAATTCGGTATTGAATTCTCTTGGCTTTGAGAGGGTGTTTAGCGAGAATTGAAGATCCGCTAGCTCTCAAGCCGTTGCCGGTGTGTGCTCAACAGTTCGTGTGAAGTCTATCTCAAGAGTCGGCCCTAAGGTAAAGGGATCCATCAAAAACCCCTTAAGGTAGGAGATCTGGTTGGGAAACGTTCACGATAGGCTTCGTGTTAGAGTTAAAGGTATGACTACTGCATAAGGGTATGTGAGTACGAGTGTCTTGTAACTAGCTTTGTTTTTGGATAGTGGAGTTCCTGGGTTTGGCTGCCCCGAAGTGGTTTTTCTCTTCACAGAGTTTCCACTTCGTAACAAATATCTTGTCTTATTTAAATTCCGCATTTAAGATATTTTGTTGCACACAAACACACACACTTGGTTAAATTAGAAGTCAATATTTATTTTCAAAGATTTAAACGGGTCTAGATCTTCTTGACTTGATTCTTGACTTTCTTGGGTACTTTTCAATTTGATTATGGGTTCAAGGGAGTTCAATTCCACGGGTTCACATCATTTGGTATCAGAGCTCAGTTCCAAATCAGGTCTGATTTATGCTTTTTAATTCTCTTTTTTCTCGTTTTAGGCGTGTTCTAAAGTTCTCTAGTCTCATCTGCGATTCCTTCTTCATTCCTGTTAATTTTGTGTGTTTGAATTCAGATTTGTGATTTTCACAATTGATTTTTCGTGTGCTTGATTAAAGAATTCAAATCTACGGATTCATTAATTGATTATACAAACCTTTGCTTTAATTTCTAGATTTGAATCTTTGCTTCGATTTTCCAACTTGAATCCTTGCTTTAATTTCCATATTTGAATTCCATTTTCGTTATCGTTTGTCCATTGTCTATTTCCATTTCTTGTTGTTGAAATCAAATCAATTTTTTTTTTATCAGAAATTGCAAGTCAATATTGTTGCTTGTAACCGAATTTGTATTAAAAAAAAAAAAGCCAACTTATTCAAAGGTTGCTGCATAATGATGTATAAAAAAAAAAAATACAGAGAAAAAGGAAAAAAAAAATAGAAGAAGAAAAAAGAAATTTCGAAAATAGCTGTTTGATATGCTTTTCAATCCGAAAATTGAAATGATTTGGCTTTGATTGATCTTTATCTTCAAAGGGTTTGAATGTATCATCTTTAGTATCTTGTTTCCTAATTGCTCTTTCCTCGTGCATTTCTTTTAGATCCGTGTCATTTTATTCCTTTCTTGTTTCTGGAATCTATTGCTAGTTGGAATAATACAAGGTTGTGTCTTGATTTAGTTCAACTAGTTCTTAAAGAACTTGAAAGGGAAAACAGGTGAGGTGAATGACCGAAAGAGTGAAAACACGAGTGTAGTGACAATATTGGAATGTAAAGACATAAGGGAGTGTGAGGTTTTACCTCTAACATTTTTGTTTTACAATGCATTGAAAATGTCTCATAAGAGTGGCTCATCACCTATGGAGGAGGCAGATAATTCATTCTTTGTATTGCGGGCCACGCAACAACAGTTTGAACAATTGAATTTGGTGTTGGAGGAGGTGAAGGATAGGATGGATCAGCAAGAAGTAGTGACAAGAAATCTGTAAGGTGAGCGAGATAGGAGGAGACGTGTGCCTAGCATTGAAAATGAGTTTGAGAATGAATGAGATGATGATGATGGGGAAGACATAGCATCTGAAGTTGGAATGAGTGGAGTTGACAAACCTAGAGGAGGTAGGCGTGAAAGAGGACATGGGAGAAATCCAAGGGGTCGAGATGGGGTAGATAGGAACCTTGGGAGCATCAAAATGAAAATACCATCTTTCCAAGGTAGGATTGACCCTAAAGCCTATTTAGAGTGGGAGAAGAAAATATAGTTGATTTTTAACTGTCCCAATTATTAAGAGGAAAAGAATGTGAAGTTGGCAGTAATTGAGTTCACTGATTATGCAATTATTTGGTGGGATCAATTAATGACCAATAGGAGGAAGAATCATGAGAGACCTATAGAAATATGGGGTGAGTTGAAAGCTCTCATGAGGCGGAGATTTGTACCTAGTCACTACTATAGAGACCTCTACCAAAAATTACAAAATCTTACACAAGGGTCTAGGAGTGTAGAAGATTACCATAAGGAGATGGAGGTGGCTATGATTCGGGCTAATGTAAAGGAGGCCACAATGGCCAGATTTTTAAGTGGTTTGAATAGGGATTTAGCCAATGTAGTTGAGTTACAACATTATGTGGAGGTAGAAGACATGGTGCACATGGCTATGAAGGTGGAGAGGCAGTTAAAGAGAAAGAGGGCAGCAAGGTATACTTTAGTTTCTAGCACTCATTGGAAACCGAAGTGGGATAGAAATGATCAAGCTATAGTAAAGGGGAAGGCCGAACCACCTAAGAGAAAAGATGAGGGAACTAGCAAGAACAAACCCAAGGTAGATTTCCAACCTTCAAGGAATAGAGATATTAAATGTTTTAAATGTTTGGGTTCAGGGCACAATGCGTCTCAATGTCCAAACAAGCGGGTGATGGTTATGTGAGACAATGGAGAGGTGATGACTGATAGTGAAGAAGATAGTGATGAGATGCTCGAGTTGGTCGATGCTAGTGATGATAATGGAGTGGAATACCCTATAGAAGGTGAGTCTTCTATTGCCAGGCGTGCTCTCAATACGCAAATTAAGATAGACGATATGAAGCAGTAGAGAGAGAACATATTTCATACTAGATGTTATGTAAACAACAAGGTGTGTAGTATGATTATAGACGGGGGAAGTTGCACCAATTCAACTAGTACCACCCTAGTTGAAAAGTTGAGCTTACCTTTATTGAGGCATTCTAGACCTTATAAGTTGCAATGGTTGAATGAATGTGAGGATATCAAGGTCAATTAGCAAGTTTTGGTGGCTTTTACCATGGGGAGGTATAGTGATTAGGTGCTTTGTGATGTAGTTCCTATGCATGCTGGCCTTATTTTGTTGGGGGGGCCATGGTAGTATGATAGGAGGGTGATTCATGACCGGTTTAGGATTAGGTACAACTTTGTCAAAGATGGAAAAACAATCAAGCTTGCTCCTTTAGCCCCAAAACTGGTCTATGAGGACCAACTGAAGCTGAAAAGTGAGATAGAGCAAAAAAGAATGAGTGAAAATGAAAATAGAGAGGTGCCTGAGAATAAAGAACAAAAGAGAGTGGAGCCACGAGAGAAAAAAGAAAGAGAACCTGCAGAGAGAAGATGAAAGGCAAAGATGAGTTTTTATGCAAAGGAGAATGAGGTTAAGAGGGCCTTCTTAGCAGATCAGCCTATGATTTTTCTTGTTTACAAAGAATCTTATCTTAATCTTGATGAAACTAACCAATCTCTTCCTAGTTTGGCTATTTCTTTGTTGTAGGAGTTTGAGGATGTATTTCCGGAGGAGATGTCGAGTGGGTTGCCACCCATTAGAGGCATTGAGCATCAAATTGATTTCATACCTGGAGCTATTATTCCAAACCAACTAGCCTATAGGAGTAATCCGGAGGAGATCAACTTTTCACAGATAATGGAGGCCTTAGCTGCCATTCAAGGAGGCATTAGCACCATGCAGCAGTCCATCACCTCTATGCAGTAGGAGGTGCACTCCATCAACAAGCGGGTGGAGCAGAATCAGCTGGATCTCAGGGACTGCCTCAAGTATCACCATCCTGGCAGTAGTGATGATGAGGATGATGCGCCTAGGACTGCACCTTTGGCAGAGGATGATTGAGTTCCTTTTGTTTTACTGTGTTTTTGTTGTCTTTTTGAGACATTTGATTTCTCTTTTTGCTATGTTAAAACCTTTGACTTATATTACTCTATTTACCCTGGTCCTTCTGAGACCATTAGGGGGAGTACTTTTTATCGCAGTATGTTGTAATTTTTATTACTTTGTTTTACCCTTTGTCCCTTTGTGACAAAAATGGGGAGTAATTTTTATTTTTGGACCGGGAATGTATTTCCAAACCGGTCAAGCGATTTTTGTCCTAGAATGGCCAAAGGGGGAGTTTGTTAGTTTGTGATTGGCCTCATTCTGTTTGGACAAAATCACTTGTATGTAAAGATGTTGTTTTACAATGGATTCCGCTATTCAAAAGTGTTTCAGAAAATTCTGCAGTCAGAAAAGTCGGTTCCCTGTCAGCTGTTCGAACGACGTGTCATCCCGTCCAGACGCTCATCTGTCCACTGTTCCACCCGTCCGAACGATGTGCCATACCGTCCGGACGCCCAGACAGACCTAGCATCATTCATCTGGACGACGTAGATTTCCGCCCGGATCCTTCACTGCATCGAGAAGCTTCTGTTCCAGCTTGCATCCGTCCGGACGTCTCAGCAGCCCGTCCGAACGCCTCTCAGTATTCGACCAAGCTTCATATTCTTTCCAAGTTCAATTATGGGAAGATTGATGCAACCGCCCGGACGACGTGGATTCCCGTCCGGACGCGCTTCTCTTTAAGGTAAGAATTGCAATTCAAATTCAACCGTCCGGACGCCAGTTTGCCATCGTCCGGACGCCAGTCTGCCATCGTCCGGACGCTCGTACATCTGATATGGAAAGTGCGTATTCAACTTTAACCGTTCGGACGCTTGTCTATCATGGACCGGACGCGCGCACCACAGATATGGAAATTGTGTGTTGAAGATCAACCGTCCGGACAGCCATCCCCTTGCTCCGGACGCGCGAAAGCCTTATATGGAAATTACTTGCAGCGGACATGCGACCGTCCGGATGACAGTGCCTCACCGTCTTGATGCAACTCTCAAACAGGAAAGATTTTCAGTGAAAATCTCAAAAATTCTGGTCGCACAGTTGTCTATCCGGACGGCATCCGTACATATTACTGCAGTCGTCCATTAGAACCCTCAGCCTATAAATAGAGGCCCTGGGCATTGAGAACTGCAAGAATTCGGAATTGAATTCCTTCAGAGCTTAGAGAGTTATTTTGTGAAGTTATCGGAGCTTATCTGTTCTCTCTCAAGCCATTGCAAGTGTGTTGCTGCTGCGTTACAACTGAAGTCTATCTTAGGGGATGGCCCTAAGATAAAGGATTCCACTGAAGACCTCTTCAGGTAGGAGACCTGGTTGGGAAGCGTTCAGGTTGGGTTACACGTTAGAGAGCAAGGTACGACCACTGCATCAAGGGTATGTGAGTGTTACTACTTTGTATCTAGTTTTGTCTTCTAAATGGTGGATATCCTGGGTTTGGCTGCCCCGGAGTGGTTTTTCTCATCTTGAGTTTCCACTTCGTTAACAAAAATTCTTGTGTTATTTATTTTCTGCATTGTTATTTTTGTTAACACATTAAGCACACACTTGCCTTTTATTTTTAGAAGACAATTTTATTTTTCAATTGGTATCAGAGCTTGGTACACTCTGAGAAGATTAATTTCTTGAGTGTTATATTTTTTTTTTTACTTCTATTTATTATAATGCCTCAAACTCTTAATTATGTTCCTGCCTTTGATGGTACGAACTATGGCTATTGGAAGGCATGTATGCGTTTCTTTTTGAAATCTATTGACTGTTGGAGTATTGTTGAAACTGGTTGGACCAAACTAGAGGATGCAACACTCGAACTAGTCCCTCAAAAAAATGCACGTCTTTCAAATGATAAAGCCCACCATGCTCTGTGCCAAGCACTTTCTCCATCAGAATTCGCAAAAATTTCAAATTGCGAATCAGCCAAAGAAGCATGGCAAATTTTGGAAACAACATATGAAGGCACGAAACTTGTAAAATCTGTCAAAATTCAAATGTTGATTTCAAAATTTGAATAGATTAAGATGTTGGAGGATGAGACATTTGGAGAGTTTTACTCCAAGATGAGTGACCTGAGAAACTCCAAGGTGAGTCTAGGGAAGCCTATCTCGGATGTAAAACTCAGGATCAAGGTGACCACCATTGAAGAAAGCAAGGATCTAGAAGAGATAAAGATTGAAGAGTTGGTGGGATCTCTTCAAACGTATGAGCTGTCTCTGCCCCCAGTCAAGAAGCTGAAGACCATTGCCCTAAAAGCTTCCAAGAAGAAGGTAGAAGCTTCATCTGAAGATGACTCTGAGGAGGAAGAAAAAGTTGTGGCTATGTTAGCCAAGAATTTCAGAAGACTTATGAGAGACGACCGATTCAAAAAAATGTTTTCTGAAAAGGTGAAGAAAGCTCCCAGAGAAGCTGAACTTGAGGAAGAAGAAAAGAAGGATCCCAGAGGGACCAAATGTTTTGAATGCTCAGGTTTTCGGCATATTCGAGCCGATAGCGGGAATCTTAAGAAGGGCAAAGGGAAGGCGTACAATGTGACTCTCAGTGATGAGTCAGAAGAAGAAGCTCCAGCGTCTGAAAAATTTCTGGTCTTTGTTGCCCTACACGTTGAAGAGGAAGACTTTTATTATTCAGAGGATAGTGATAATGGGGAAGAGCTCAAGGAGGCTTACAAGACACTCTACATAGAGTATGAGAAGCTGAGGGAAGGTCGTAAGCAGCATCTTTATGATCTAAATAGTTTGCAGACCGAGAAGAGTTCATTGCTGCTCAGAATACAAGAGCTCGAGGAAAAGCTACTAGAGACGCAGCTCCAGTTAGAAAGAGTCACTGATGAGAAGTTGACTTGTATGCTGTCTATCCAGAAGAGTCCTACTGACAAGACCGGTCTCGGGTATGTAGCTCCCTCTACTTCAAAGACTGTATTTGTGAAACCTGCAGTCCCAGAGCCTCCTCCCACTGCTGAAGATAAAGGGAAGGACAAGATCGATGATGTTGCTCCAGGCACTCAGAAGCCGCATTCCGTCAGAAGATCTTTCATATGCCATCACTGTGGTCTAAGTGGGCATTTTCGTCCTCAGTGCTCCCTCCTGAAAGCACAGAAAGCCAAGGCCAAGAGAGAAGTGCCCTGACAGGCTAATCATGGCACTAGACCTGTGGCCCAGTTTCAGACTCCATGGTATCAGGCTTCTTATCATCAAGCACCAAGATATCAAGCTCATTGGTCTTATGCACCACAATACCAGCATCAGAGGCCTCAGCAGCGATTTGTACCAGCCAATCACAATGGCAACTCCAAGAACAAATCCAAGCAGTTTAGAAGGCCTCAGAAGGTGGAAGAAGATCAGTACCACAGTGAGCCACCTATCTGGATGCAGAATATGATGGAGTGGATGATGTCCTACCAGCAACCACCCTCAGGAAGGTAGGCTTGGGTTATGGAAGACAGTCTCCCCATGAGGGGGAACAAACGCACCTAGCAGGTTCGGGTGTTCATGCCTAGGATTTGGTTCCTAATCCTACGGCATCAGGTTTGATTGCTTATCTTCTTGCTATATTTTATATGCAATCTAGGAACCAGTTGTGTTTTTGCCCCCTATTTCTCTTGAGAGAACGTTGCAGGTACTAGTTGGGGAAGACAGAAAAAGCAGGTCGAGTGACTATTTTTCTGTATTGGTATCATCAGGTTTGATCTTGCATTGCATATGATGTCATTTCCATATTGTATATTTTAATAAAAAAAATTAAAAAAAAATAAAAAATAAAATTGAGGGGATAATTTGCAGGATATTTTTTCTTGGCATATCAGATAATTGCATGTATTTTCTCCTGATATCTTAATTCTTTGGGTATTAATTTAATTTGCTTAGATATAATTGAGAGTTGCTGACTATAATTTGCCAAGTGTTTTCCTGTATATGCAAAAAAAGGATAGCTTCTTTTCTCATGTGATGAAAAATGTGCACTATCGACAACTCCCCTAAAGGTACATCTTTCCTTTTCTGACCTTTTGTTTCTAGAAATTTTGGATAAGAGAAGAGATCTTTGATAAGATGGCCAAATTGACCACATGCTAGTTGAACTTAGAACCTAAAAACTCTGGCATTCTCCCTAGGTTGCAGCACCGTAAGAATCAAGTAGTAAATCATATGAATTCTGTGCTTTAATTATATATTCACTGCTTATGTGCTGAATTTGCTTTATGCCTTGCCCTCTACGTGCAAGTAAAACATTTACTTTGTCCTTCATGGTACAAGTAAAACAATTAGGTCCTGCATCTCAGGGGAGTGTATCAGATGCGGGTGGCTAGGTCCTAGTAAGTTATAAGGTTTAACTTTTGACTAATCTGTCACTGATTTTCTCTCTTGTCTATAAAATCTGGTTCCTATCTGTCATGTCATTGAAAGTCATATCTTGTGGGTTAAGTCTTCACATACACACGCATTGCATGAGTTGAGTTGTCTTTTTTTGTGTCCAGGAAAATATTTGTGCTGATTGAATTCTCAACTCTCTTTTATATCTCTGCTTAGTTTTGAGATGCTCTCTGATTGTGTTATCAGTGGATTATACAGGCGTGCTCTAAAACTGACTTGAGAAAAATTAAATTATGCAAATTTTTCTTCAGTTTCTATTTTTCAGTGTGAAGCGTCCGGACAGGTGGAGCTTAGTTGTCCGGACGGTTCAGCTTTCGTCAGGACGCGCGCGGCACCAAACGGCCGGACGGTAAGGATACTCGTTCGAACGCGCGCGACTTGTCCGCTTGTTTCCAATGCAGCGCGCGTCCGAACGGCGTTAATACACCGTCTGGATGGGGACCCCCCAGACTCTATAAAAGCCCCTGGTCGTGGCCTTTCTCCTCTACCCCACCAAAATCTCCCTTTTTGGAATCTTTTTACACATTATTCTTACATTCCAGGTATTTTTCTTGTCTTTTTCTCTTCAGTTTATTTTTTTAATTGTTAGGACATTATTTTTTTTGGAATGTTGTTGAGATTGTGAGATGCATTTATCTGCTGTGGTGATATTTTTAGGGACTACATTGTGATAATTTCTACCTATATTTTTGAAAAGTCCCTTTTTACTGCTGTCATAATGCCAAATTTTTGGTGTGACCTAACAAGAATATTTTTAAATTATTTTTGGATATCTTGTTGGTGTCTTTTTGCAAAATCATGTCTGCAAGCAGTCCACTGTGTCGAGTTCGCCAGATGACTGAGGGAGACAGGGAAGCCATTACAGTCAAGATCATGGATCGCCTAGTCATTGCCGAGTGGAATGTGGTCCGCTCTGACATTATGGTGGCACCTCTGGATAGTATTCCTGACACTATCCAGACTTATCATTGGGGATATCTTCACTCATGTGCCTGTGTTGTCTACACCAGGCTTGTCAGAATTTTCTATGCCAACCTAGAGGTGGTGCAGGACGATGACCACGGGTTTGTACTTTAGTCCACCGTTGGTAGCCATATCATCACTGTTAATCCCCAGATCATCAGTCACTTCATCTGAGTGCCTGTTCTCGAGCTACCTGGCAGTCCTTATAATGAGGTAGTCATTCCTCCCTCTATGGACAATCTCAGAGAGTTCTTCCATGCTGTTCCCCAGGGAGAAGAGCGCGCCACCACCATCAGGATCGATGCCCTATCTGCTTCTCATCGCATGCTGGCGAAGATTGTTCAGCACAATCTCTGGTCGACCGTCAGGCTTAGTGACCTGATTTTGAAGAGGGCCCCGTTCGTCTATGCCATTCATCTCCGCT
Organism: Alnus rubra; assembly: GCA_028654335.1. Taxonomy (NCBI): domain Eukaryota; kingdom Viridiplantae; phylum Streptophyta; class Magnoliopsida; order Fagales; family Betulaceae; genus Alnus; species Alnus rubra. The sequence goes on along the minus strand of JAJPGS010002449.1, from coordinate 3,769,545 downwards.
TGCCCTTCTGCCTATGAAAGCATATTTGGAGGCTCGTGATGAGAGCAATACCGGTCTCCCTTTCGGCTGCCTACTCACCCAGATCATCCTACAGTCAGGCATCGGTATTGCTGGGGACCGAAGATGAAGATTCAAAATCCTATCAGCAAGCACACTCTGATGAAGTCCAATGCCTAGCTGCGGAGAGATGATTCTGATGATAATGCACCTGCTGCCATGCCTGTTGGCTTTTCGAACATGGCCTTTTCCTCTCAGACCGTCCCACCTTCTGAGTCGGACGTCAATTATTCTCAGATAATGGAGGCCCTAGTTGCCATTCAGGGAGGTATGAGTACCATGCAGCTCTCATGTCATCCATGCAGCAGTAGGTGCACTCCATCAATCTACGCGTAGAGCAGAACCAGCTGGATCTCTGAGAGTGTCTCAATTTCCATCATCTTGCCAGCAGTGACGATGAGGATGATGCACTTAGGACTGCGCCTATGGCAGAGGATGATTGAGTTTCTTTCTATTTTGTTTAGTTGTTCCTTTTTTGTTGTGTTTGAGACAATTGGTTTATTTTTTGCTATGATTATTAAACTCTTGAACTAATATTACTCTGTTTACCCTTGTCCTTCTGAGACCGTTAGGGGGAGTAATTTTTGCTATGGATGGTTTTCATTACTCTATTTTACCCTTTGTCCCTTTGTGACAAAAATGGGGAGTAATTTTTATTTGGACCGGGAATGTATTTTCAAACCGGTCAAGTGATTTTTTGTCCCAGAATGGCTAAAGGGAGAGTTTGTTAGTTTGTGATTAGCCTCATTCTAATTTGACAAAATCACTTGTATGTAAAGATACTTTTCGCAGGGATTCCACTATTCAGAAGTGCTTCAAATGATTTTGCACTGTTTACAAGTCAGAGATTTCGGTTCCCTGCCAGCTGTTCGGACGATGTGTCATCCCGTCTGGACGCTCATCTGTCCATAGTTCCATCAGTCCGGACGCCCGACAGACCAAAGCATCATCCGTCCGGACGACATGGTTTTCCATCTGGACACTCATCTGCATCGAGAAGCTTCTATTCCAACTTGCATCCTTTCGAACGTCTCAGCAACCAGTACAACTCTCAGTGATCGAGCTTCAGATTTTCTTTCCAAGTTCAAATAAGGGAAGATTCCTGCAATCGTCCGGACGACGTGGATTCCAGTTTGGACGCGCTCACACATAAGGCAAGAATCGCAATTCAAATTCAACCGTCCCAATGCCAATCTGCCATGGTCCGGACGCGCGCTCAACAGATATGGAAATTGTTTATAGAAGATCAACCGTCCAGACGCGCGAAGCCTTAGTAAGGAAATTACTTGCAGCGCACGTACTACCATCCAGACGACAGTGCCTAACTGTCCAGACGCGGCTCTCAAATAGGAAAGATTTTCAGCGAAAATTTTAGAATTCTAGTGGCACAGTTGTCCGTCCAGACGGCCCATGTCCACCGTCCGGACGGCGTCCAGCTTTATCAAGGCAGTCACCCATTTGAACCCTTAGCCTATAAATAGAGGCCCCTGGGCATTGAGAACTGCAAGAATTCGGTATTGAATTCCACTAGAGCTTAGAGAGTTAATTGTGAGGATATTGAGCTGATTCGTTCTCTCTCAAGCCATTGCAAGTGTGCTGTTGCTGTGCTATAACTGAAGTCTATCTAAGGGGTCGGCCCTAAGGTAAAGGATTTCATTGAAGACCCCTTCAGGTAGGAGACCTGGTTGGGAGGCGTTCGTGTTGGGTTACACGTTAGAGAGAAGGTACGACCACTGCATCAGGGGTATGTGAGTGCTACTATCTTGTATCTAGTCTTCTCTTCTGAATAGTGGATATCCTGGGTTTGGCTGCCCTGGAGTGGTTTTTCTCATCTTGAGTTTCCACTTCGTTATCAAAAATTCTTCTGTTGTTTATTTTCCGCATTGTTCATTTTTGTTAACACTTTGTGCACACACTTGTTGTTTATTTTAGAAGTCAAATTCTATTTTTCACACCCCATGTCAGGCAAAGAGTTAAAGAATCAGTTGCTGACAGACGTCTCCGCATGGAAAAGGGGCAAGTCCTTTCAGAACGGAATCTACTCCACATCGATCTGAGGGATCCAATCCTTCTCCCTATTGGCGAAATGCTTCTAGAGAATCAATGGGAATATCTATACAACTGTGCCTGCCCGACTTTTCCCAGACTGGTGCTGGAATTCTATGGCCACATGATAATCATTCAAGATGATGACAGAGGACTGATCATGCAGACTATGGTCAGAGGACAGACGATTCAAATTGATCCACAGCTTATTAGTGTTGTGATCAGGGTACCTGTTATACCGGTCTCAGGAGTTCCTTTTCCTCCAGGTGTTTAGGCTCCTAGCATTGACTTTCTGCATGATTTCTTTGGTACGAGACCACAGAGAGAGGAGAAGTCACACTCTCAGATAAATATTGGTGTTTTTGCTCCTATACACCGGTTCTTGGCAAAGGTAGTTGAAACCAACCTTTGGCCTCAAGCTCGTCGGAGTGAGCTTACTCTCAAGAAGGCCACCCTTCTCTATGCCATTGTGATGAGGACTCCTTTCTGCTTGTGCAAGCACATTTTGCACACTATGCTAGATGTTCGTGATGAGAATAACACCAATCTATCTTTTGGGTGTTTGATCACTCAAATCTGTCTTCAGTTCGTGACTGATATTTCAGACTCTGAGCCCAGATCACGGATTCCAAATCCTCTTGGCATACAGACACTCATGAAGTCCAATGTGCAGTTGCGGCATGAGGCTCAAGGCGATGTTCCTCGGCCTCCACCATTTACCGCCACAGCAGCTACTTCGTTGTCACAGGTTATGCCTCCTTCCTTTAACACTGAAGCTGCGTTTACTCAGCTTATGTATTCTACAGGAGCTCTCCAGTGGGAAGTTCATCTTATCGGAGAGCGTGTCGAACAGTGTCAGATTGACATAAGGGAATGCTTGCAGTATCACCACCTCAAGCCTGATGATGATGAGGATTGATAGTTTATTTTGTTATTGAGTTCTGAGAACAATTTACTTATTTTTGAGACTTTATATTTTTTTTAAAAAAATACTTATGGCTTTTCTCTTATACTCTGTTTACCCTTTGTCCTTTTATGACAAAAAGGGGAGTATTTTTTTGTTTTTAGACCGGGAATGTATTTCCAAACCAGTAAAGTGTTTTTTGTCCCAGAATGGCCAAAGGGGGAGTTTGTTACTATTTTATGTTGGCTACATTCTGGATGACAAAAACACTTTATGTAATGGTTGCAATTTAAACAAGCTGATGGGTTTCTATTCAGAGTCTTCATGTAATATGGACAGTGTTCATTTCAAGTCATGTGACTGATCACAAGTTTTTGGAAGATGTCCATGAAGATTCCATGCAGTTTCCAAGTCAAAACAGCTGGTTCCTGTACAACCTTTCGGACGGGCCTTTGAAGGCGTTCAAACGCCCGTTAGAGCAACACCCTCTGGACGCTAGGCCAAGCTTCTCCAATTTCTATACGGAGTTGGATTTCAGTCGACACTATTTGGAAAGTCTCTGTAAGACGTCCGGACGACGTGGCAACACATCCGGACGCTATCCAACATTTCAGAATATTTCGAACTTCCTTTTTTAGCGTGGAAAAGAGTTATAGAAAAGACCATCCGGACGCTCGGCCAAGCCATCTAGACGTGGACCTGTTATGGAAAGAATTAGGCAATTCTGGAAGATGGTCGCCGAAGACCGACCGGACATGGCTAACTTCAGTCCAGACGCTCGATAGCCAGAGTTCAAATTTGAGCAGATTTAGGTTTTCTATAAGCCTATAAATAGAAGGCCCTACGCTTGTAATTTGTATGAATTCTGTATCGAATTCCATAGTATTTAGAGAGGGTGTTTATGGAGAATTGAAGATTCGCTAGCTCTCTAGCCGTTGCCGGTGTGTGCTCAACAATTTGTGTGAAGTCTATCTTAGGGAAAGGAATCCATCAGATTATGTAATGTTTGACAAAATCACTATTATGTAATGTTGCTTCATAATTAGAGATGCCATTTACTTCAGAATCTTCAACCCAGTTATGTTCTTCAAAATGCTTCAAGAAGATTCTGTGCAGATTCCAAGTCAGAGATGTCGGATCCGAAGATTCTGTCTGGATGATACAACCTAGCGTTCAGACGCTCATCGGTCAACAACTTTCGTTCGGACAACGTGGCAATACCGTCTGGACTTCCCATCAGTTTCTAGAAGCTTTGAATAGTCCAAGCTTGCATCTATCCAGACGTTTCAGCAACACATCCAGACGCTCTTTAAAGTTCGAGAAGAATCCAACGTTCAAGTGCATCCATCTGGACGACAAGGCAATACCATCCGGATGCCATTCAATGTTTGACAAGTAAAATGATTTCCTTTGCAGACATAGATATGGGAAGATAGCTGCAACCTTCCAGAAGTTAGGTCTACGCCATCCGGATGCTATCCTTGATAAGGCAAGACATGGAGAAGAATTGCAACCGTCCAGACGTCAGGGCAACACTGTCTGAATGCCAATCCTTATTATGGAAATTACGTGCAGCTGAAGTGCAACCGTCCGGACGCAAGGGCAACACCATCCGGAAGCGGCCTTATTCAAGAAAGAAAATCAGCACTTTTTACAAAGCCAGTTGCATAGCTAACCGTCTGGACGGCCTCAGCTTGCGTCCAGACGCTGCCTAGACAAAATCATATCAGACTCAATTTAGGTCTTCTGTAGCCTATAAATTGTGAGTTTGTGATTGGCTGCATTTTGTTGGACAAAATCACTTCCATATAATGATGCTTATTAATCAGGGATACTGTTACATTCAGAGTCTAAATCTTGGTTTTGTACTTCAAGAAGACTCAGTGCAAAATTCAAGACAGTGAAGCTCAAGTCCCTTACATTTGTTCAAAAGACGTGGTATTCTATCCGGACACTCATCTGTCAAGCATCATCCGTCCGGACGACGAGAACTTTCCGTTCAGACTCCAATCTGTGTCTAGAAGCTTTGAACTGCTCTCAGTTGCATCCATTCGGACGTCTTAGCAACACGTCCAAATGCCTTTTAGTGTTCGGCAAGTAAAAGGATTTCTATCCAAACGCAAATATGGAAAAACAGCAGGAACTGTCCAGACGACGTGGTATTCCGTCCGAACACTCATTTGTCAAGTATCATCCGTCAAGACGACAAGAACTTTCCGTTCAGACTCCAATTTGTGTCTAGAAGCTTTGAACTGCTCTCGGTTGTATCCGTTCGGATGTCTCAGCAACACATCCAGACGCCTTTCAGTGTTCGGCAAGTAAAGAGATTTCCTTTCCAAACGCAAATATGGGAAGACAGCTGCAACTATTCGGACAATGTGGCATTCCCTCCGAATGCTATCCTTGATAAGGCAAGTCGTGTAGAAGACGTTCAACTGTCCGGACGTCAGTCTCCACTATCCGGACACTCAAACCTTATTATGGAATTACGTGCAGCAGAAGTGCAACCGTTCGGACGCTAGGGCAACACCGTCCAGACGCGGCTCTATTCAGGAAAGAATTTCAGCGAATTTGGAAAACCAGTTGCATAGTTATCCATCCGGACGCCCGCAGCTACCATCTGGAAGCCACCTAGAGGAATCGTCTCAGACCCTATTTAGGTCTTCTATAGCCTATAATTAGAGGTCCCTAGGCATGTAATTTGTAAGAATTCGGTAGTGAATTCCATTGTGCTTAGAGAGAATATTTTAGGAGTCGTTGTGCCAATCCGCTTACTCTCTAGCCGTTGCCAAGTGTCATTGCTGTGTTCGTGTGAAGTCTATCTTAGGGAGGAGCCCTAAGGTAAAGGATTCCATTGAAGCCCCCTTCAACTAGGTGACTTGGTTGGGAAATGTTCGTGTTGGGTTGCATGTCAGAGTTCAGGTACGACCACTGCATAAAGGTATGTGAGTGCTATTGCTTTGTAACTAGCTTTGTCTTCTGAATAGTGGATATCCTGGGTTTGGCTGCCTCGAAGTGGTTTTTCCCTTAATTGAGTTTCCACTTCGTTAACAAAATATTTGTGTCATTTAAATTCCGTTTTTATAATATTTTGTTACACGATACACACACGCACATTAAATTAGAAGTCACTTTATTTTTTAATTGGTATCAGAGCTTGGTACACTCTGTTTAGATTTAATTCATGAGTGTTATCTTTCCTGTTGACTTCTATTTTTATTTCAATATCTCAAAATCTTACATCTATTTCTACCTTTGATGGCACGAACTATGGCTATTGGAAAGCTCGTATGTGTTTCTTTTTAAAATCCATTGATTGTTGGAAAACTATTGAAACTGGTTGGATTGAGCCAGCGGATACAAATATTAAGCTTGCAAGTGAAAGAAACACACGATTGTCCACTGATAAAGCCCTCCATGCTCTATGTCAAGCACTTTCACCGTCTGAATTTACTAAAATTTCAAATTGTGGAACTGCTCAAGAAGCATGGCAAATCTTAGAAACTACATATGAAGTCACAAAACTTGTTAAATATACCAAACTTTAAATTTTGTGAAAAATTGAAATTTGAAATGACTTCTAATTTAAACAACAAGTGTGTGCATAAGTGTCAAAAAAAATTAAAGCACAGCGAAAAGTAAATGACACACAATTTTTGTTGACGAAGTGGAAACTCAGTTAAGAGAAAAACCACTCTGAGGCAGCCAAACCCAGGAATTCCACTATTCAGAAGACATAGCTAGATACAAGACAGTAACACTCACATGTACCGATGCAGTGGTCGTACCTTGATCTCTGACGTGTAACCCAACACGAACGCTTCCCAACCAGGTTCACCTACCTGAAGGGGTCTTCAATGGAACTCCTTACCTTAGAGCTGACCTCTAAGATAGACTTCGGTTGTAGCACAGCAACAGCACACTTGAACAGGGCTTCAGAGGAAATACCACGTCTCTGAGCAGTTGAGGAATTCAATATCGAATTCTTGCAGTTCTCAGTGCCCAGGGGCTTCTATTTATAGGCTGGGGGCTCAAATGAGCGTCAGGAAAAATATACCTGAGCACCGTCCGGACGGTGGACATGGGCCGTCCGGACGGACAACTGTGAGACAAGATTTTCTGAAAAATTCACCGAGAAATCTTTCCTGTTTAAGGACATCGTCTGGACGGTCGCACGTCCGCTGCAAGTAATTTCCTTATAAGGCTCTCGAACGTAAATTAATTAAATCTTAACCTAGTTCCAAAAAAAACCGTTTGATTTTTTATAAAAAGAAAAATAACATAAAGTAAATAAAGTAAAATAAAACAAAAGAAAAGGTACTAAGATTTTGGAATCCACACCCACCAAATCATAGCAACATATTCTTATGTTCATCAATACACATCCGAAGTTCTCACCATACAAGTCTTATGTATGTTTTACTATGCTTCATAAAAATCATTAAATCATTCAATGAATCCGTTCTTTGCACAAATCACAAAAGATATCCGGTTTAAACCAAATCATCAAATGTATCCGTAGAACGAAACACAATGAATATCCAACGTTTTGATAAATAAAAACCCAAGCAATCAATTATGTGAAATTATCTCAAATCATCAAATGTATCCTTGAATCACAAAAGATATCCAAGAATCATTCCACAAATTGAAAAGAAGTAAAACATTGAAAAATTAAACCAAATAAAATCGGATAGTATAAACTTACATGAAAATATTGTTGCTCTTCAATGGTGAGGCTTCATCCTCAACCTTAGTTGAAAAATTAGCTACACATGGCTATGAAAAATAAATCCTAAACTAAAGAAAAACTAAACTAAAAATAAAAGAATATATTTGGTCTCTAGCTTCTTTTTCTTTTTCTTGAGGCTTAGAGGTCTATTAATAAGGAGAAAACAAATCCTAGAAGCCCTAGAATTCCTATTAAAATCGAAGGTTAGTCTCCTAGTTTGAGTAGGAAACTCAAAACTCAATCCAAGAAGGAAAAGGACTCCAAATCCGTCCGGATTTGTGATCTTTTATTGTGGGGCACGTTTGGCATAGCAAACGTCCGAATTAGGAAAATCCTATTTCCTAAAGATTTGTATAAAATTAAGTTAGCTTTCCAACGCCACTTGATTCACCTTAATCGAATACTTGAGTTGAAAGTTATGCCCAAAATACTATAACATGTGCAGAATCTGAATTCTAATCCGATTTTGACTCCAATTAGAGAAATTCCGATTTAGTCTTCTCCTTGATTTGGTTGAACATAACCACATCATCTAGGTCTTCTCAAAGTGTGCTATCTTTCACCATAAAGCTATTGTTTTCTCTCAATGACCTGCAAAATACTAAAATACCAAAACTAACCAAAAACATTAGAAAATAACAAAACTAAAGGTTTAGTAAATGCAAATTAAGGGGTTCACATATGCAATATTTGGCACTCATCAAATACCCCCAAACTTACACTTTGCTAGTCCCTTAGCAAAACAAAACAAAACAAAACATAAAATGAAAGCTTGAAACATAAATCCTCTTTCGTGGGAGAAACGATTGCATTTAGCGTATGCAACAAGCCTTTTAAACCCCTAGGACTCCCTAGTGGACGAGTGAAATCTCGTGAGGGTTTGCCAGGAATGATACCCACAAACATTTTAAGGCATTATGTTGTTGAAAAACAAGAATCCACACAAACACATGGTTCAGACATCGTGAGTAAGTTTAACAAACTGAACAACATACTCACATTATCAGGACATCAAAAATCACTCAACTCATAGCTGGAAAATTGAGACAATTCAGGCTCAAATGTGTGCAAAGTGAGACTAACATAGATTCATGAGGTTTCAATTTTCTTCAAAGGTTGTGTACATCAAAATTCATAGGAATCTCATCAGATGAAAGAACCAAGGCTTAAATCATTTTTTTTTTATCTCTCTCTTTTTTCTTTTTTTTTTTCTTTTTTTCTTTTTAGGCTGTGCAATGCCTAACTCCCTTAAACTTTCTAGTTGACCCATGTAACGAGTGTTGAGCCAGTGACTCCCAAACCAGATGGTTTTATGGCACTAGATGTAGAAACATCCCTAAGGGCTTCGTTACTCAAGTCAAAAAGGCTACGAAGTCAAACTAGCAATACGATCAACTAAATTGAATTTTTCATTTTTTTACGCGAACACTCAATGCTTAGTGAGGCAAGAGGCCCGGTTACTCAATGAGAACCCAAACTGATGATATTATTGATTTTTTTTTTAATTTAAGCCAAGGTTTCATCAACAAATCATCCTACAAATCTCAAGACACATTCCTCAATTCAAATCTCATACCTCACAGAACCAATGCTAATGTGCTTGTGAGAAATAATTCAAACAAGTGAAATCTCTCTAATCCAGCAAGTGAGTCAAAAGATTCAGATTTCTAATGACATGCAGTGTTCAACATGTTAAACAAACCAATGACATAAAAACCACAGTTATGATGTAATCATGCTCAAACAACAACCTAGCACAATTTTATTTTTATTTTTATTTTTTTGAATTTTTTTTTAAAATGAAAAAGACAAATAAACAAACAATTTTTTTTTTTTTGAACAAAAACACAAATAAACAAACAAACAAACAAATAGACAAAGTGTTTTTCCATACTCCCAAACTTGAATTACACATTGTCCTCAATGTGTGGTATAGAAATACATTACCAGAAGTAAGGAAAGATCAAGGTGTGAACAAGGTCAGGGCGTCCCCCAAACTTAAACACTAAAACACCTGTAAACAAAACTAACAACAATATTTTCTAATAGAAACAAACATCAAAAGGTTAAATGCTGTCAGAAACAAAAATAAAATAACAAGAAATTTAATGAAAAAGTAAAAAGAACTTAAAAATTTAATGCAGAAAATAAAATAACAAAAGGAATTACCATACCTGCCCCGATCATGTGGATGTCCAACCAATCCCTTCCACCCTTTCTTCTTTAAAATTCGATAGCACTCTGGGAGGATGTTTCACCATCGTAGGTAGCCAACTTGTTTGCTTGGAAATATTTTCTTGTGACGATGATTCCTAGATTTATGCGCTTGTCTGCATAAATCCTTGAGAATCTTGGCATACGATGGCTCTTTGAGACATTGAAGAATTAAAGCTTTGGATTCATGATGTGTCTCAAGAGGGGCAATGATGAAGGAATAAGCTTCAGTACTCACTTCTTTGTCATTGGACAGACTTGTATCTGCTGGGGACTCAATTTTCTTTTTATGCTCAACTTGCTCTTTGTGCTCAACTTGGTCTATGTGCTCAACTTGCTCTCTGGGCTCAATTTGGTCTTTGTGTTCAATTTGGTCTTTGTGCTCAATTTGCTCCTCTTTGTGCCCAACTTGCTCTTCTATGTGTTCAACTTGATCCTCTTTTTCTTCCTCCTCATTGTTATCCACAATTTCCTAACTCTCGAGTATGATGGTGTCAAGGACATGCTCATGACAAGAATGGCTAGCATTATCCTCATCAATCATGTAGTGTCCGTGAGCCATCAGCTGACTTTGAAACTCTTCTTCCTCTATTTTGTTGAGTTCAGTAACCAGATATTCGATATGTGCTTGTATCTTGGCAAGATTCTGTATATTCTCGCTATCGCTTATAAAAGCAGTCTTAAGCTCTTGCATAGCCTGGTTATTGCTCATAGTGGCATTCTTCAGCTCTTGCCTACTCTGTTTAAGCTCTTGCATAATCTGGTTATTTCTCATGGTGACCTTCTGAAGCTCTTGTATATCTCGGTTGCTTGTCTGAATGTATGCTTTGACTGTGTCTTCAAATGATAACGTTGGTCCCGGATAATTGTAGGATGAAGGATTTGAAGATTGGTGATCGAACTGCTGATACTCGGGATGGTGCAGATCATGGTATTGGGGAGCACAATTTCCCATGGCTTGAGTTTGCCACGAAAAATTAGAATGGTTGCTCCAGTTCGGGTTGTAAAAATTAGAATTTGAATCAAACCCTGAGTTGGAGAAATTGGCTTGGACACTTCTAAGCTCTTGTATATTTTGTTTAATCTTTTGTGTATATGCTTTGATAGTGTCTTCCAATGATAATTCTTGTGCCGGATAATTGTAGGATGAAGAAGGAGAAGATTGGTGATTGATCTGCAGATACTCGGGATGGTGCAGATCATGGTATTTGGGAGCACAATTTCCCATGGCTTGAGCTTGCCACGAGAAATTAGGATAGTTCCTCCAGTCCGAATTGTAAACATTAGAATTTGAATCGAAACCCGGACTGGAGAAAATTGTGTTCATCTGCTCATAAGAATGATTGCAGAATTGTCCCCATGATGGACAATTACTAGAACTATGATAAGGATTGGAGCAATATGAATATGGTTTATGTGGGTAAAAATTTTGAGTGTAGTTGATAGGAGCAGGTGTCCTACCACTAGGCGAAGCATTTTGTGCAGAAAATTGGTATAATTATCATAAGAAAAATCCATGCTTTACTCTCACTTTTTTAACTTGCAAATATCCCACATAAAACATAAACCATTTTTTTTTTTTAAATAACAATAAAAGAAAATAAAAACAAGCAAAACAAAGAAAAGATAAAAATCTTTTTTTTTTTTTTTTTAGAAATAGGAATAACAAAAACAAATAAAAATCCTAATTACAACTAGTAGAAAGATAAAATCAATTTAGAAATAAACAGTTTTCAAAAATTCAAACAATTCCCCGGCAACGGCGCCAAAAACTTGATGTGAATTTTAAATGTACTCGCAAGTGCACGAATCGTTTGCAATAAAGGGTTTTGCAAGTGTGAGGTCGATCCCACAAGGAATTCTGTTTTTGAAGAACAATTTTGTTTCTAAACTAATTGAATCTTAACCTAGTTCCAAAAAAGGTTTGATTTTTGATAAAAAGAAAACAAACTAAATAAAGTAAAATAAAACAAAAGAAAAGGTACTAAGGTTTTAGAATCCACACCCACCAAATCATAGCAACATATTCTCATGTTCATCAATAAACATCCGAAGTTCTCACCATACAAATCTTATGTATGTTTTACTATGCTTCATAAAAATCATTAAATCATTCAATGAATCTGTTCTTTGCACAAATCACAAAAGATATCCGGTTTAAACCAAATCATCAAATGTATCCGTAAAACGAAACACAATGAATATCCAACGTTTTGATAAATAAAAACCCAAGCAATCAATTATGTGAAATTATCTCAAATCATCAAATGTATCCTTGAATCACAAAAGATATCCAAGAATTATTCCACAAATTGAAAAGAAGTAAAACATAGGAAAAATTAAACCAAATAAAATCGGATAGTATAAACTTACATGAAAATATTGTTGCTCTTCAATGGTGAGGCTTCATCCTCAACCTTAGTTGAAAAATTAGCTACACATGGCTATTGAAAATAAAACCTACCCTAAAGAAAAACTAAAAAGAAGAAAATATATTTGAACTCTAGCTTCACACCCACTTTTTCTTTAGGCTTAGAGGTCTATTTATAGGGAGAAAACAAACCCTAGAAGCCCTCAAATTTCTATTAAAATCGGAGGTTAGTCTCCTAGTTTGAGTAGGAAACTCAAAACATAATCCAATAAGGAAAAGGACTCCAAATCCGTCCAGATTTGTGATCTTTTATTGCGGGGCACTTTTGGCATAGCAGACTTCCGAATTAGGAAAATTCTATTTCATAAGGATTTGTATAAAATTGAGTTATGTTTCCAATGCCACTTGATTCACCTTAATCGAATACTTGAGTTGAAATTTATGGCCAAAATACTATAACATGTGCAGAATCTGAATTCTAATCCGATTTTGACTCCAATTAGAGAAATTCCGATTTAGTCCTCTCCTTGATTTGGTTGAACATAACCACATCATCTAGGTCTTCTCAAAGTGTGCTTTCTTTCACCATAAAGCTATTGTTTTCTCTCAATGACCTACAAAATACTAAAATACCAAAACTAACCAAAAACATTAGAAAATAACAAAACTAAAGGTTTAGTAAATGAAAATTAAGGGGTCCACATATGCAATATTTGGCACTCATCACGTCCGGACCATGGGGATGGGCGTCCAGACGGCTATTCTTCAACACGCAATTTCCATATCGTTAATGCGCGCGTCCGGACCATAATAGGCAGTCGTCCGGACGGTTGAAGTCGAATCGGCAATTTCCTTCTTTGATGCACACGTGTCCGGACCACAGCTATCAGACGTCCGGACGGTCATATTTGAATTGTGATTCTTGCCTTACAGAGACGCGCGTCCGGACGGGATACCACATCGTCCGGACGGTTGACTGATCTTCTCTTTCTTGGAACTTGGAAAGAAATCAGAAGCTGATCGAGTACTAGGAGGCGTCCGGACGTGCTGCTAAAACGTCTGGACGGATGCAAGCTGGCACAAAAACTTCTGGATACAGTATGGGGTCCGGATGGAATGAACACTTCGTTCGGACGGATGATGCTGGTCTGTCTAGAGTCAGGACGGGATGACACGTCGTTCGGACGGATGGAACAGTGGACCGATGGGCGTCCGGACGGGATGGCTAGATCGTCCGGACGGTTGACAAGGAACTTGAATTCTTCTGACTTGCAGACTCTGAATAGTGGAATCCCTGTTTACCGCATCTTTACACTTAAGTGATTTTGTCCAAACACAGAATGAGGCCAAAATACTAACAAACTCCCCCTTTGGCCATTCTGGGACAAAAATCACTTGACCGGTTTGGAAACACATTCCAGGTCGAAAATAAAAATTACTCCCCCTTTTTGTCTCAAAGGAACAAAGGGTAAAACAAAGTAATAAAAACTAACTGTCATAAAAATTACTCCCCCTAATGGTCTCAGAAGGACCCGGGAAACAGAGTAATATATATCCAAAAAGTTTTAACAAAGCAGAAATTGTCTCAAAATAACAAAAGACACTAAAAAGTCTACAAACATAAGAGGGAATCAAACATCCTCAGGCATGGGTAAAATCCCATCTGCAACATCCTCATCATCACTGCTGCTAGGATGATGATACTTCAGGCCCTCCTGAAGGTCTAGCTGGTTCTGCTCCACGCGCCTGTCAATGGAGTGCACAGCTAACTGCATGGAACACATAGACACCTGCAAGCTGCTCATCCTTCCCTGAAGTGCAGCAAGAGCCTCCGTAATCTGAGCATAATTGACCTCTGGCTCAGATGGCGGCACAGTATGTGAGGATGAAGCCATATCTGGAAAGCCGACTGGCATAGCAGCAGGTGGGGGCACCTCATCATTGGAGTCATCTCTCCGCAGCTGCGCATTAGACTTCATCAATGTCTGCTTGCTGATGGGCTGCTGGATTTTCATCTTCGGTTCGCCATTGACATTGATGCCCGACTGAAGAATAATCTGAGTAAGGAGGCAGCCAAAAGGGGGACCAGCAGTGCTCTCATCACGGGCCTCTAATATAACCCCCAAAATGTGCTTGCACAGGCAGAAAGGCAAGCAGAGGTGGATTGCATAGACAAACTGGGCCCGTTTCAGAATTAGATCTTTGCGCCAAGCAACAGGCCAGATGTTCTGCTGAACGATCTTGGCCATCATGCGGTGGGTGGATGACAGGGCACCAATCCGGATGGCAGTAGAGCGCTCCTCACCTTGGGGAATGGCTCGAAAGAATTCCCTGAGATCATCCATGGATGGAGGAAGCACCACCTCATTGTATGGGCTGGCCGAAATCTTGAGCACTGGGACTCAGATGATGTGGCTGATGACCTGAGGATCAACAGTGATGAGATGGCCTGTAACTGAGGACTGAAGCACCATTCCACGATCATCATTCTGAACCACCTCCAGGTTGGCGAAGAACAGCTTGTCCAATTTGGTGTACACCACACAAGCACAGCTGTGGAGATATGCCAAGTTGTACGTCTGGATGATGTCAAGTATGTTGTCCAGCGGTGGCACCATGATATCAGCCCGAAGGAAGTTCCGCTCAGCAATGATGGAGCGATCCATAATTTTGGCCTAAATTGCAGCCCTATCTTCCACAAGCCTCTGACGGACCCTGTGTTGTGCAAATTTTAATACTCGCAAGCGCACGAATCGTTTGCAATATAGTGTATGTGCAAGTGCGAGATCGTATCCACAGGGAATTGCGTTGCAAAAATTAATTTCTATTTAAACTAATTCTATTTTAACCTAGTTCCAAATTTAGGGGTTTTTGATAAAAGAAAACATAAACAAGAATAATGAAAATAAAGGGGTCTAGGGTTTTGGAATCCACACTCACCAAATCACAACAACCTAATCTCATGCTCATCACACATATTTTGAGGTTCTCACATACAAATCTTAGGTATGCTCTACATTGCTTCAAAAATCATTTAAATCATTCAATGAATCCGTTCATTGCACAAATCACAAAAGATATTAGGATTAAACCAAATCATCAAATGTATCAGTCGAACGAAACACAATGAATATCCAATGTTTTAATAGATGAAAAACCAAGCCATCAATTTAATGAAACTTATTCCACATCATCACTTGTATCCGGAAACCACAAGAGATATCAAAAAATCATCTCAAAAATCGAAGTAGAACAATGAGAAATCAAAACCCATAAACTCAAATAGCATAAACAAGCATGAAACTCAGTTTCTCTTCAATGGTGAGGTTTCATCCTCAACCCTAAACGAAAATATTAGCTACCCATAACAAAAGAAAGCATAAATAAACAACAAGGATGCATTAAAATCAAAGAAACTTACAAGGATATGAAGTTCTAAGACAAAATCAACACTAAAAACCATAAACTACAGTGAGAACGGCGCCTAGGGCGCTCCCAAGCAGCCTCTTTTTGTAAAAATGAGAAAAGAATGGTATTTATAGAGTTAGCTAGGGTTTCTGAAATTCCAGCTCCGCAAAAATTCGATTGATCGACTTTAAAGTCGATCGATCTACTTTTCGATCGATCTACTTTAAATTCGATCGATCTACTTTAAAGTCGATCGATCTACTTTTTCAGCACTTCACAAAATCCAGCTTTTCTATGTATTTTTGCCTTGAAAATTGTCATTTTACTATTATTGCCCTGCAAAAACGCAAAAACACTAAAACTAACCAAAACATCATAAAGTAACAAAGCTAAAGGTTTAACTAATGTAAATTAAGGGGTCCAAATATACACTTTTTGGCACTCATCACCCTGCGGGGTGGACTGCCGGCAAACATGATTCTGCAAAAGTTCCAACAAGAATTGTCCAAAGAAAAATATTCCAAAAATATTCTTGTTAGGATAACAAAAATTTGGCAGAATAACAGCAGTAAAAGGACTTGTGAAAGAAATAAATACAAAATAATATCACAACTAAGTCCAAGAAATTTTAACATGGCAGATATATGCATCTCATATTCCAAAAAAAAAAAAAATAACATTCTAATAGTTTTAAAAAAAACTGAAATATGAGAGGAATATGCAACAAGCCAAAAACTTAAAGCCAACTTAACTCACAAACAGCCAAAAAACAATGATTTTGTGGGGGTAGGGAGTGAATGCAGTGAGCAGGGGTTTTTATAGCCACTGTAGGGTCCCCGTCCGGACGGTGGATTGATGACGTCTGGACGCTCACTGCCTCGGAAAGGAGCAGACTGGTCGAGCGCGTCCGGACGATATAAAGAGACCGTTCGGACGATGATGACAACGCGCATCCGGACTCCATCAGGTCCTGTCAGGACATGTGGGCTCCATCCCCGTCCGGACTTTAAGAGAGTTCCGTCTGGATCACCAGTCTGTCCAGATGTCAGTGTAGACCGTCCGGACTCTCCACACTGAAACACCAGAAAAAAAACTGAGGAAAATTTACAGAGATCAAATTTCCTCAAGTCAGTGTCAGAACACGCATGTATAATCAACTGATAACACAATCAGAGAGCATCTAAAAAACTAAACAGAGATATAAATGAGAGTTGAGATTTCAAATAACACAAATAATTTTCCTGATCATAGAAAATTCAAATAGGCAACTCAACTCATGCAATGTGTGTGTGTGTGTGAAGACTGAACCTACAAGGTTTGAAAAAATAATGACAAGAGCAACCGGATTTCCTAAAGAAGAGAGAGAATCCGTGACAGATTAGCCAAAAGTCAAACCTTACTTTTACTAGGGCCTTAGCCATCCTCATCTGATACACTCCCCCTGAGATACAACACCGAATTGTTTTACTTGTACCATGAAGGACAAGATAAATTTTTACTTGCTCATAGAGGGAAAGGCGTATTGCAGATTCAGTACAGAAGCAGTGAATAAACAATCTTAAAGCACAAAAATCATACAAATAACTGCTCAATTCTTATGGTGCTGGAAGCTAGAGGAAATGCCAGAATTTTTAGATCCTAGGTTCAACTAGCCTGTGGTCAATTTGACCATCTTATCACAAACCTCTTCTCTTATTCAGAAATTCTAGAAGCAAATAGTCAGAGAAGGAATGATGTACCTTTAGGGAGTCTCGGATAGTGCACTTTTTCATCGCATGAGGAAATGAGCTATCCTACTTTTGCACAACCAGGAAAACTAACTTGGCTAAAATAATCATATACTCTCAAATGTATCTAAGCAAAGTAAATTAATGCTCACAGAATTGAGATATCAGGTAAAGATACATACAATATCTAATTTTTTTTTTCTTTTATTATTATTTTTAAAAACAAACAAAACATGCAATATGGAAATGACATCATATGCAAAGGTAAGATCACACCTGTAAGCGCTCAAAGATGTCAGTACAGAGAAACAGTCGCTCGACCTGTTTTTTTTTTCTGTCTTCCCCAATAGATACCTGCAAAGTTCTCTCAAGAGAAACAGGGGGCACAACAAACTAGTTCCTAGATTGCATAACAAGCACATAAATATAACATGAAAGGTGCAAGCAATCAAACTTGATGCCTTAGGATTAGTAACCAAATCCTAGGCTTGCACACCCGAACCTGCTAGGTGCGTCGGTTCCCATTCCTGGGGTAACTGCCCTTCTCAGCCCAAGTCTGCCTTCCAATGAGTGGTTCCTGACAAGACTGCATCATCAACTCCATCATGTTCTGCATCCAGACAGGAGGCTCAATGGAGTATTGCTCTTGAGGCCTTCTCAAATGCTTGGGTTTGCTCTTGTAAGTGCCACTGTAATTGGCTGGTACAAACGGCTGCTGAGGCCGCTGATGCTGAGGAGCATGAGACCAAGGGGCTTTATACTGATGCCTTGATGCTTGTCCCCATGGTACTTGATAAGATGCCTGATGCCAAGAAGTCTGATGCTGAGCCATAGGTCTTGCGCCATAATGAGCTTGTTTGGGTGCTTCTTTCTTGGCTTTGGCCTTTTGAGCTTTCAAGAGGGAGAACTGAGGCCGAACATGCCCACTAAGACGCAGTGATGGTAAATAGGACGTCTTCTAATGGAATGAGGCTGTCGAATGCCAGGAACATCATCATTAACCTTTTCCTTCTGTTTATCTTCAACAGCGGGAGGAAGCTCTGGGACTTTAGGCTTTACAAATACAATCTTTGAGGTAGAAGGAACATCAGAAGAGGAAGCTACATACCCGAGACGAGTCTTGTCATTTGGGCTCTTCTGGATGGACAGCATACGAGTCAACTTCTCATCAGTGACTCTCTCTAGTTGGAGCTGTGTCTCTTGTACTTTGAGCAGGAATGAACTCTTCTCGGTCTGCAAACTGTTCAGATCATTCAGGTGCTGCTTTCGGCCTTCCCTCAGCTTCTCAAACTCTTTGTAGAGTGTCTTGTATGCCTCTTTGAGCTCTTCCTCATTTTCACTATGCTCCGAGTAATATGAGTCTTCTTCTTCAACATGTGGGGCTATAAAGGCCATAAATTTTTCAGACTCTGGAGCTTCTTCTTCTGACTCATCACTGAGAGTCACATTGTATGCCTTCCCCTTGCCCTTTTTGAGATTTCCACAATCCGCCTAGATATGCCCAAAGCCTGAGCATTCAAAACATCGGGGTCCTCCGGGATCTCTCTTCTCCTCTTCCTCTGGTTCAACTTCTCTGAGAGGTTTCTTTATTTTATCAGAAAACTTCTTCTTGACCCGATCATCTTTCATCAGTCTTCTGAAATTTTTGGCTAACATAGCCACAACTTTGTCTTCATCCTCAGATTCATCTTTAGAGGAGGCTTCTACCTTCTTCTTGGAAGCCTTTAGGGCAATGGTCTTCAATTTCTTGACCGGGGGCAGAGACAGCTCATATGTTTGAAAAGATCCAACTAGCTCTTCAATCTTCATCTCTTCAAGATCCTTGCTTTCTTCGATCGTTGTCACCTTGATCCTGAAACGCTCGGGCAAAGATCTTAGAATTTTTCGGATGAGTTTTACATCCGAGATAGATTTCCCAAGACTCACCATGGAGTTTCTAAGGTCACTTATCTTGGAGTAAAACTCTCCAAAAGACTTTTCTTCCAACATCTTAATTTCTTCAAATCTTGAAGTCAACATTTGAAGTTTGGCAGATTTAACTAATTTCGTGCCTTCATACGTTGTTCCCAAGATTTGCCATGCTTCTTTGGCTGATTCACAGTTTGAAATTTTGGCAAATTCAGAGGGAGAAAGTGCTTGGCACAGAGCATGGAGGGCTTTATCATTGGAAAGTCGGGAGTTTTTCAGAGGGACTGTTTCAGGAGTTGTATCCTCTGGTTTAGTCGAACCAGAGTCAACAATACTCCAACAGTTAATAGATTTTAAAAAGAATCACATCCGAGCTTTCCAATAGCCATAGTTCGTAACATCAAAGGTAGGAACAGAATTAAGATTTTGAGACATATCAAGATATAGAAGTCAAATATAATAACACTCAAGAAATTAATCTTCTCAAATTGTACCAAGCTCAGATACCAATTGAAAAATTGAAAATTGAAATGACTTCTAATTTAAACAACAAGTGTGTGCATAAGTGTCAACAAAAATTAAAGCACAGCGGAAAGTAAATGACACACAAATTTTTGTTGACGAAGTGGAAACTCAGTTAAGAGAAAAACTACTCCGGGGCAGCTAAACCCAGGAATTCCACTATTTAGAAGACATAGCTAGATACAAGACAGTAACACTCACATGTACCGATGCAGTGGTCGTACCTTGATCTTTGACGTGTTACCCAACACGAACGCTTCCCAACCAGGTTCACCTACCTGAAGGGGTCTTCAATGGAACTCCTTACCTTAGAGCTGACCTCTAAGATAGACTTCAGTTGTAGCACAGCAACAGCACACTTGAACAGGGCTTCAGAGGAAATATCACGTCTCTGAGCAGTTGAGGATTTCAATACCGAATTCTTGCAGTTCTCAGTGCCTAGGGGCCTTTATTTATAGGCTGGGGGCTCAAATGAGCGTCAGGAAAAAAATACCTAGGCACCGTCTGGAAGGTGGACATGGGCCGTCTGGACGGACAACTGTGCAACAAGATTTTCTGAAAAATTCAACGAGAAATCTTTCCTGTTTAAGGACATCGTCCAGACGGGATGGCACATCGTCCGGACGGTCGCACGCCAGCTGCAAGTAATTTCCTTATAAGGCTCTCAAGCGTCTGGACCATGGGGATGAGCGTCCGGACGGCTATTCTTCAACACGCAATTTCCATATCGGTAATGCGCGCGTCCGGACCATGATAGGCAGTCGTCCGAAAGGTTGATATCAAATCGGCAATTTCCTTCTTTGATGCACGCGCGTCCAGACCACAGCTGTCAGACGTCCGGACGGTTGACTGATCTTCCCTTTCTTGGAACTTGGAAAGAAATCAGAAGCTAATCGAGTACTGGGAGGCGTCCGGACGCGCTGCAAGCTGGCACAGAAACTTCTCGATACAGTATGGGGTCTGGACGGAATGAACACTTCGTCCGGACGGATGATGCTGGTCTGTCTAGCGTCCGGACGGGATGACACGTCGTTCGGACGGATGGAACAGTGGACAGATGGGCGTCTGGACGGGATGGCTCGATCGTCCAGACGGCTAACAGGGAACTTGAATTCTTCTGACTTACAGACTATGAATAGTGGAATCCCTGTTTACACCATCTTTAAACTTAAGTGATTTTGTCCAAACACAAAATGAGGCCAAAATACTAACATTTTGATTTCTAGATTTGAAGAAATTAAGATGATGGATGATGAGACATTCAGAGAATGAGTGACCTAAGAAACTCAATGGTGAGTCTTGGAAAGACCGTCTCGGATGTAAAACTCATCTGTAAAATTCTAAGGTCTTTGCCTGAGCATTTCAGATTCAAGGTAACTACCATTGAAGAAAGCAAAGAGTTAGAAGAGATGAAGATTGAAGAGTTGGTGGGATCTCTTCAAACCTATGAGTTGTCCCTGCCCCCAATCAAAAAGGTAAAGATTATTTCCCTCAAGGCATCTAAAAAGAAAGCCAAAGTCTAATCTAAAGAAGACTCTGAGAAATAAGAAGACGGTGTGGCAATGCTGGCCAAGAATTTTGGAAGATTAATGAGGAATGATCAGTTCAAAAACAAATTCTCCAAAAGGCTGAAGAAGGCCCCCATAGAGTCTGAACCTGAGGAAGCTGAAAAGAAAGACCCTAGAGGCCCAAGATGTTTTGAATGCTCAGGCTTTGGGCATATACGGGTTGATTGTGGGAATCTCACACAGGGAAAAAGGAAGGCATATAATGCGACTCTCAGTGATGAGTCTGAAAAAGAAGAATCTCCTGATCAAGACAAATTTCTAGCCTTTGTGGCTCCACATGTAGAAGAGGAGGATTCTTACTACTCAAAGCACAGTGATGAAAACGGGGACTAACTCAAGGAGGCATATAAAATCCTCTATGTAGAGTTTGAGAAGCTGAGGGAAACTCGCAAGTAGCATATCCATGAGTTGAATAGTTTACAGACTGGGAAGAGTTCACTGCTACTCAAAATACAAGACTTAGAGGAGAAGCTACTAGAGACACAGCTTCAGTTGGAGAAGGTCACCGATGAGAAGCTGACCCATATGCTGTCAATCTAGAAGAGTCCAACAGACAAGACTAGACTCGGGTATGTAGCTCCTCCCTCTGACATTTCCTCTACTTCTAGGACTATCTTTGTCAAGCCCACAGTCACCAAGCCTCCACTCACAGTCATGGACAAAGGGACAGACATAATCAGTGGAGATATTCCGGTCACTTGGAAGCTCCCCACCATTAAACGACCTCCCATATGCCATCGCTTCGGCCTAAGCGGGCATGTCCGACCCCAGTGTTCCCTTCTCAAGGCTCAAAGATCAAAGGTTAAGAAAGATGTGCCTAGACAAGTAAATTTCTGCACAAGACCTCTAGCCTAGCATAATGCTCCAAGGCATTAGGCCCCCAAGTATCAAGCTCCAAGGCATCAAACCCCAAGGCACCAGGCTCCCCAGAGATTTGTTCCTGCCAATCAGAATGGCAAACCCAAGGCTAACAAATCAAGGCACTTCATGAAGATGGAGGATGATCAATTCAATAGGGAGTTTCCTATCTGGATGCTGGGCATGATACAGTGGATGCATCATCAGATGAAGTCTTGCCATCAACCACCAAAAGGAAGGTAAGCATGGGTTTGGAAGGAGGAAGACATTCACCCCTTAGGATTTGGTTCCTCATCCTAGAGCATCAGGTTTAATTGCATTGCATGTTTTTTTACTTTTTATATCTTTGTTTGCTTTGCAATTTAGGAATCACTGTTAGTTGCCCCCTATTTCTCTTGTTGTTCTTGAGAAAATCTTGCAGGTACTTTTTAGGGAAGACAAAAAAAGCATGTCAGGCGATTGTTTTTCTGTATTGGTATTTTTGATCCCTTCTCGTTGTCGAAAAGTTTGATTTTACCACATGCTAGGGTTATCATGTGTGTCTTTTTACCTTTATAGCATGTTTTTATTTAAAAAAAATAAAAAAATTTAAGGGAGAAGATGTAGGAATTTTATTTATTTTATTTTATTTTTACTTGCCATATCAGATATTGCATGTGTTTTTGCCTGATATCTCAGTTCTTTGTGCATTAATTGACTATGCTTATATATGATTGAGAGTTTATGCCTAATATATGCCAAGTTTCCTGTGCATCTAAATGCTAGATAGTTACTTTTCTCATGCGATGATTTTGTGCACTATCAAAGGCTCTCCTAAGGTACTTTTTTTTTTCTCTAACTTTTTGGTTTTGAAGATTCTCATGAGAGAGATTTTTTTTGTAAGATGGTCAAATTGACCAACTCGCTAGTTGAACCTAGAACCTAAAAATTCTAGCATTCTCTCTAGGTTGCACCACCAAGTGATAAAAAGCATTCAAAAATTAGTAAATATGGATAATAAAAAGATCCACTAGTTATTGTGCTATAAATATGTCCTTGAACTTGTCCCTAAAGAAACAGTCAGTGACCAAATCATTGCGGAAATAGGTCACTAAAGTATTAAGTAAAAGAAGAAAAGTGATGCATCTTAGGGAGAGTGTATCAGATGAGGGTTGCTAGGCCCTAGTAAAATTAGGTTTAACTTTCGACTGATCTTCATTAATTTTCTCTCTTGTTTAGAAAGTTCAGTTGCTTTAAGTCATATCACTGAACTTCATACCTTATTGAGAAAGTCTTCACACACACACGTATTGCATGAGTTGAGTAGTCTATTTAAATTTTCTATCTACAGAGAATTTTGTACAAATTGAACTCTTAACTCTGAATTATATCTTTGCATATTTTCGTGATGCTATTTGACTGTTGTATCAGTTGATTATACATACATGTTCTGAAGCTAACTTTAGGAAAAATTATTTTTCTGCAAATTTTCCTTCAGTTTTTTTTTTTTTTTTTTTTTTTTTTTCAGTGCGAAGCATCCTGACGGTCCCCTCTTGCATCCAAACAGGTACGGCTCAGACGACCGGACGGTCAAGTGACACATCCAGACGCGGGTGGCCTTATTGCATGCTTATGTGGCATCGTGCGTCTAGACGGGTTAAGTGATGTGTCCGGATGGTTACCCTACAGGGTTACATGTCGCATTTCAGCCCTAGCCGACGCATCCCTCTTTCACTTTCTCTCGATTTTTCTTGATTTCTTTGCATTTTTGCTGCGTTTTCTCGTGGATTCTTGCAATATCTCGGCTCCTTTTGTCATTTTCAGCCAATCCCTTCAATGAAGTCGTGGAGGTTCCCTCTTTGGATGATCTCAGGGAGTTCTTTCATGCCATTCCACAAGGCGAGGAGCGAGCACAAGCGAACATCAGAATCGATTCCTTTTCTCTCCTGCACTGTCTGCTCATAAAGATTGTTCAGCACAATCTACCGCCCACTGTTAGGAGGAGTGATATGATTGAGAAGAGGTCTCAGTTTCTTTATGCCATAGTTATGAGATTGCCTTTCTGCTTGTGCAAGCATATGTTGAACATCATGTTGGAAGCCCAAGATGAAAAGACTAAAGGTCTTCCTTTTGGCTGCTTGATCACTCAGATTATTATGAAGTCTGGCTTGGACGTCTCTGGAGAGCCCAAGATGAAAATCCAGGACTCCCTCGGAAATCATACCTTGATGAAGTCGAATGCCTAGCTGAGGCATGAAGATCAAGATGAAGCTCCTCAACCGCCTCCTATCCATATTGAGATGCTTGCTGTTGCATCTTCTTCATAGACTGCTCCTCCACCTTCTCAGTCTGATGCAGTTTTGGTACAGATTATAGCTTCTCTAGAATCACTTCATGGAGGTATGAGCTCGATGCAGCGAGGGATTCATTCTATTAACCTCCATGTGGAGCAGTGTCCGCTAGATATCCAGGAATGTCTCCAGCACCCTTATCCAGCTCGTGATGACGAGGATCATCCTACCCTTGCTGAGGAGGATTGATATTTTTTTTGGTGTTTTGATTTATTTTGAGACATTTTATTATTTTGTTTTGGATAATTTGTAAACGCATTTTAACTCTTGGATTATTTTTACTCTGTTTACCCTTGTTCTGCTGAGACATTGAGGGGGAGTAATTATATTTTAGTTTTTCTCATACTCTGTTTTACCCTTTGTCCTTTTGAGACAAAAAGGGGGAGTATTTTTTGATTTAGACCGGAATTGTATTTTTAACCGGTCAAGTGATTTTTGTCCTAGAATAGCCAAAGAGGGAGTTTGTTACTTTGTGATTGGTTGCATTCTGTTGGACAAAATCACTTCTATGTAATGATGCTTATTAATCAGGGATGTTGTTACATTCAGAGTCTGTATCTCAGTTTAGTACTTCAAGAAGACTCTATGCAGAATTCAAGACATTGAAGTTCAAGTCCCTTGCATCCGTCCTGACGACGTGGTATTCCGTCCGGACTACGTGGTATTCCATCCTGATGCTCGTCAAGCATCATCCATCCGGACAACGAGAACTTTCCTTCCGAACTCCAATCTGTGTCTAGAAGCTTTCGAACTGCTCTCAGTTGCATCCGTTCGGACTTCTCCGCAACACGTTTGGACACCTTTCAGTGTGGGATTTCCTTTCCAAATGCAGATATGGGAAGACAGCTGCAACTGTCTAGATGACGTGGTATTCCTTCCTAACACTATCCTTGATAAAGCCAATTGTGCAGAAGATCTTCAGCCATCCGGACTTCAGTCTCCACTATCCAGACGCTCAGACCTTATTATGGAAATAGCGTGCAGCAGAAGTGCAACTGTTCGGATGCTAGGGCAAACCGCCAAAAATCCAACTTGAAAAATGAATTTTGACTTCTAAAATAAATAGCAAGTGTGTGCACAAAGTGTCAACAAAAATAACTATGCGGAAAATAAATGACACAAGGATTTTTGTTAACGAAGTGGAAACTCAATTAAGAGAAAAACCACTCCGGGGCAGTCAAACCCAGGATATCCACTATTCAGAAGACAAAGCTAGATACAAGATAGTAACACTCACATATACCCGATGCAGTGGTCGTACCTTGCTCTCTAACGTGTAACCCAACACGAACGCTTCCCAACCAGGTCTCCTACCTGAAGGGGTCTTCAATGGAATCCTTTACCTTAGGGCCAACCCTTAAGATAGACTTCAGTTGTAGCGCAGCAACAGCACACTTGCAAAGGCTTTAGAGGAAACTTAATCAGCTCAACAATCTCTCAAAATAACTTCTCTGAGCAGTTGTGGAATTCAATACCGAATTATTGTAGTTCTCAATGCACAGGAGCCTCTATTTATAGGCTGAGGTACAAAATGGGCGACTGTAGTGATATATGCGGGTGCCGTCCGGACGGTTGACATGGGCCGTCCGGACAGACAACTGTGCGACATTTTTTTCTGAAAATTTTGCTGAGAAATCTTTCCTATTTAAGATCCGCGTCCGGACGGTGAGACACTGTCGTCCTGACGGTCGCACGTCCGCTGCAAGTAATTTCCATATAAGGCTTTCGTTCGTCTGGACCGTGGGGGATGAGCGTCCGGACGGTTGATCTTCAACACGCAATTTCCATATCTGCTATGCGCGCGTCCAGACCATGAAAGGCAGTCGTCCGGATGGTTGAAGTCGAATCGGCAATTTCCTTAACTATTGAACACGCGTTTGGACCAAGGCTGACTGTCGTCTGGACGGTGATATTTGAATTGCGATTCTTGCCTTATGTAGGAGCTCGTCCGGACGGGAATCCACGTCGTCTGGACGGTTGAAGCAATCTTCCCTTAAATTGAACTTGGAAAGAATTTGAAGCTGATCGATCACTGAGAGGCGTCCGGACGGGCTGCTGAGACGTCCGGACGGATGCAAGCTGGAACAGTAGCTTCTCGAAACAGTGAAGGTCCGGACGGGAACGCACATCGTCCGGACAGATGATGCTTGGTCTGTCGGGCGTCCAGACGGTATTGCATGTCGTCCGGAAGGATGGAATAATGGACAGATGGGCGTCCGGACGGGATGCCACGTTGTCTAGATGGCTGACAGGGAACTGAAATCTTCTAACTTGTAATCAGTGCAGAATCTTCTGACATCACTCTGACTAATGGAATCCCTGATAAAAGCGTCTATACATACAAGTGATTTTGTCAACCAGAATGTAGCCAATCAAAACCTAACACACCTAGAGGAAATCATCTCAGACCCGATTTAGGTCTTTGGTAGCCTATAAATATAGGTCCCTAGGCATGTAATTAGTAACAATTCGGTAATGAATTCTATAGTGCTTAGAGAGAATATTTTAGGAGTCATTGTGCTTGTTAATAAAATATTGACTTCTCATTTAACCAAGTGTGTGTGTTTGTGTGCAACAAAATATCTTAAATGCGGAATTTAAATAAGACGAGATATTTGTTATGAAGTGGAAACTCTGTGAAGAGAAAAACGACTCCGGGGCAGTTAAACGTAGGAAATTCACTATCTAAAAACAAAGCTAGTTACAAGACACTCGTACTCATGTACCCTTATGCAGTAGTCATACCTTTAACTCTGACACGAAGCCCATCGTGAACGCTTCCCAACCAGATCTTCTACCTGAAAGGGTTTTTGATGGATTCCTTTACCTTAGGGCCGACCCCTAAGATAGACTTCACACAAACAACTGAGCACACACCGGCAACGGCTTGAGAGCTAGCGGATCTTCGATTCTCCCTAAACACCCTCTCAAAGCACTATGGAATTCACTTTCGAATTCTGTACAAAACACAAGCCTAGGGCCCTCTATTTATAGGCTTATAGGAAACATAAAACTGCTGAGATTCGGGCTCTGGCTAGCGAGAGTCCGGACGGAAGTTAGCCTTGTCTGGAAGGTTTTCTACGATATCCTTTCAAAAACAACACAATTCTATCTATATCAGGTTCACGTCCTGATGGCTTGACCGAGCGTCCAGACGGTCTTCACTAAAATCCTCTCCATGGTCAAACGAAACTCTGGAATATTCTGAAATACTAGACATCGTCCGAACTTGTTGCCACGTCGTCCGGACGGCTTGCAGAGACTTCCCAAACAGTGTCGACTTTTGAAATCCAACTCCTTGTTGAATACTGATTGACCTAGCGTCCGGACGGTGTTGCTCTGACGTCCAAATGTCTTCATCGTTATCTGCTGGACATTGAGGGGCGTCCGGACACCTTTAAAGACTCGTCTGGACGGTTGCACAGGAACCGGCTGTTTTGTCTTGGATTTTGCAAGGACTCTTCATGGCCATCTTATTGAAGCTTGTGATCAAATACTTTCATTGATATGAACATTGTCTGAATACATGAAGATTCTTAATTGAAACCAACCATCCTATTAAGTTGCAACCATTACATAAAGTGTTTTTTTTTTTATCCAGAATGTAGCCAATTAAAATACTAACAAACTTCCCCTTTGGCCATTCTGGGACAAAAACACTTGACCGGTTTGGAAACATATTCCCAGTCTAAATACCAAAAACAACTAAAAAATACTCCCCCTTTTTGTGACACAAGGACAAAGGGTAAACAGAGTATTAATTAAAAACCATAAGTGTTTGAATAATTACACCAAAATGTCAGCACAAATTTAAAATTGTTCAATAACCAAAACAAGATTGAACATAACACAAAAAAAACTCAATCATCATCATCATGCGGCTTTGGATGATGATATATTTCAGGCACTCCCTTATGTCGATCTGGCCCTGCTCGACACGCTCTCCTATTAGATTGACTTCCCGCTGGAGAGCTGACATAGAAGTCATAAGCTGTGCAACAACAGCTTCAATGTCAAAAGAGGGAGGCACAGCCTGAGATGATGATGCAGTTGCTGTGGGGAGATCTGGTGGAGGCTAAGGAACAGCGCCTTGAGCCTCATGCCGCAACTAGGCATTAGACTTCATAAGAGTCTGTATGCCAAAGTGAACGGGGCTTAGAGTCTGAAATATCTATCACGACCTGAAGGTAGATTTGAGTGATCAAACACCCAAAAGATAGACTCGTGTTCTTCTCATCTCGAACCTCGAGCATAGTGTGCAAGATGTGCTTGCACAGGCAAAAAGGAGTCTGCATCATGATGGCATAGTGAAGGGTGGCCTTCTTGAGGGTAAGCTCACTCCGACTAGCTTGAGGCCAAAGGTTAGTCACCAGAATCTTTGCTAAAAATCGGTGCATAGGAGCAAAAGCACCGATGTTGATCTGGGAGTGGGACTTGTCTTCTCTCTAGGGTCTCGTCCCAAAGAAGTCATTTAAGAAATCAATGCTGGGAGCCTAATCAGGAAAAGGAACTTCGGAGACTGGTAACACAGAATCAATACCTTAGAATAATATCTAATCTAGGTCTAAAGTAGCACTTGAGTAAAATCTAAAATTCTTAATATCATTTTCTATAGCATAGATAAATCAACCAACAAGAAACCCATGCATATTTCTAGCTAGATATTAATATTACATTGTTAACTTCAAAAGCTTTCAACCATAATACACAACCAAACAGAAAAGATGTTTGAACATAATTATAATTAAAAAGAACTCAACATATGAATATGTTTTCATATTTAAACCATATAACAACTCAATAACAATATTCATATATTTTCCTTAGATCATATAACCCATTTACATAATATTCAACCCTTTTCATTTTAAAAGAATTCCTTTTAAAACACCATTATCAAATTATTAACATCATTCGGGTAAATCAACACATAGCAAGCATTTGATAATTGAACTAACACCAATAATCATTCCACAATAATCAAGCTTATAATCAAACCTATAATCATGGTCAATACCCAACTCTAGGAATCACAAGCACCCGAGTGAAATATCACATATTAATTATTAACAACTAAACGTAATCCCTAATACACTTAGCTTTAACCGAAACAGGGAAAATACACAACCAGGGTCTCACACATAAGACACACGGCTAATCAAGAACACAAAACAGGGAAATCAACATCCAGAAATACCCCATCATTAATCAATAAAAATCCCCTAACCAATCATTAGAAAACCCCCAAAAATCATCAAACCCTAATTCAACAATAATCAAATCAATCCCCAAAATAAATCATCATAGGTTATAAGAAATTACCCCAAGGATTTTCATAGCAAATCAGTCGGAATTCGCCACTGATTCCGCCGGAAATCGCATTTCAGGCCGCCGGATCGTCTCTGGTTCGGTGGGTCGTTCGGGTTTCACACAAAGGGGTCACGGGTTCTCTCTCTCGGGTCTAGCGGGTTGCGGGTCACGGGCTCGCCGGATTCCGGTTCTGGCCACTGTCCACAGAGGATCGGGTCCTCTAGGTTCAGGGTTCAGCTCCCTCTCTCCCAATCTCTGACTCTCCCTCTCCCGAT
The DNA here is from genome assembly GCA_028654335.1 of Alnus rubra. Taxonomy (NCBI): domain Eukaryota; kingdom Viridiplantae; phylum Streptophyta; class Magnoliopsida; order Fagales; family Betulaceae; genus Alnus; species Alnus rubra. The sequence goes on along the minus strand of JAJPGS010002449.1, from coordinate 3,739,315 downwards.
CTCTCGGTCTCATCTCTGTCTCCCTCGAGTCTCTCTCTCTCTTTGTTTCTCTCCTCTCTCAATCTCTCGATGTCACTCTCTCTCTCGGGGGGTCTGGCGAGAAGAAGAACAGAAGAAGAAGAATATAAGAAAGAAAGAAGAGTGGTGCGTGAGATTTTCAGAGGCAGGGGGTTTATTTTATAAAAATATAAGATATTATTTTTTCTTAATCATTAAGTTTATACAATATCTTCATAAAAATATCTCTCATAAAAATATCTTAAGATACTTTATCTGTGGATATTTTTACATTGGGTCTTTACCATTTTGTATTATTCATTAAGATTATAATCTAAGTCCGTTTTGAGTCTAGTTCGTTTCATTGTCAATATTATTACCTCAATAATATTACAACATCATAAATATATACCAAATATATATTTATATATATTACACGATAATATTATACACAGTAAATTTTTCTCATTAATATTATTCAACAATATTATCATATCAATTAATCCACTAATTAATTCAGTCTGTCTATTTAATGATCCGATAATATTATTAGAGTCTAATAATGTTATTATTTATTTATAAAATCATGGTTTATAAATAATAAGACCAAGGAATATTTATTTTCATAAATATCCATGTATTCCTTATTATTTATCGGGGATTAAAATACTGTGTTTAAAGCCATGTATTTTATTAACTACTGGAGGTGAATATTGTTTCCTACAATATTAAGCCGTTCGAATGTCGAGTCTTGAGAATCAAACATCAATTCTAGACTTGTCTATTTTACTTAGTCTTAAATTCCAATTTAAGACATTTTATTTAATTACTTAAAATCTGGGGTGCTACAACATCAAGAAAACACAACCCAAACAATATAGAGAACCAAATATGCAGAATCTCAACCCAAATAATAACATATTTTGAGGAATAATACATATTAAACTCAAAATAATAGAAACCCAAAAACAACCTATTTAAAGCATAGAAACTTAAAATAATAATGAGTATTAAAAACATACCTGGGGTGGAGATAAATTGCAAGGATGACACTGCACTTGAGAATTACGCATAAAAAGCACAGAATAAATGCATAACACAACAAAAAGAACCAAAAGGGGCGAATGAGAAGGCTGCGGCGCAGGGAGAATGTGATTTAACCCTACAGGGTTCACCTTCCGGATGGAACTTAAGTGACGTTCGGACGTAGTGCCACGTAGGAGATCGCAAAAACACTCTTGTCCGAACTAGAAGAATTGATGTTCGGACAACCAGAATCACCGTCCGGACATACAGGAGCACCGTCTGGATGTTTCACACAAAAAAAATCTCAAAAAGAGAGGAAAAAAAAAGAGCAGCAAAATATTACCCAAGTAATTTCCAGAGCACGCATGTATATAACACTGATATCTCAGTTCAATTAGCAGTTCAAAAATATCCCAAGATATAATTGAGAGTTAAGTTTTAATAAGCACAAGAATTTCCCTGCAGAAAGACATTTCAATAGAAAACTTAACTCAAGCAATGCATGTGTGTGTGAAGACTTTCTCAATAAGGTATGACATTCACTGATATGACTTAAATCACCCGGATTTTTCAAAGAAGAGAGAAAATCAATGTTAGATCAGTCAAAAGTCAAACCATATTATATTAGGGCCTAGTTACCTTCATCTGATACACTCCCCCTAAGCTGCATCACTTTTCTTTTAGGGGTAATTACCTTTTCCCTCCATGAACTACCAAAAAATGCGCGATGCCCCCATGGACTACCAACTCGACCAAAATAGAGCATTCAACTACCAAAGACAATCATTTTCCCCCCTTCTGTCAGTTAGAGGGGTTAAAAGAAACAGTCAACGTGTCATGTGCTGTTTTACATGGGGGCATGTTGGAAGATGGTGGTTGTTAATGGGGGAAAAGAGGAAGATGGTGATAGTTCATGGGGGGAAAAGAGGAAGAAAATGAGGGGAAAACGGCGTGTGACGGTCACGTGACTTGTTGACCGTTTGTTTTAACCCCTTTGACTGACGGAAGGGGGAAAAATGGTTGTCTTTGGTAGTTGAATGCTCTATTTTGGTCGAGTTGGTAGATCATGGGGGCATCGCGCATTTTTTGGTAGTTCATGGGGGGAAAAGGTAATTACCCATTTCTTTTATTATGTCCTTTAGTGACTATCTATTTCCGCAATGATGTGGTCACTGACTGTTTCTTTAGGAACAAGATCAAGAACAGATTTATAGCATAAGCAGTGGATCTTTTTATTTATCCATTTTTATTCAGTTTTGAATGCCTTTTATCACTTGGTGCTGCAACCTGGAAGGAACGCCAGAATTTTTGGGTTTTAGGTTCAACTAGCGAGTTGGTCAATTTGACCATCTTAGAAAAAAAAATCTCTCTCATTTAAAATTTCCAGAAGCTAAAAGTCAAAAGAGAGAAAAAAAAAAATACCTTAGGGGAGCCTTTGGAAAGTGCACAATTTTTCATCACATGAGAAAAGCACCTATCTATTATGGATGCCACTGGGAAACTTTGTAGATATCAAGAAAAACTCTCAGTTATATAAAGGCAAAAGAACACACGCATCAAAAATTGAGACATCAGTTCAACATACATATGATATCTGGAAGCTATATAATAATGGGACAATAAAACTCTGCATCCTTTAACCCCTTTTTTTTTATTATATTTTTTTAAAACAACAACCATGCTTCTCAATATAGAGGATAATATAGACCTAGCATGTAAGGTAAAAACAAACCTGTCCTTAGGGAGAGAGGTTTGATAGTACCAAGATAGAAAAACAGCCGCTCTACGTGCTTTTTTTATCATCCTTATTTAATACATGCAGAATTTCCTCAAGACAACCCAAAAGGGAATATAGGGATAGAAACAATGGTTCCAAAACAACATGCAAAGTTTTTATAAGATGATAAAATAAAATAAACTATGCAAGTGTACCTGTCATGCTCTAGGATTTAGGAACCAAAATCCTAGGCATGTGTGACCTTACCTACTAGGTAGGTCTGCTCCCCCTCGGGAGTGAGTGTCCTCGTCCTTGTCCTGTCCTTCCTTCTTAAGCTGTAGTACCAGAAATCTGACCAGATCTTGCATGAAGGAAATGACGAAAGATTTTCCTTCATAGGAGATTTCCCTTCCTGCAGTCTTTTGTTCTTCCATGTACAGCTTCTTGGGGACCCAAGTCCTTTTTGCTTGAGTAGGCTTCTGCAGCTGTTGATGCTTTGGAACATGATTTCTGGGCGGAGATCTATGCTGCCTGAGAGACTTAGGTGGAGGACACTTAGGTCTTACATGACTGCTAACTCCACATTGGTGACACATGGGAGTTTTAGGAGCCTGCCACTTTTTTATTCCTTTGAACTTGCCAATGTGGGCAGTTAGGTCTGATGTCCCCTGGCTTGCCACAATGATAGCATGTGAGAGGCTTTCTTCTGATAGGAAGCTTGGCCGGAGGCTGAGGTATGATAGGAACTTCCCCTTCCATAACAGCTTTTCCCTTATCCACTCTTGGGGGTGGAGATTCGGGAATAACTGGCTTCACGAAAATGGTCTTAGAGGTAGAAGGAGTATCAGAAATGGGAGGAACATACCCGAGTCCGGTCTTGTCAATTGGGCACTTCTGAATTGAGAGCATGTGAGTGAGCTTCTCGTCTAAAATTCTCTCTAGTTGCAACTGTGTCTCCAGTAGCCTCTCTTCTAAATCATTTATCTTTATGAGCATAGAGGTCTTCTCTGTCCTGAGGCTGTTAAGCTCTAGTACCTGTTGTTTGTATTTCTCCCTCAGCTTTAGGAATTCAACATATTGAAGTTGATAGGCTGACTGCATATCTTCTTCTTCACTATTCTCATAATGGTAGGACCGAGAATCCTCCTTATCTTCATGTAGGGCTACGAAGGCCAGGAATTTTTCTTCCTCAGGAGTTTCTTCTTCCTTCTCAGACTCATCGCTGAGAGTTGCATTAAAGGCTTCCCTCTTTGTTTCTTCAGATTTGCACATTCAGTCCTGATGTGCCCAAATCCTGAACATTCGAAGCACTGGGGACCCCTCAGATCTTTCTTCTCTGCTTCTTCTGTATCAGTTGTGTGGGGAGCCTTTCTTAGTCTGTTAGAGAACATCTTCTTGAATTTATTACTTTTGATGAATTGTTCAAAGTTCTTGGCTAACATTGCCACTGCATCTTCATCAATATCAAAATCTTCGTCAGATTAGACTCTGGATTTCTTTTGGGATGCCTTAGATGCCTTGAGGGCAATTGTCTTTGCCTTTCTGACTGGGGGCAAGGAGTATTCATATGTCTGAAGAGATCCTACCAGCTATTCAATCTTCATCTCCTCCAGATATTTGCTTTCTTCTATAGTTGTCACCTTAATCTTGAAACGCTCAGGCAAAGATCTTAGTATCTTTCGGATGAGTTTTACATCCAAGATTTGCTTTCCAAGACTCACCATCGAGTTTCTTAGGTCGCTAATCTTAGTGTAGAACTCTCTGAAGGTCTCTTCTTCTAGCATCTTAATTTCTTCAAATTTAGAAATCAACATTTGAAGCTTGATAGATTTCACCAGTTTTGTGCCTTCATATGTTGTTTCTAGAATTTGCCATGCATCTTTAGCAATTTCACAATTTGAAATTCTTGTGAATTCAGATGGTGAAAGTGCTTGACATAGTGCATGGAGGGCTTTATCATTGGAAAGTCTTGCGCTTGTTTGAATAACAGTAATTTTGTCTGTTTCTTCTAGTTTAATCAAACCAGTTTCAACAATTTTCCAAACATCAATAAATTTTAAAAAGAAGAGCATCCGGGCTTTCCAATAGCCATAGTTCATCCCATCAAAGGGCGGAACAGAATTAAGATTTTGAGACATAATAATCAGAAACAGAAATCAAAAGGATACACTAAAGAAATAAATCTAAAACAGAGTGTACCAAGCTCTGAATAAAATATTGACTTCTAATTTAACCAAGTGTGTGTGTTTGTGTACAACAAAATATCTTAAATGCAGAATTTAAATAAGACAAGATATTTGTTACAAAGTGGAAACTCTGTGAAGAGAAAAACCACTTCGAGACAGCCAAACCCAGGAAATCCACTATCCAAAAACAAAGCTAGTTACAAGACACTCGTACTCACATACCCTTATGCAGTAGTCATACCTTTAACTCTGACACGAAGCCCATCGTGAACGCTTCCCAACCAAATCTTCTACCTGAAGGGGTTTTTTATGGATTGCTTTACCTTAGGGCCGACCCCTAAGATAGGCTTCACACGAACAACGAGCACACACAGCAACGATTTGAGAGCTAGCGGATCTTCGATTCTCCCTAAACACCCACTCAAAGCACTATGGAATTCACAGTCGAATTTTGTACAAAACACAAGCCTAGGGCCCTCCATTTATATGCTTACAAAAAACCTAAAACTGCTGAGATTCGAGCTCTGGCTGGTGAGTATCCGGACGGAAGTTAGCCTCGTTTGGACAGTTTTCTGCGATATCATTTCAGAAACAGCGCAATTCTATCTTTATCAGGTTCACGCCTAGACGGCTTGACCGAGCGTCTGGATGGTCTTTGATAAAATCCTTTTCGCGTTCAAACGGAACTCTGGAATATTCTGAAATACTGTACATCATTCGGTCGTGTTCCCACGTCGTCCTGACAGCTTGCAGAGACTTCCCAAATAGTGTCAAATTCTGAAATCCAACTCCTTGTTGAATACTGATTGACCTAGCGTCCGGACGATGTTGCTCTGACTTCCGGACGTCTTCATCGTTATCTGCTAGACACTGAGGGGGGTCCGAACGGTTGAACAGGAACCGGCTGTTTTGTCTTGGATTTTGCAAGGACTCTTCGTGGACATCTTCTAGAAGCTTATGATCAGATACTTTCTTTGATTTGAACATTGTCTGAATACGTGAAGATTCTTAATTGAAACCGACCATCCTGTTAAGTTGCAACCATTACATAAAGTGTTTTTGTTTATCCAGAATTTAGCCAATTAAAATACTAACAATGCTAATCCGCTTACTCTTTAGCCTTTGCCAAGTGTCTTTGCTGTGTCCGTGTAGTCTATCATAGGGAGGAGCCCTAAGGTAAAGAATTCCATTGAAGACCCCTTCAAGTAGGTGACTTGGTTGGGAGGCATTCGGGTTGGGTTACACGTCAGAGTTCAAGGTACAACCACTGCATAAGGGTATGTGAGTGCTACTGCTTTGTAACTAGCCCTGTCTTCTGAATAGTGGATATCCTGGGTTTGGCTACTCCGAAGTGATTTTTCTCTTAATTGAGTTTTCACTTCGTTAACAAAATATTTGTGTCATTTAAATTCCGCTTTTATAATATTTTGTTGCACAATACACACATGCACATTAAATTGGAAGTCACTTTATTTTTCATAAATAGATGTCTCGAGGCATGTATTATTTACAGAATTCAGTATTGAATTCTTTTGTACTTAGAGATGGTGTTTAGGTAGAAATTGTAAAGATCTGCTAGCTCTCTAAGGGTTGTCAAATGTGTGACTTGTTCGTATGAAGTCTATGTTAAGGAGGAGCCCTAAGGTAAAGGAATCCATTGAAGACCCCTTCAGGTAGGAGACTTGGTTGGGAGGCATTCGTGTATAGGTACATGTCATAGTTCAAGGTACATGTCATAGTTCAAGGTACAACCACTGCATCAGGGATATGTGAGTGCTACTACTTTGTAACTAGCTTTGTCTTCTAAATAATGGAAATCCTGGGTTTGGCTGCCCCGGAGTAGTTTTTCTTTTAACTGAGTTTTCACTTCGTCAACAAAATATTTGTCTCCTTTAAATTCCTCATTTAATATTTTGTTGCACATTGTTCACACACATGATTAATTAGAAGTCATCCTGTTTTTGAAAATGAATTCAAGTTTTGATGAGAATCGAAAGTAATATGATCCATTCTTCATTCATCGATAGATCGAGAACTTTTTGAATTCTAACAGATGCTGTCAATTCGATTTTTTAAATATGCTTTAAACAAGTCCTAAAATTATTTTGGGATTGTTTTCTACATGAAAAAAATTTGATTGAGGCAATGGTTCAAACGGATTTAAGTTTCAATGAGAATCGAAAAAGATTTGATCCGTTCTTCATTCGTCAATATATCTGGAATTTTCTAAATTCCAGCAGCACCTATTTGATTTCAAATTTTTGAGCATGAATTTTGATTATTTAAAAATTGAAGTGAAAATTGATTTCACATGTAAAAAGGTTGGTTAACATATTGGGAAAGTCGAAACGGTGTTTCGAATTTTTTTTCTCAACACGTTTCATTATATTTTCTAATGCGTACTAAGTCTTGAATTTTGAATTCCTAGTACATGTGAAGAACTTGTACGTTTTCTTGTTGATGCATAATCAAGGAAAGAAATTTATTTGATTATGGAATTTGTTATATACGGTATATAACATGTTATTGATCAAAATAAAATAAGGTTACAAGTTGCTTGGATGTGTTTTTTAAAAGTTCTTGGAATTAGATTTCAAGTTCTTGAAATAAAAACACATAGAATGAAATCAATCTTATCTAGAATTATGAGTGCATAGTATTCATGTAGTTAGTAATTTGAAAAGAGTTTCAAATTGTTGAAACATGATTTGCATTCATAATTATTTTTGGATACATAGTGATTTGATCACTATTGTGAGTTTTTAAGTACTCACAAGCGCATGAATCGTTTGTAATATAGTATGTACAAGTGCGAGGTCAAATCCACATGGAATTGTGGTGAGAAAATTAATTTCTATTTAAACTAATTCTATTTTTACCTAGTTCCGAATTTTTGGAATTTTTTTTATGCAAAATAATAAACTAGATTAACTAATTAAGAAAAAATTAATAAAAAACACTAAGGTTTCAGAATCCACCTTGCCAAATCAAACACCACATTCTTGTGTTTTATTCATACAACCGATAAACAAATAAGCCTTATTTATTTTTCAAAGTTCCTTAAATATGTATATTAAATCATTTAATGAATCCAACAATTAAATAAATCACAACGAGTACCCAATTGAAATTAAATCATCCAATGTATCTGTTTTGATAAACGAATCAAAATGGATATCTTCTTTCAATCAAATGATTCGATGTATCCATAGGTTGAAACACATTGAATATCCAAATTTTAATAAATAAGAATTCAATCGAAAGAAATGAATCAATTAATTGAATATTGGACTTGAATAATATTTTAACAAATATCAGGATTGTATAAAATAAAATAACAAGAACGCGAGTGTTATAAATGGGGAGGTTTCATCTTCAACCTTAGTAGAAGATTTAGCCTCTCATTGCTAAAAACAACTAGCTAACTTGAATTAGAAATATAAAAGATAGCATTACTTATAAAAGAAAAACTTACAAAAAAAAAATTGCAAAAGGAAGAAGACGCACGACTGCTCTAGAAAAAATAATAATAATAATACTTGTGCCTCTGCCCCAATACATGTAGCGTTCTAGATTTTAAACCCTAAAATATAGTGTCTTAAATTAGAATTTAAGACTAAATAAAATGACTTTGATATTTATGAATATTATGAAAATAAATATTCACTAGTTTTATAAATTCTGGTTTTAAAAATTTATTGTTTAAAGTTCCTTAAATATGTATATTAAATCATTCAATGAATCCAACCATTAAATAAATCACAGTGAGTACCCAATTGATAAACGAATCACAATGGATATCCTCTTTCAATCAAATGATTCGATGTATCCATTGGTTGAAACACTTTGAATATCCAAATTTTAATAAATAATCATTCAATCAAAAGACATAAATTAATTAATTGAATATTGGACTTGAACAATATTTTGACAAATATCGGGATTGTATAAAATAAAATAACAAGAACGTGAGTGTTATAAATGGTAATGTTTCATCTTCAACATTAGTTGAAGATTTACCTTCTCATGAATAAAAACAACAAGCTAACTTGAATTAGAAATATAAAAGATAGCATTACTTATATAAAAAATAATAAAAAATAAATAAAAAATAACAAAAAAATAAAGTTCCAAGAGGAACAAGATGCACGACTGCTCTAGAACAAAAAAAATAATAATAATACTTCTGACTCTGCCCCAGTACATGTAGAGTTCCAAATTTTAAACCCTAAAATAAAATGTCTTAAATTAGAATTTAAGACTAAATAAAATGACTCTGATATTTATAAATATCTATGAAAATAAATATTCACTAGTTTTATAAACTCTGGTTTTAAGAAGGACTACTAATAGACTCTAATAATATCACCGAATAATTAAAAAGACAAACTCGGTTATTCAGTGATCAAATCAGTGTAATATTATTAATATAATAATATCATAAAATCTATTAGTTTATTGGCTTCATTCTGTTGACAAAAACACTTTATGTAATGTTGCTGTCTGAAACAGAGTTACCGTATTATTTAGAATCTCTAGTTTATCAGAGTTTATTTCTCTAAAGATGGAAAGAGCCTTATTATGACAAGATCAGTGTCACAGGCATCAAAAAGGAAATTTCAAAAGTTCTAGGAAGATTCTGCGCAGTTGACAACTCAGCAAAAGTCGGATCCATTTTTTTGGTCCAGGCGGCCCAGTCATGAGTCCTGACGCCCGGACACTCTTCAAAATTTGAGAAAAATCCAGTTATCCTTTGCAGACACGGATCGGGAAAGACAGCTTGCAACAGTCCAGATGGTGTTTCCGTCCATACGATAGGGCAACACCATCCGGACGCGACCTTAATATGGATATGCATGAAGCATGTTATGGAAAGGCAGTTGCACAGTTCACCATTCGGACGCTCTATGAATCCGTCCGGACGCCACCTAAAGAAATCAGAATCAATGGTGATTTAGGTTTTCTATGCCTATAAATAGAGGTCTATAGGCATGTGTTTTCTACAGAATTTGGTATTGAATTCTCTATAGCTTAGAAAGGGTGTTTAGGAAGATATTGTGAAGATCTGCTTGCTCTTTAGCTGTAGCCAATGTGTGGCTACTTTGTTCATGTGAAGTCTAGCTTAGGGAGGAGCCCTAAGCTAAAAGAATCCATTGAAGACCCTTCAACTATGAGACTTGGTTGGGAGGCATTCACGTTGGGTTACATGTCAGAGTACAAGATACGATCACTGCATAAGGCTATGTGAGTGTTACTGTCTTATTACTAGCTTTGTCTTCTGAATAGTGGAATTCCTGGATTTGGCTGTCCCGGAGTAGTTTTTCTCTTAATTGAGTTTCCATTTCATTAACAAAATATCTATCTCATTTAAATTCCTCATTTATGATATTTTGTTACTCATTGTTCATACATACACACCTTAAATTAGAAGTCTCTTTATTTTTCAATTGGTATCAAAGTGGATTCACTCATGTCTGGATTAAATTCCTGAGTGTGATCCATATTTTTATTGACTTCTTTTATCATGAATTCTTTTCAGCTATCTGAAGAGAATTCTGATAATGAGCTCCTTGAGGATTTTTTTTAAAATTGAGTAAAATTTCTAAAAATTCCAATAAAGAGCTCAAAAAGGTTAAGTAGGAAAAAGCGTCTTTGATCATTAAACTGTTTGAATCACATGCTTTGATTGACTCTTTCAAATCTAAGAATACAATGTTGTTTAAAACTATTGATGCACTTGAGATTAAATAAAAAGAATCTGAAGATCTCTTAAAAAAAAAATTCTCTAATGATAATTTAAAAGGCATGCTTTGTATTCATACTGATATTTCTAACTAGTCTGACTTGATTATTGATGATTTGAATGCTTCTACTTCACATGCTTCTGATTTTGAATTAGATTATATTATTATTAAGCTTGTGATAGTAGATATAGCTTGTTTAGATAATTATGAAAATTCTTGCTTAATTGACAATGAGAAGACTAAGTCCAAGGAATCAGGAACACAAGTTAAGTTTGTTCATACTTGTCATAATTGTGGGAAGATTGGTCATATTAGACCAAAGTGTTATTTGTTGAAGTCACACAGGCCTTGGAATAAGCAGGTTGCTCCTAAAAAGGGAAATATTGCAAAACCTTCTTCTGATAAATATGTCCCGCCCCATAGGAGACATTTATCTCAAGAAGGTAAAAACTTTGTTTTGTGTAAGAATGCTAACCTTAAAATTGCAAAGCCTATCAATAAGCATTTCAGTAAACAGAGACAACCTACCTACCATCACTGTGGTGTCACAAGACACATCAGGCCACACTGTCATCAGATCCGGCATCAAAAGCGTCAGATCAAGAAGCAAGAACAAGACAGGTAAGTCTAGCTCTAAACCTTCCAAGCCTCATCATGCTTCTCGGCAAAAGCAGCAATACCCTCAAAGGGGTTCTCCCTCATGCTGTCATAGTGGCAAGAATGGCCACACCAAGGCCAAATACTTCGGAGAAAAGCCTCACAAGCCCAAGGAAGTTCAGATATATGAAGGGCAAATGAAGAATGTCCTAGTCAGTTTGGACAAATGAAAAACGAAATTGACTTCTAAAAATAAAGTGTGTGCATAAGTGTCAACAAAAATTAAAGCACAGCGGAAAATAAATGACACAGATTTTTGTTGACGAAGTGGAAACTCAATAAAAGAAAAACCACTCCAGGGCAGCCAAACCCAGGAATTCCACTATTCAGAAGACATAGCTAGATACAAGACAGTAACACTCATATGTACCGATGCAGTGGTCGTATCTTGATCTCTGACGTGTAACCCAACACGAACGCTTCCCAACCAGGTCACCTACCTGAAGGAGTCTTTAATGGAATCCTTTATCTTAGAGCCGACCTCTAAGATAGACTTCAGTTGTAGCAGAGTAACAACAGACTTGATAGGGCTTCAGAGGAAATATCACGTCTCTGAGTAGTTGTGGAATTCAATACCGAATTCTTGCAGTTCTCAATGCCCAGGGGCCTCTATTTATAAGCTGGGGGCTCAAATGAACATCAGGAAAATATACCTGGGCGCCTTCCGGACGGTGGACATGGGCCGTCCGGACGAACAACTGTGCGACAAGATTTTCCAAAAATTTCGCGAGGAAATCTTTCCTGTTTAATAGCCTCGTCCGGACTGGATGGCACATCGTCCGGACGGTCGCACATCCGCTGCAAGTAATTTCCCTATAAGGCTTCGCGCGTCCAGACCATGGGGGATGAGCGTTCGGACGGATATTCTTCAACACGCAATTTCCATATCTGTAATGCGCCAGTCCGAACCATGATAGGCAATCGTTCGGACGGTTGAAGTCGAATCAGCAATTTCCTTCTTTGATGAACACGCGTCCGAACAACAGTTGTCAGACGTCGGGACGGTGATATTTGAATTGCGATTCTTACCTTAAGGAGACGCGCGTCCGGAAGGGATACCACATCGTCCGGAAGGTTGATCGATCTTCCCTTTCTTGGAACTTGGAAAGAAATCTTAAACTGATCGAGTAATGAGAGGCGTCCGGACATGCTGCTGAAACATCCGGACAGATGCAAGCTGGATAGAACCTTCTCGACACAGTGAAGGGTCCGGAAAGAGAGACACGTCGTCCGAACGGATGATACTTGGTCTGTTTGGAGTTCGGACGGTATGGCACGTCGTCCGGACGGATGGAACAGTGACAGATGGTGGTCCGGACTGGATGGCTCGATCGTCCAGGCTGCTGACAGGGAACTGAAAATCTTCTGACTCTGAAGCATTTCTTAATAGTAGATCCAAACACAGAATGATGCCAAAATACTAACAAACTCCCCCTTTGGCCATTCTGGGACAAAAATCACTTAACCGGTTTGGAAATACATTCCCGGTCCAGAAATAAAAAATTACTCCCCCTTTTCGTGACAAAGGGACAAAGGGAAAACAGAGTAATGAGAAAACCTACACAACAATTACTCCCCCTCAATGTCTCAGAAGTACAAGGGTAAATAGAGTAATAATATCCACTTACAAAAAACGTTCTAAAATCCTAATCAATAGGAAACTAGAGAAAAGTCTGCAAGTGGCCCAAAAAAGAGGAACATAAATCCTCCAAGTATCAAATCCTGCTGATCCACTGAAATCAAGTAACGGAGAGAAATCCGTATAAAAGGTTGGATTTGTACTACTTCGGCTTCTAGCTCAAGAAGCCGGGAACCATGGACTAAAAAATCTTCAATCTCTTGATTTTGCAAAGCCTGAAACTGGTTATCCGCAGATTGACATTCTCTAAGATAATGAGGAGATTCACCACTGAACCTTTGACTGATGTAGATCTGAGGGAATGCTACGGAAAGCTTTGCATGAGCTAGGGAAAAAGCTCATCTTAATCCTGAGACCTTTGGAATTTGAACATCCAACTTCAACAACAGTCAGTTTTCCAAAGGATCCATCTGTCAAACATTGTGCTAGGAGCCGCTGGATATCATATTCCTGAATGAAAACCAACCAGAAATATCTCCAGAAATACCATTAGATCCTGTTAGTTCCAAAAATAATGTGGTATTTAACACGGCTGTCAAATGGATGCCAAAGAGAAATATAAGCAATGCAGCTAGTCATAAGGCATAAATATATCATGATCAGCCCAACACACAGACAGAGAAGGATTTTCATGCACACTATCTCAAGAGAATATCCCAACAAATATTCCAATATTCTAAAAGCACAAAGACTTAAAAGAATAACAGAAGACACAATGAAGATCATGGGATGAAAAGATATGTGCAAAAAATGACAAAATCTCGGGAGAAATCCACGAGAAAAATACACAAGATGCCATGATAAATCAATAAAAATGCGAAGATGTGTGTATGGCAGAGAAAGAGACGCAAGTCTTAAACCTGTAGAGATCCTGTCCAGATGTGTCACTTAACATCCGGATGGCAACTGCTAGGTCAGCATATGGCAAGACTGCGCTCGTCCGGATGTAAGAGTAGATCCATCCGGACACTTCACACTGAAAATCTAAAACTGGAGAAAAATTTGCAGAAAAATATTTTTCTCAAAAGTTAGCTTCAGAACACGCATGTATAATCAACTGATAAAACAGTCAAATAGCATTGCAAAAATATGCAAAGATATAAATGAGAGATAAGTATTCAATAAGCACAAATTTCCCTGTAAATAGAAATTTTAAATAGATTACTCAACTCATGCAATGCGTGTGTGTGTGTGAAGACTTTTCCCAAAAGGTATGAATTCAACTGATATCACAAAAAGCAACCAGATTTTCCAAACAAGAGGGAAAATCAATGAAAAATCAGCCAAAAGTCAAACCTTATCTTACTAGGGTCTAGCCACCCTCATCTGATACACTCCCCCTAACATGCAGCATCTAATTGTTTTTCTTGTACCATGAAGGATAAGGTAAAATTTTACTTGCACATGAAGGGCAAGGCATATTTTAGCACATAAGCAGAAAATATACATATATCGCGCAGAATTCATAAAGGTAACTGCTTGATTCTTTTGATATTGCAACCTAGAGAATGCCAGAATTTTAAGGTTCTAGGTTCAACTAGCATTTGGTCAATTTGGCCATCTTCTCGAAAACCTCTTCTCTTATTCAGAATTTCTAGAAACAAAAAGTCATAGAAGGAAAGTAACTATCTATCATCAAGATGCAACAGGAAAACTTAGCAGATATCACGCAGAAACTCTCAATCATATATAAGCACATTTAATAAATACACAATGGACTGAGTTATCAGGCAAAAACACATGCAATATCTGAAAAGCTATCAACAGAAAGAAATAAAATTCCGCATCTTCTCCCCAAATTTTTATTTTATTTTATTTTATTTTTTTTGTTGAAAACCGATAAACAAAAAAACAACAAACACATTCTCAGAAAAGGAATTGACATCTAATCCAAGCATGTAAGGTAAAACCAAACCTGTCCTCATGGAGAGAGGTTTAGAAATACCAAGACAGAAAAGCAGCCACCCGACGTGCTTTAACTGTCATCCCCAAAAATATCTGCAGATGTTTCTCAAGACAACAAGAGAAAATATGGGGATAAAATAAACGGTTCCTCAAATAGAATGCAAGGCATGAATAAGATATGACAAGATAAACAATGCAATGCAAACATACCTGACATGCACTAGGATTTAGGAACCAAAATCCTAGGCATGGGAAACATCACCTACTAGGTGAGTCAACTCCCCCTCAAGGGGTGAATGGTCTCATCCTTCCTGACCCATACCTGCTTAACTCGTGGCCGTAGCTTGCAGGTTTTGCCCATGTTGTCCATTCTCCTTAGCATACCTTGCATCAGGCTCAGAAATCCTTCATAGTCATGGTAGCTAATGGGCTTCTGCGGCTTTCTCTTGTAGCGCCTTGATTTGTTCTTCTTTGATTTGCCACTCTGATAGGCAAGAACAAACTGCTGCTGATGCCGTGGAGCCTGAAGCGCCACAGGAGGTAGAGTGCCTGATGTAGCTATAGTTGGCAGCTTCCTCTGAACCTTCAACTTCTGGAGTTGTGGGCATTTGGATCGGATGTGACCAGTGATGCCGCAGTGATGACAGGTAGGCAAGCTTCTTTTTTTTGAATGCTTCTTTGTATTCTCTGCAAAATTATGATCAGCATTCTTATAAATAACATTGCCCTTACCTTCTATATGTCTCCTATGAGGATGGACATATTTAGATGAGGAAGAATCTTCAGGTTCACTTTTGCTCAAAGCATCCTGCTTAATCCAAGGCCTGTGGGATCTCAACAAATAACAATTTAGCCTAATATGACCAATCTTCCCACAATTATGACAAGTAGGGACAAACTTACCATGAGCTTGTGTACCTGTGTCTTTGGATTTTGGCATCACATGATTATTCAAGCAAGAATTATCCAAACAAGCAGTGTCTACTATCACAGGCTTAATAACAGTGGAATCTAATTCAGAATCAGAAGCATGTGAAGTAGAAGCACTCAAATTATTAACAATTAAACCAGACTTGTTAGGAACATCTGAATGAATACAAAGCATGCTTTTCAAATTATCACTTGAGAAATTTTTCAAGAGATCATCAAATTCTTTTAATTTATTCTCTAGTGTATCAATAATGTTCAACAGCATGGTATTTTAAGATCTCAAAGAGTCAATCAAAGCATGTGATTCAAACAATTGTACAATCAATGACTCTTTTTCTTGCTTCACCTTTTTAAGCTCTTTAGAATGTTGAGCATTCTACAATTTATTAAAAACCTTAAAGAGCTTAATATCAGAATCTTCATTAGAAAACTGAGAAGAATTCATGATAAAAGGTGTAATAAAAAAATAGAAGTCACAAGAAATGAGAATCACACTCAGGAAATAAATCCTAAACAGAGTGTACCTGCTCTGATACCAATTGAAAAACGAAATTGACTTCTAAAAATAAAGTGTGTGCATAAGTGTCAACAAAAATTAAAGCACAGCGGAAAATAAATGACACACAGATTTTTGTTGACGAAGTGGAAACTCAATTAAGAGAAAAACCACTCCGGGGCAGCCAAACCCAGGAATTCCACTATTCAGAAGACATAGCTAGATACAAGACAGTAACACTCACATGTACCGATGCAGTGGTCGTATCTTGATCTCTGACGTGTAACCCAACACGAACGCTTCCCAACCAGGTCACCTACCTGAAGGGGTCTTCAATGGAATCCTTTATCTTAGAGCCGACCTCTAAGATAGACTTCAGTTGTAGCACAGCAACAGCACACTTGATAGGGCTTCAGAGGAAATATCACGTCTTTGAGCAGTTGTGGAATTCAATACCGAATTCTTGCAGTTCTCAATGCCCAGGGGCCTTTATTTATAGGCTAGGGGCTCAAATGAGCGTCAGGAAAAATGTACCTGGGCGCCGTTCGGACAGACAACTATGCGACAAGAATATCCGAAAATTTCGCGAGGAAATCTTTCCTATTTAATAGCCTCATCCGGACGGTCGCACATCTGCTGCAAGTAATTTCCTTATAAGGCTTCAAGCGTCCGGACCATGGGGGATGAGCGTCCGGAGGGCTATTCTTCAACACGCAATTTCCATATCTGTAATGCGCGCGTCCGGACCACAGTTGTCAGACGTCCGGACGGTGATATTTGAATTGTGATACTTGCCTTAAGGAGACGCGCGTCCGGACGGGATACCACATCGTCCGGACGGTTGATCGATCTTCCCTTTCTTGGAACTTGGAAAGAATTCTGAAACTGATCGAGTACTGAGAGGCGTCCGGACATGCTGCTAAAACGTCCGGATAGATGCAAGCTGGATAGAACCTTCTCGACACAATAAAGGGTCCAGACGGAGAGACACGTCGTTCAGACGGATGATGCTTGGTCTGTCTGGAGTCCGGACGGTATGGCACGTCGTCTGGATGGATGGAACAATGACAGATGGTCGTCTGGACGGGATGGCTCGATCGTCTGGACGGCTGACAGGGAACTGAAAATCTTCTGACTCTGAAGCATTTATGAATAGAAGAATCCTTGTGGAGCATCGTTACACACAAGTGATTTTGTCCAAACACAAAATGAGGCCAAAATACTAACACTTACAACCCTACCTTTCAGGTAAAGAAGGTATGGGTAAGGAAGGATGAGACCATTCACCCCTTGAGGGGGAATGGACTCACCTAGTAGAGGTAGAGTCTCACCATCCCTAGGATTTTGGTTCCTAAATCCGAGTGCATGTCAGGTATGTTTGCATTGCATTATTTATCATGTCATATCTTATTCATGCCTTCCATTCTGGTTGAAGACCCATTTATTCTATCCCCATATTTTCTCCTGTTGTCTTAAGAAACTTCTACAGATATTTTTTTGGGGATGACAGATAAAGCACTTTGGGCGGCTGCTTTTCTGTCTTGGTATTTCTTGTTAGTTTTTGTGTTGGCTGCATTTTGTTGGACAAAATCACTTTTATGTAATGTTGATGCTTTCACAGGGATATTGCTTTATCCAGAGTCCACTCTTCAGCTATGTTCTTTGAGAAGATTATGTGCTTTCAAGGATTTATTTCGGTTCCCTGCCAGTCGTCCGGACGACGTGGTATTTCGTCAAGACGCTCATCAGTCAGCAACATCCGTCCGGACGACGAGATCTTTCCGTCTGGACGCCCACCAATGTCTAGAAGCTTCAAACAGTTCAAGATTGCATCTGTCCGGACGTAATGGCAAATCGTCCGGACGCTCTTCAAAGTTCGAGAAAATCCCAGTGTTTCAGTGCATCCGACCGGACGATGTGGTTATACCGTCCGGACGCCATTCAGTGTTTGACAAGAATTAGGGTTTCTGCCTCAAGACACAGTTATGGAAAGACGGCTGCTACAGTCTGGACGATGTGTGATCCCGTCCGGACAATTTCCTCTATAAGGCAAGAACATGCATACCAAGTTCAACCTTCCGGGCGTCAGCCTTCATATTCCGGACGATCAAGCTTTATATATGGAAATTGTGTGCACCAATTCAACTGTCTGGACGTTAGCCTTCAAGGTCCGGACGCTCCAAGCCTTATTATGGTAATTTCGTGCAGCCGAAGTGTAACCATCCGAACGTTAGGGCAACACCGTCCGGACGCTGCCTTGTTATGGAAGCTTTCAGCGCTATCTTGGAGAGGCAGTTGCAGTTGACCGTCCGTACACCTTCCGGTATTTTGGTCATAACTCTTTACTCAAATATCGGATTGGGACAAAATTGGCGTCGTTGGAAAGCTTAGAAAAAATGGTGTAATTTGAGCATCCGAACGGCTACCATAAGCGTCCGGACGGAAAGTTTTTCCCGTCCAGACGGCCCTGTAGAAAATTCCAGAATTACTTTTCGAACAAGAAAAGCTTGGCCCGTCCGGACTCGCATGCCACAGAACGCATTTTTGACCTAATTTTGGGTTTCCAAAGTCTATAAATAAGAGGGTTGAGGTATGCTTTCAACATAGAATTCAGTGGTGAATTCTCTACAGCTTAGAGAGGGTGTTTAGGGAGATATTGAAGATCTGCTAGCTCTCTAGCTTTGCCAAGTGTGTGATTTGATCAGCCGTGAAGTCTATCTTAGGGGTTGGCCCTAAGGTAAATGATTCCATTGAAGACCCCTTCAGGTAGGAGACCTGGTTGGGAGGCGTTCGTGTTGGGTTACACGTTAGAGAGCAAGGTACGCCCACTGCATCAGGGGTATGTGAGTGTTACTGCTTTGTATCTAGCTTTGTCTTCTGAATAGTGGATATCCTGGGTTTGGCTGCCCCGGAGTGGTCTTTCTCTTAATTGAGTTTCCACTTCATCAACAAAATATTTGCTCCTTTAATTTCCGCATTTAATATTGTGTTGCACACTGTTCACACACACTTGTATAAATTAGAAGTCTGTATTATTTTTCATTTCTAAACTTCTCTCCCTAAGGACAGGTTTGATTTTATCTCACATGCTAGAACTAGATATTGTTTCTTTTCCTTGTAGCATGTCTTTGTTGTTGTTGTTTTTTTTTAACATAAAAAAATAAAAATAAAAAAAATTGAGGGAGAAGATGTAGAATTTTTATTTTCTCTTTTAATAACTTTTCAGATATTGCATGTATTTTTGCCTGATATCTCAGTTCATTGTGCATTGATTGAATATGCTTATATATGATTGAGAGTTTATGTCTAATATCTGTTAAGTTTTCTTGTTGCATCTTAATGCTAAATAATTGCTTTTCTCATGTGATAGAAAAATTGTGCACTATCCAAAGCTCCCCTAAGGTACATTTTTTTACTCTGATTTTTTAGCTTTTGAAAATTTTGATGAGAGAGATGTTTTTTTGCAAAGATGGTCATATTAACCAACTCGTTAGTTTAACCTAGAACCTAAAAATTCTGGCATTCTCTCTATGTTGCAGCACCAAGTGAGAAAAATATTTAAATTTAATTAAATATGGATAAATAAAAAGATCCACTGCTTATTGTGATATAAATATGTTCTTAAACTTGTCCTTATAGAAACAGTTAGTGACCAAATCATTGCGGAAATAGACGGTCACTAAAGGACTAAGTAAAAGAAAAGTGATGCATCTTAGGGAAAGTATATCAAATGAGGGTGGCTAGGCCCTAGTAAAATAAGGTTTGACTTTTGACTGATCTAACATTGATTTTCTCTCTTGTTTAGAAAATTCAGTTGCTTTAAATCATATCAACAAACATTATACTTTATTGAGAAATCTTTCGCGCACACATACGCATTGCATGAGTTGAGTAAGCTATTTAAAATTTCTATCTGCAGGGAAATTTATACTCATTGATTACTTAACTCTCAATTATATCTTTACATATTTTTGAATTGCTATTTGACTGTCTTATCAGTTATTTATACATGCCTGTTCTGAAGCACACTTTAGGGAAAATTGTTTTTCTACAAATTTTTCCTCTGTTTTTAGCTTCCAATATGAATCATCCGAACGAACCTATTCTTGAGTCCGGACGCTTGCAGCTCTGTCGATCAATGATTTGGCAGTATGCCGTCCAGACAAGTGTGTACCACGTCCGTACGCGAGCCCTTTGCTTTCTTTGCAATCCGCACAGCACTGCATTTTTTCTTATTTTTATCATATTGTGTGTTTCTGTCGTAGATTTCTCCCGAGATTTTGGCATTCTCTGCACATCTCTTCTCATTCCATGATATTCTCTGTGTTTTCCTTTGTTCTTTTAAGTTTTTCTGATTTTTAGAATATTGGAATATTTTCTTGAGATATTGTGCATGAAAATCCTATTATGTCTGTGTGTTGGATTGATATTGATATCTCTGGGTCATTTAGATTCTTATATTTGCTTATGTATTTTTGGCATCCAATTGATAGCCGTCATACTACCACATTGTTTTTGGAACTAACAAGATCTAACCTTTCTTGGCGGTGGTATTTTTGAAAATATTTATGTTTAAATCTTTTCAGGAATATGTCAGCCAACGGCTCCCAGCACAACATCCGACAGATGGATCCTTTGAGAAACAGACTGTAGTTGAAATCATATTTTCAAATTCCAAAGGTCTCAAGATTTAGATGAGCTTTTTCCCCCAGCTCATGCAGAGCCTTCCATAGCTTCTTCTCCAGATCTGCATTAGTTAGAGGTTCAGTGGTGAATCTTCTCATTTATCTTGCAGACCAGTTGACTAGAGAATTTCAATCTGCGGATGATCAGTTTCAGGCTTTGCAAAATCAAGTGACTGAAGGTTTTCAGTCCATGGATGCCCGGCTTCAAGAGCTAGAAGCCTAAGTAGCACAAATCCAGCTTATTGTACGGATCTCTCTCCATCACTTGCTTTCAATGGATCAACAGGATTTGGTACTTAGAGGATTTTTGTTCCTCTCTCTATCAGTTGTTTTTACAAACTTCTGATTATTTGGGCTACTTCAAACACTTCTCTATTATCCCTATTATTTTTGGATTTTAGAACTTTTTGTCTGTGGATTTTATATACTCTATTTACCCTTGCCCTTTTGAGACATCAAGGGAGAGTATTTTATAACTGTGGTTTTTGAATACTCTATTTACCCTTTGTCCTTTTGAAACAAAAAGGGGAGTATTTTTATTTTTGGACCGCGATTGTATTTTTAATCCGATCAAGTGTTTTTTGTCCTAGAATGGCCATAGGGGGAGTTTGTTAGTTTATTAGTTTCATTATGCTGACAAAAACACTTTATGTAATGTTGCTGTCTAGAACAGGGTTACCGTATTATTAAGAATGTCTAGTTGATCAAAGTTTATTTGTCTAAAGATGGAAAGAGCCTTATTATGACAAGATCAGTGTCACAAGCATCAAGAAGGCAATTTCTGAAGTTCTAGGAAGATTCTGCGCAGTTGACAACTTAGCAAAGTCGGATCCCTTGTTTCCATCCAGATGGCCAATTCATGCATCTGGACGCCCTCCGGTGTCTAGAAGATTCTGACAAGCTCAACGTTGCATCCGTCCGTCCGAACATCAAGGCAACACTTCCGGACGCTCTTCAAAGTTCGAGAATAATCCAATTTTCCTTTGCAGACACAGATCGGGAAAGACAGTTTGCAACCATCCAAACCCAGCCTTAATATGGATATGCATGAAACACGTTATGGAAAGGCAGTTGCACAGTTCACCATCCGGACGCTCTATGGCTCCGTCCGGACGCCGCCTAGAGAAATCTGAATCAGTGGCGATTTAGGTTTTCTAAGCCTATAAATAGAGGTCTTTAGGCATGTATTGAATTCTCTATAGCTTATAGAGGGTGTTTTGGGAGATATTGTGAAGATCTACTAGCTCTCTTAGCTCTCTAGTTTCATTATGCTGACAAAAACACTTTATGTAATGTTGCTGTCTAGAACAGGGTTACCGTATTATTAAGAATGTCCAGTTGATCAAAGTTTATTTGTCTAAAGATGGAAAGAGCCTTATTATGACAAGATTAGTGTCACAAGCATCAAGAAGGCAATTTCCGAAGTTCTAGGAAGATTCTGCGCAGTTGACAACTCAGCAAAGTCGGATCCCTTGTTTCCATCCAGATGGCCAAGTCATGCATCTAGACGCCCTCCGATGTCTAGAAGATTCTGACAAGCTCAACGTTGCATCCGTCCGTCCGAACATCAAGGCAACACTTCCGGACGCTCTTCAAAGTTCGAGAATAATCCAATTTTCCTTTGCAGACACAGATCGGGAAAGACAGCTTGCAACCATCCAAACCTAGCCTTAATATGGATATGCATGAAACACGTTATGGAAAGCCAGTTGCACAGTTCACCATCCGTAAGCTCTATGGCTCCGTCTGGACGCCGCCTAGAGAAATCTGAATCAGTGGCGATTTAGGTTTTCTAAGCCTATAAATAGAGGTCTTTAGGCATGTATTGAATTCTCTATAGCTTATAGAGGGTGTTTTGGGAGATATTGTGAAGATCTACTAGCTCTCTAGTTGTTGCCGGTGTGTGGTTACTTTGTTCTTATGAAGTCTAGCTTAGGGAGGAGCCTTAAGCTAAAGGAATCCACTAAAGACTCCTTTAAGTGGGAGACTTGGTTGGGAGGCATTCACGTTGGATTACATGTCAGAGTACAAGATACGATCGCTGCATAAGGGTATGTGAGTGTTATTGTCTTGTTACTAGCTTTTTTTCTAAATAGTGAAATTCCTTGGTTTTGCTGCCGCGGAGTAGTTTTTCTCTTAATTGAGTTTCCACTTTGTTAACAAAATATCTGTCTCATTTAAATTCCGCACTTATGATATTTTGTTACAAATTGTTCACACACGCACTGTAAATTAGAAGTCTCTTTATTTTTCAAAATCAATTGGTATTTTAATATTTATTGATAATGTAATATTTATTGTTGTACAAAATATTATTTGGCATAATATTATTCGGTATAATAAAATTATCAAGAAAATAATATTAATAATGAAACATACTAGACCTCAAATGGACTTAAGTTATAAAATTAGTGAATTAAAAATGAGAAAGACAGGATGTGAAAATAACGATGAATATATATTTTCTAAACTTAACTTAGATTAACTTAACTGTGATTAAATTAACTCGTGAGTTTCTAAACATAATCTGCAAGACATTAAAAATATCATATGCTCTCCTCCTTCTATAAAACGGACTCTTCTTTTCTCTCATTTTCTGTTCTTCTTCTTTCTTTGTTCTTCTTGTTTTCTCTCAACCAACAAGAGAGAGAGTGAGAATTGAGAGAGACCCGAATCCTATCCTTCCTTCTCCTTTCTTTTCTCTTCTCTTCTTCTTTCTTTCTTCTTCTGTCCTGATCCTCTTCCTTTCCTTTCTCAAACACGCAGAGAGAAAGAGAATAGAGAGGGAGATAGAGAGAGTGCAAGAGAGAGATCAATCGGAAGACAGAGACGAAACAGGGAGGGAGAGCCGGAGAAGACCTAATGAACCCCGTGACCCGTCGACGCCGACAGAACCAGGACCTGATCTTCCCATGGATCAACACTAGCGAAGCAGTGATGCGGTTCCCGACGGTCTAAAGACGCAATTCCAGTGGTTGAGGTGCAAACTCCAGTGAAACTAGAGTCCATTTCCGGTAGTCTCTTATGAAATTATCATAGGTATTAATCTCTTCTAAAATCAATTGGATTAATGTTGATTTATCTTGGATTGATGATTCTTGGCTAACCCGTGTAATTTTAAAGCCCAATTTCCTATTCTAGCCATGTGGATTGAGTGGGTATTTTGGGTTTTCAATTGGTTATGTTATCCCCTGTTTTGAAGTAAGGGAGTGTCCGGACGAAAAACCACATCGTCCAGACGGATGATGCTTTAGTCTGAAGGACGTCCAGACTGTTTGTCACGTCGTCTGGACGGCTGGCAGGGAACCAAAATCTCTGACTTGCAAATAGTGCAGAATCTTCTGAATCACTTCTGAATAGTGGAATCCCTGTTAAAAAACATCTTTACATATAAGTGATTTTGTCCAATGAGAATGTGGCCAATCACAACCTAACACGAAGCATGGACATTGTTTGAAAACTTGAGTAATAATTCCATTCAACATGCATCCACTAGACGTAGAGCACCTGCACCTAAAGAACCAAAGACCGAAGTTCTTTTTGAAATAGGGCATTCTTCAAATATAGCTACCCAAGTAGTTGATGCTATCACTAGGAAATTAGATCAAATGATGGTTGTCTGGTTTTGCTCCTAATTCTACGCACATGCATCACACAAATGATTATCCTACTGCAGGAAAGTTTTCTGATGATTCAATTGAGCAGGTCAATGCAGCTTTTTCACACCAGGGTAATGATCCATACTCCAATACTTATAACCCAGGGTGGAGAAATCATCCCAATTTCTCATGGAAGGCTCAAGCTTCAAGTAACTCAACCCCAGGGGTGCACTGATGAGTGCCAAAAAGTGTATATTTGGACCCCTTAATTTACATTAGTTAAACCTTTAGCTTTGTTACTTTCTGATGTTTTGGTTAGTTTTAGTGTTTTTTGCGTTTTTGCAGGGCTATAAGAGTAAAATGACAATTTCAAGGCAAAAATACATAGAAAAGCTGGATTTTCCGAAGTGCTGAAAAAGTGGATCGATCGACTTTAAAGTAGATCGATCGAAAAGTAGATCGATCGAATTTAAAGTAGATCGATCGAATTTAAAGTAGATCGATCGAATTTAAAGTCGATCGATCGAATTTATGCGGAGCTGGAATTTCAGAAACCCTAGCTAACTCTATAAATACCATTCTTTTCTCATTTTTAGAAAGGGAGGCCGCTTGGGAGCGCCCTAGGCGCCGTTCTCACTGTAGTTTAGGGCTTCTAGTGTTGATTTTGTCTTAGAACTTCAAATCCTTGTAAGTTTCTTTGATTTTAATGCATCCTTGGTGTTTATTTATGCTTTCTTTTGTTATGGGTAGCTAATATTTTCGTTTAGGGTTGAGGATGAAACCTCACCATTGAAGAAAAACTGAGTTTCATGCTTGTTTATGCTATTTGAGTTTATGGGTCTTGATTTCTCATTGTTCTACTTCGATTTTTGAAATGATGTTTTGATATCTCTTGTGGTTTCCGGATACAAGTGATGATGTGGAATAAGTTTCATTAAATCGATTGCTTGGTTTTTTCATCTATCAAAACATTGGATATTCATTGTGTTTCGTTCGACTAATACATTTGATGATTTGGTTTAATCCTAATATCTTTTGTGATTTCAATGAACGGATTCATTGAATGATTTAAATGATTTTTGAAGCAATGTAGAGCATACCTAAGATTTGTATGTGAGAACCTCAAAATATGTGTGATGAGCATGAGATTAGGTTGTTGTGATTTGGTGAGTGTGGATTCCAAAACCCTAGACCCCTTTATTTTCATTATTTTTGTTTATGTTTTCTTTTATCAAAAACCCCTAAATTTGGAACTAGGTTAAAATAGGATTAGTTTAAATAGAAATTAATTTTTGCAACGCAATTCCCTGTGGATACGATCTCGCACTTGCACATACACTATATTGCAAACGATTCGTGCGCTTGCGAGTATTAAAATTTGCACAACAAGTTTTTCAAGTAACTCAACCCCAGGGGTGCACAATCAAGCTTAATCTAACAGGTAGACCTACCAATCTTCTTCCACATACCGCCCTCCACAGCAGCAATCTCAGGCTACACCATCTCCTCAGTCAAATTCTAACATTCAGGCTCAGATGTTGAAACTTTTGGGCGAGATCAATCAAAAAGTGGACTCTCAGAATCAGATAGTGAACTCTCACTCTCAATCCATTGCCAAGTTATAGGCTCAAATGGGACAGATGGCTAAAATACCCTCAACAAGAGAGAAGAGAAGACACTTCCAAGTCAGCCGGTGGCCAACCCGAAGGGACACTACATGGTAGAAGGCAACACTTCACATCACCAACAATTTCAAGCCATCACCACATTGCGTAGTGGAAGAAGGGTCGACAATCATGTGCAAGAAAAGGTGGATGAGCAAACTGAGATCCCACAAAATCTGCAGAAGGACAAGGGTAAGCAAGTAAACATTGAGGCTTCTTCTTCATCAGCTCCCACTCTTGAGATACCATATAAGCCTCAAGTCCCACTCCCGAAACGTCTCAAGGCACCTTCTCACTTTGGGAAACAAGGAGAGAAAATACAAGATATGATGGAGGTCTTCAAACAGGTAAAAATCAACATTCCACTCCTTGATGCCATCAAGCAAGTACTTCCCTATGCAAAATTTCTGAAGGACTTGTGTACTCAGAAAAGGAAAAGCAAAAATCATATTCCCAAGAAAGTCCTTCTTACTAAGCATGTGAGCTCCCTGATTCAGCACAACACTCCTCTGAAGCTCAAGGATCCTGGATCCTCTACAATTTCATGTATCATCGAACAGAGTGAGATTGATAAAGCACTCCTAGATCTAGGAGTTGGTGTGAATTTACTTCCCTATTCAGTGTATCAGCAACTTGGCCTTGGGGAACTGAAGCCCACCACAGTGATTCTACAGTTGGCTGATCGGTCTATTAAGAAACCAAGAGGGGTAATAGAAGATGTCATCATCAAAGTAGATAAGTTTTTCTTCTCAGTGGACTTCATCGTACTTGACACTGAGCCCGTCCCAATCCTAAGAAGCTGATCCCGGTCATCCTTGGGCACCCTTTCTTAGCCACGGCAAATGCATGCATCAACTGTCGTACAGGAGTCATGGAGATCTCCTTTAGTAATATGAAGGTCAGGCTAAATATCTTCAATGCATTCCAGCATGCACCTGATCAGAATGAGTGTTTCTTTGAGGACAACATTGAAGAATATGTATAAGATTCACTCCCCAGTATTTTGGCAAGGGATCCTTTGGAAGACTGCCTAACTCACTTTTGCTCTGAAGACTTCAACACCAATCAATACATTGATGAGGTAAATGCCTTACTAGAGACAGCTTCCAGTGCAGATTTTCATCCATGGAGACTACCCAAAGAGCCCCTACCTCCAACTTCAAGCACTCCTCCCGTTCCTTCCCATGAGTCTCCACCGAAACTTGAATTGAAGCCATTGCCAAACAAGCTCAAGTATGCCTTCCTCAGCTCTAATGATACCTTGCTGGTCATCATTGCTTCAGATCTACAAAAGGACCAAGAAGACAGTTTATTAGCAGTATTGAAGAAGCATAAAGAGGCTATTGGATGGACTGTAGCTGATTTGAAGGGCATTGACCCCTCCATCTGTATGCACCAAATTCATTTAGAGGAAGATACTCGACCGTCTCGTGAGGCACAGCACCGGCTGAATCCCAATATGAAAGAGGTAGTGATGAAGGAGGTGGTCAAATTACTCGATGCAGGTATCATGTACCCTATCTCCGATAGCAAATGGGTGAGAGCCACCCAAATGGTTCCAAAGAAGTCTGGCATCACAGTGGTAGAGAACTCAGCTGGCGAATTGATTCCCCAGTGCACAACCACGGGATGGCGATCTGTATTGACTACCGCAAGCTCAACTCCCATGCTTAGAAGGATCACTTTCCACTCCCATTCATTGATCAGATCCTAGAGCTTCTTGCTGGCCAAAGCTACTACTATTTCCTAGATGGGTACTCCGGGTATAATCAAGTGGCAGTTGATCCCCAAGACCAAGAGAAGACGACCTTTACCTGCCCCTTTAGCACCTTTGTTTATAGGCGCATGCCCTTTGGATTATGCAATGCACCTGCCACTTTTCAACGATGCATGATGTCGATCTTCTGAGACATGGTAGAAAAATTTCTGGAGGTATTTATGGATGATTTCTCTGTTTTTGGTTCCTCCTTTGATACATGTATCCACAATCTATCATTTGTGTTTCAACGTTGCAAAGAAATAGATCTAATCTTAAGCTGGGAGAAGAGCCACTTCATGGTGCAAGAGGGAATAGTTCTGGGCCATATAGTATCTAAAAGAGGAATTGAGGTGGACCGTACCAAAGTTAAGCTGATTGAAA
Source organism: Alnus rubra (assembly GCA_028654335.1). Lineage (NCBI taxonomy): Eukaryota > Viridiplantae > Streptophyta > Magnoliopsida > Fagales > Betulaceae > Alnus > Alnus rubra. The sequence goes on along the minus strand of JAJPGS010002449.1, from coordinate 3,710,930 downwards.
ATCTACTACCACCTACTTCAGTGAAGCAGATTCATTCATTCCTCAGGCATGCCGGCTTCTATCACCGCTTCATCAAAGATTTTAGTAAGATTTCAAGACCCTTGTGTAATTTACTTGCCAAGGATACTACTTTCCACTTTGAAGATGCATGTTTAGAGGCATTCCATAAGCTTCGTTCTATGCTATCTTCTGCTCCCATCATGAAGCCTCTCGACTGGTCTTTTCCGTTTGAAATCATGTGTGATGCATCTGATTATGCTGTGGGTGCGGTCCTGGGACAACATGATGCGGTCCTGGGACAACATGAAGGCAAGCTTCCTCATGTCATCTACTATGCTAGCAAGACTCTGATGGATGCTCAAGTCAATTACACAACAGAAAAAGAGCTGCTAGCCGTTGTCTTTGCCTTGGATAAATTCCGCTCATATCTTCTGGGATCCAAGATAATCATCTACTCAAATCATGCAGCTCTGCGCCATTTGCTGGCCAAGAAAGAAACTAAGCCCCGGTTGATTCGATGGATACTTCTTCTGCAAGAATTTGACATCGAAATATGGGACAAGAAGGGAACTGAGAATGTTGTCGCCAACCACCTGTCACGGATTATGTTTGAGAAACCTCGGCCTATTCCAGTTAATGATTCCTTCCCGGATGAGCAACTATTTGATATTACTTTGAGGGAGCCGCCTTGGTATGCTGATATTGTTAACTATTTAGCCACAGGTCGGATCCCTTCTCATTGGTCCAAACAAGACAAGGACCACTTCTTCAAGCAAGTCCAATCTTATTTTTGGGAAGATCCGCAGTTATTCAAGTATTGTGCTGATCAGATAATCCGCCGATGTGTTCCCGAGAGTGAATTACATAGTATTCTTACATTTTGCTATTCACTAGCATGTGGAGGACACTTCAGTGCCAAGAAAACTGCAACCAAGGTTCTACAAAGCGGATTCACATGGCCTACCTTGTTCAAAGATGCCTATGGGTTTTGTCGGGCTTGTGAGAGGTGCCAACGCCTTGGAGCTATGTCTCGGAGGGACATGATGCCACTAAACCCTATCCTAGTTCTTGAAATCTTTGACATTTAGGGTATCGACTTCATGGGACCCTTCCCGCCATCTTTTGGGTTTGAGTATATTCTTGTAGGAGTGGATTATGTCTTTAAATGGGTCGAGGCTGTGACCACCGAGACTAATGATCACAAGGTTGTGGTCAAATTCATCCATACCAACATTTTTCAGCCGATTTGGTACCCTACAGGCCATCATTAGTGATGGAGGTAAGCACTTTTGCAATCGGTTTCTCAAGACATTGCTCTTTAAATATTCTGTCACACACAATGTAGCCACTCCCTACCATCCTCAAACTAGTGGCCAAGTGGAAGTTTCCAACAGGGAGATCAAGCACATTATAGAGAAGACAGTTAGGCCAGATCGCAAGGATTGGTCCTTACGCCTCCATGATGCACTATGGGCCTATCGCACAGCTTACAAGACACCAATTGGTATGTCTCCATACTAGATTGTTTATGGCAAGGCATGCCACCTTCCTGTGGAACTAGAGTACAAACCTATGTGGGCAATCAAGCAGTTCAATTCTGACATGAAAGAAGCTGGCTCTCATCGGAAACTTTAGTTGACAGAATTGGAGGAGCTGCGCAATAATGCATATGAGAATGCCCGCATTTACAAGGAAAAGACAAAGGCATTTCATGACCGACATATTCTGCCTAAGTCCTTTGTGCCAAAACAAAAGGTATGGCTTTTCAATTCCAAACTCCGGCTCTTTCCAGGGAAGCTTCGCTCCAGATGGGATGGCCCTTTCATAGTCACGTCAGTGTCTCCACATGGCGCCGTCGAATTACAGGACCTAAAGGATGGCACTTTGTTCAAAGTCAACGGCCAAAGATTGAAGCCCTACATAGAGGGCGTTGCACAGAATGAAGATGCAGCTTCCATCCACTTGACAAATCCCATCTACTTGGACAAGAGGATTTTTTCTTACCCTTCCTCATTTTTATTTTTGATTTCTTTGTGGATTTGGTTTGTCTGACTGAGACGTTAAACTTAGCACTAATGGGAGGCAACCCACTTTACTAACACTTCTCTTGTTGATTTTCTTGATGCTTATTATAAAGCTGGAGTAGTGCTTTGTTTTTTTTTTAAGGACAGCCATTCTTGCTTTGAAGTTTGGGGGAGTACAACGAGCCCCATTTTTTTTTTCCTTCCACCCGATATTGTATCTCTATCTATACATTGGGGACAATGTATCGTTTAAGTTTGGGGGTGGGAAAAACATTTTGTTGTCCTGTTATAGATATTATGACTACCTGATCATGCTATTTCTAAGAATTTGGTTGAACTTTAATTTTGATTTGTATTTCATTGGTGAGCTTAACATGATAAACACATGATCACTTGGCTAGGGAATTAAGAAGTTTTGTTATTTTCTTCGGCAGCATGAGATATTACTTGTTTCAATTTGATTCTCACAAGCACACTAGCATGTAGTTTGTGGGGTATGAAATTTGAAATCAATTATGTCTGTTATCAATTTATTGGAGGAATAACCTTGGCATTAAAAAAACGAAAAAAGAAAAAAGAAAAAGAGAAGAAGAATATTGATCACTTTGAGCTTTTCACTGAGTAACCGGATCTCTTGCCTCTTTAAGCATTGAGTGATCGCGTCAAAAAGTGAGTTTTCTTGATTGATAAAATGGCTAAGTTTAGCTTCGTAGCCTTTTTGACTCGAGTTAGTAAGTTTTTGACTCGAGTTAGTAAGTCGAGTTAGTAAAACCATCTGGTTTGGGAGTCATTGACCTAACACTCGTTACATGGGTCAATTAGAAAGCTTAAGGGAGCTAAGCATTGCACAGCCTGCATATATAATAATAATTATTATTATTATTATTATTATTATTATTATTATTATTATTATTATTATTATAATTATAAAAATAATAATAGTAATATATGCCTTGGTTGTTTTTTCTAATGGGGAGTCCAGCGAATTTTAAGTGTTGAACCATTCATGATTGAGATTAGTTTTTGAAACCCCATGACTATGTGTTAAGTTCACTTTACACTAATTGAATCTTGTGATATCTAATAATGCCATGCTAGTAGCTTAATTTTTAATTCCCTAAAATTGTGAAGATGGAGTTTCTTTTGTTAAGCGTGCTAATGAATGAGAATCATTGTTTTTGTGACACTTCAATCTTATATATAACATGATCTTGCATAATGTTTGTGGGTATCAATTCTGGCAAACCCTCACGAGACTTCACTCGTCCACTAGGAAGTCCTAGGGGTTTAAAAGGCTTGTTGCATATGCTAAATGCAATCGTACATCCCACGAAAGAATGATTTATCTTGTTGTTTTTCAGTTTTATTTCTTGTTTTGTATTGCTAAGGGACTAACAATATGTAAGTTTAGGGCTATGATAAGCGTTGAATGTTGCACATTCAAGCCCCATAACTTATATATGTTAATTCCTTAGCATTGTTATTTGTTTGATTTTGTGTTGTTTTAATGTTTTCAGATTTTAAATAAAGATGCAATTAATTCCACTGATTTTGGGCTTAAAGCACACTTTGAGAAGACTTAGAAGATAAATTTAAGTTTAACCAATCAAAATAGAAGACCTATATGATGTGGTTAAGTTTAATCAAATCAAGTGAAGGATTAAATCGGAATTTCTCCACTAAGAGTCAAAATCGGATTGGATTCAAATTTGGATTTTGCACATGTCACAGTGTTTTGATCATAACTTTTGGCTAAATGAAATTTGTGGAGTTGGAAAGCTAATAAAAAATGCAACAAATATGTCAGAAATAGATTTTTCCTAATTCGAAAGTTTACTATGCCAAAATCGCCCCTCAATAAAAGACTTTAATTCTGGACGAATTTGGAATCCTTTACCTACTTGGATTGAAGTTTCAATCTCCTACTTGGACAAGAAGACTCAAGAGATGATTTTTCTGGAATTTCAAGAGCTTCTAGGCCTCTCCTAATCTCTATAAATAGGCTTCTAAACATTGAAAAAATATACACTGCTACCTAGAGAAAATTTAGAGAAAAACTTCTTGAAGGCTTGAAGAGTTAAAGAGAAGTAATCATGGCAGGAGGCCATTGCAGCAGCGTCATGGGCGGCTAAAAACCTTTGTAGGGTATTGATTTAGCTCTATCCAAGCACAATGGTTAGATTGTATTTTAATTTAGAGAATTTAAGTTTATGCATGTTGGTTGTATAATTATGAGAATTGCTACAATTTGATATTGCTCTTCATATTTTAATGCAATTGTTCTTCAATTCATAATCAATATTGGTAGAATTCTTCTCTTGTCTTAGAAAGCTTTTTACCTTTATTGAACTCAAATCATTCTTATTTTCTGTGATTATGAGAATGATGATTATACAACGAGTTTAATTGACGTATGATCAAGAGTGTTGTGCAAATTATAATACTCGCAAGTGCACAAATCGTTTGCAATATAGTGCTATGCAAGTGCGAGGTCGATCCCACAGGGAATTGTGTTGCGAATATTAATCTCTATTTAAACTAATCCTATTTTAACCTAGTTCCAAATTTAGGGGTTTTTGATAAAAGAAAACATAAACAAAACAAATGAAAGTAAAGAGTTCTAAGGTTTTGGAATCCACACTCACCAAATCATAGCAACCTATTCTCGTGCTCATCACACAGATTTGAAGTTTTCACATGCAAAACTTAGGTATGCTCTACTTTTTTTAAAAAAGTTGTTTAAATCATTTGATAAATCCATAATTGCACAAATCACAAAAGATATCTAGTTTTGACTAAATCATCAAATGCATCCATGGAATGAAACACAACGAATATCCAACATTTTGATAAATGAAATCCAAGCCATCAATTTAATGAAATTATCTTAAATCATCACATGTATCCGGAAATTACAAGAGATATCCAAAAATAATCTCAAAAATTGAAGTAGAACAATGAGAAATCAAAACCATAAACTCAAATAGCATACACAAGCATGAAAACTCATTTTCTATTCACTGGTGAGGTTTCATCCTCAACCATAGACGAAATTTTAGCTACACATAACCTAAGAAATAACAAATAAACAACAAGAATGCATTAAAAATCAAAGAAACTTACAAAGAATTGAAGTTCTAGGTCAAAATCAACCCAAAAGCCCTAAACTACAGTGAGAATGGCGCCTAGGGCGCTCCCAAGCGTCCTCCTCTGGAAAAAATGAGAAAAGAATGGTATTTACAGCAGTTAGCTAGGGTTTCTGCGACTTCAGGTTAGCACAAAGTCGATCGATCGACGTCGGGAAAAAGTCGCTCGATCGACTTGAGATGCGATCGATCGAAATCCCTGTAATTTTGGATTTCCCAGCTTTCTATGTATTTTGACTTGAAAATTGCCATTTTTCTCTTATTGTCCTGCAAAAACGAAAAAACACCAAAACTAGCCAAAACATCAAAAAATAACAAGACTAAAGGTCTAACTAGTGTAAATTAAGAGGTCCAAGTATACACTTTCTGGCACTCATCAAATACCCTAAAACTTACATTTTGCTAGTTCCTTAGCAAAACAAAATCAAAGCATGAAACATAAGTCCTCTTTCGTGGGAGACACGATTACATTTAGCGTATGCAGCAAGCCTTTTAAACCCCTAGGACTCCCTAGTGGACGAGTGAAGTCTCGTGAGGGTTTGCCAGAAATGATACCCACAAACACTGAAACACTATGTTGTCAATAAGAAAGAATTTTTCACACAAACTATGGTTCATACATCATGAGCATGCTTAAAAAGACAAACACCATCATCAACATCAACAGGGGATCCAACATCAAATCACTCGTAAATGGACAATTAAGACATCACATGTTCTTCAAAAGTGTATAGTGAAATTAACATGCAATCATGAGGTTTCATTTTAATCTCAAGATAAGTACCTTGAAAATCATTGGAATCCTTATCAAATGGAACAACCAAGGCAAGATATGCAAATTATTTTATTTTATATATTTTTTTTTTTGTTTTTTTTTTTTATGTGGGTTGTGCAATGCTCGGCTTCTTTAAGCTTTCTAATTGACCCATGTAACGAGTGTTGGGCCAGTGACTCCCAAACCAGATGGTCTTAGGGCACTAGATGTAAAAACATCCTTAGGGGCTTAATTACCCAAGTCAAAAAGGCTACGAAGCCAAACTAGCCATATAATTAACCAAATTGAAATTCTCACCTTTTGACCCGAACACTCAATGCTTAGTGAGGCAAGAGGCCCGGTTACTCAGTAAAAAACTCAAAATGATCTTATTTTTTCTCTTTTTTTTTTATAAATATATATAAATATCTTGCAAGCCAAGGTTATTTATCAATAAGTCATCCAACAATTCTCAAAATACACAATTAAGCACAAATTCGAACCCCACAGATTACATGCTAATGTGCTCGTGATAATTCAACTCAAACAAGTAAAGTCTCTCTAGCCCAAAAATAAGTCAAAAGACTCGGATTCCTAGTGACATGATGTGTTCAAAACTTTAAGCAAGCCAATGAAATGCAAACCACAGTTACGTTTTAACTCAAACATGATAACAATTTTTTTTTTTTTTTAACAATTTAAGAACAAAAAGACAACTAAAAATAACTAAACAAACGGACATAGTGTTTTTCCATACCCCCAAACTTGAATTACACATTGTCCTCAATGTGTAGTGTAGAAATACGTTACCAGCAAGGAAAATCCGAGGTGTGAGAAAGGCTAGGGAGTCCCCCAAACTTAAACACCAAACACCTATCAACAAAACTAACAACAATATTTTTCATAGAAACAAACATCAAAAGGTTAATTGTTGTCAGAAACAAAAATAAAATAACAAGAAATTAAATGAAGAATGAAAGAAATTAAATGTGCAGAAAGGAAAAAAAGGAAAAGAAAATTTACAGCGCCTTCCCCGATCACATGGATGTCCAACCAATCCCTTCCACCCTCTCTTCTTCAAAATTTGATATCCCTCGGGTAGAATGGGTCGCCTTCTTAGGTAGCCAACTTGCTTGCTTCGAAGGATCTTCTTAAGACGATGGTTCCTAGATTTGTGACATTGTGTGCATCGATCCTTGAAGCTTTTAGCAGAAGATGGCTTGTTGAGACATTGAAAAACTGAAGCTTGGAGATCATGAAATGTCTCAAGAGGGATTGTGATGAAGGAATGAGTTTCAGTACTCATTTCCTTGTCATTGGACGAATTTGGATTTGACGGGGGCGCTATGTGCTCCAGGTGCTCAACAGACTCCAAGTGCTCTCCTTTCTCTTCAAACTCAGCTGCTGAAGAAGATGTGTTGAGGAATGATATCTCAGTGGTTTCCCCTTTCTCAGGTCGTGTCTCAGGAGTGGGATCCACTAAAGCCTCATCTTGCTCAGAATTCAAGTCAAGGTCAAATTCGAATTGAGCACAACTCTTTCCAAAAGGATCTTCCAGACTTGGCTCATTAACAATCTCCTTAAAAACTATCTCACTCCCAAGTGTGGCGGTGGCTTGGACATGCTCATGATAAGAATTGCTGAAATCATCCTCATCAATCATGTAGTGCCCTGTTGCCATTAGCTGACTTTGAAACTCTTCTTCCTCTATTCTGGTGACTTCAGCAACCAAATATTCCATCTGTCCTTCTATCCTGGCAATCGCCTAAGTGTTTTCCGTAATGGCATTGATAAGTGTTGAATGTTACACATTCAAGCCCCTTAACTTATATATGTTAATTCTTTAGCATTGTTTTTTGTTTGATTTTGTGTTGTTTTATTGTTTTCAGGTTTTAAATAAAGATGCAATTAATTCCATTAATTTTGGGCTTAAAGCACACTTTGAGAAGACCTAGAAGATATGTTTAAGCTTAACCAATCATATAGGATACCTATATGATGTGGTTAAGTTTAATCAAATCAAGTGAAGGATTAAATCGGAATTTCTCTACTAAGAGTCAAAAATCGGATTGGATTCAAATTTGGATTCTGCATATGTCTCAGTGTTTGAATCATAACTTTTTCGTCAGATATCAGATTGTAATAAAATTGATGGCGTTGGAAAGATAATAAAAAATTCAACAAATATGTTTGAAATAGGCTTTCCGAAATTCGGACTTTTACTATATCAAAATCGCCTCGCAATAAATGACCGTAATTCTGGCCGAATTTGGAATCCATTTCCTACTTGGATTGAAGTTTCAATCTCCTACTTGGACAAGAAGACTCAAGAGACGATTTTTCTGGAATTACAAGAGCTTCTAGGCCTCTCCTAATCTCTATAAATAGGCCTCTAAACATTGAAGAAAGACACTGCTACCTAGAGCAAATTCAGATAAAAACTTCTTGAAGGCTTGAAGAGTTGAAGAGAAGTAATCATGGCAAGAGGCCATTGCAGCAACTTCATGAGCGGCTAAAAACCTTTGTAGGGTATTGATGTAGCCCTATCCAAGCACAATGGTTTGATTGTATTTTAATTTAGAGAATTTTAGTTTATGCATGTTGGTTGTATAATTATGAGAATTGCTACAATTTGATATTGTTCTTCATCTTTTAATGCAATTGTTCTTCAATTCATAATCAATATTGGTAGAATTCTTCTCTTGTCTTAGAAAGCTTTTTACCTTTATTGAACTCAAATCATTCTTATTTTCTGTGATTATGAGAATGATGATTATACAACGGGTTTAATTGACATATGATCAAGAGGATTAGATAGGCCATGCCTAGGGAAGACGAATCGTACTACACCCTAGTTTAGTGTAATTTAGGTAGACGATTCGTGCCAACCAAAGATGGGTTATACTTTTTCATTGATTGTATGTATCCTATTAAAGACGTAGCTAATCCATGCCTAGGGAAGACGGGTCGTACCGCATCTTAGTGGTTAGGTGGACGGTCCGTGCCAACCGAAGATGGATTATACTTATGCTTTAATATGGTAATTTCTTGTTTATTTATAGCATGCATAGAATGAATTTCTCTAATTAAATATGATTAACCATTGATGTGCGGATAGCGGTGAAGTCAATACTCTACTCTTTCTCTCTCTCTTATATTTCAATCCTCTTTTACGTTTATTTTATGCACTTTAGTTAATTACAAATTCAACAATCTTTTCATTAGTTATTTTTAATCTTCATAAACTTGATAGCAATACCCCTGCAGTCCTTGAGGTTCGACACCCTCTCTATAGCCTTATCCTACAAGGATTCGTCCTATTGCGAGTGGTTATTTATTATTGATATATTTTGGTAAACAAAAGACCACATCAAGCATTCTTCACGTCACTAATTGTAACGCCCCGAATTTGAGCCTGCAAATTCGTAAGCAGAAACCTCCGGTTTCCACGTGACATTACTACATCAGAGATAAACTCTCGCAGCGGAATATATTTTTTTTTCTTCTAAAGCCTTAGGAATTGATAGCATAACACATTTAGAGCTGACTGAAATACCTCGGTACATTTATTAAAAGTTACTTATGTTTATCTTTACATGACATATGCACACTAGGTGCATCAAAATTAGTGCCACAAACAGCACATAAGCTTATAACATAAAACATGCTAAACATGACACCGTTATACATATTTACATGCCATAAAACAAAACATAAGCACAACTAGTAATTTCTAAACTAGCACATAATCGCTTGTTGAATGGTTTCAAAAACCATCAAAACTGGCATATGGGTCCATGCCTTCATTCTCCAGATCTGCATCAGTAACTATGCAAATATGGCGTTATCATATTTGCATAGACAAACAAGTGAGTCATCCATTTTCATAACTAAGTTACCATCAGATTAATAACAATTCATAAATAATATAAATGCAAGAGTTGTATGAATATGCATCGTAGTAACCATTTAGTTTGTGTTTTATGATCATCTTTCTTCAGACCTCTCGTTCTTAGGTTATCTGAACCCGTTCACGTCCTTTGCCTCACACTTAAAGTCTTACCTGTTTGCACTGGAATCCTACCGGTCCCAGCATTAGTTATATATTAGGCCTTCGGATACCCCTGGGTCACTATGAACCCCCTGGATCCACTGACTAGCCTTCCTTCCCCTTGCTACTACATCAGCTTGTTGATGGCTATCTCATCAGCCGTTATATTAATTGGACACAACATGCAATGCATGAACAACCACATGCAATAAACACACACCACACAGTCCTAATGAAACATAGAATCATTCCTCAGTAAGTAACTTCATACTTACTCTCCTTGGTGTAGTTTCTTAGCTCCTTTTCTGTAACAAATATATACAAAGAAGATGATATATACATCAGTCCTTTTTCCAATATTAAAAATGTGTATATTTTTACATCACTTTACTCATCGTTTTTTAGTTATCAATTAAAAGGTAATTACTTCAACTTGAATCCTAACAGGATAATATTTTTATGTAAAGGGATAGGGAAATTAGAGGCATAGCCACTTTGTAGGAATACAATAAATTATAAATAAATACGGGGGTTTAAACCAACTCCGTAGTAACGCAATAAATAAACAAGTAAATAAATACGGGGGTTGTTACACCAACTCCGTAGTAACGCAATAACTAAACAAGTAAATAAATACGGGGGTTGTTACACCAACTCCGTAGTAACGCAATAAATAAACAAGTAAATAAATACGGGGGTTGTTACACCAACTCCGTAGTAACGCAATAACTAAACAAGTAAATAAATACGGGGGTTGTTACACCAACTCCGTAGTAACGCAATAAATAAACAAGTAAATAAATACGGGGGTTGTTACACCAACTCCGTAGTAACGCAATAAATAAACAAGTAAATAAATACGGGGGTTGTTACACCAACTCCGTAGTAACGCAATAACTAAACAAGTAGTAAGGAAGAGGTGTCAAGATTTACTCACCAATTTGATTTGGAGAGAAAAATAACTTCAAGAACACCAAAGTGGTTGTGTGGTAGAAGGAGAGAAAAAAGGAGAGAAAACCAAAGCACAAAGCTTTCCAAAGAAGTTGTCTAGGATTTGTGTGGAAAACAAGGAGCCTTGCATGCTTATTTATAGGAGGAAGGTAGGGGTAGTTAGGTCCAAAATGTAATAAAATAATTCGCTTATTGGATAATGTCTTGTAAATTTGGAATTTAGAATTTTCGTCCAACTAGAGGGCAGCCTACTCCGAGAATTATTTCGATGGTCAAACCTACTCCGATTGACGTGAAATTTTGAGGGTAGATAGAGGACTTCATGAAAAACATTTTCTCTTTTTGGTTTGTCTCATTTTGAGTTCGTTTTGACGTAGTTCCAATCAAGTCAAAGTTTCTGTCTATAAAGCCAAAATATCTTTTATCCACTTTCAGCGTTCACACTTGCTTTATTGATTTTTCCTCCTTTTCATGATTACTTTTGAGATATCCTATCCTTTCATCATTACTCTTGTTTTTTATACATAAATGTTTCTAGAAGCATGGAGATATTATTCATGACAGTTTTTCGTTTAATATCGACAGTTGGGTTATTTAGGCTCGGGTCAAAAAGTCAACTGGTGGAGTTTTTGTTAACTTTTTCCATATGGTAGATCTTTCTTTTGTAAGCACAACGGTTTTTGAATTATCTAAATCTGAGTTCGTTTGACCTATTTTCGGTTCAATCAAAGTTTAAAGCTTAAATGTAACTTTTAAGTTTTTAAGGGTTTTTAGGTTTTGATCTTTTAATTTTTCGAAACAACTTTAGGTTTGCTTGTAAAAACATGTGGATATTGTCTCCTCAACAATATCAATGATTTCTTAAAAGCTTGAATTTACTGGGCGTTACATCCTACCCACCTTATCGGAATTTCGTCCCCGAAATTTGTAAACTAAGTTATGCTAAAAGAAAAATTTACACTAAGAAAGAAAATTCAAGCAGAGATGTTACTTACCTTAATCATCTTCAAAGTCACTAAGACATGGCTTAGTGGAGGACTGAGGTAACTCTCTCTCTGGTTGATCTTGAGGTTTCAAAGTGGCTCATGGGAATAGGTACGGGTATTTGCTCCTTATCTCTTGTTCTAACTCCCAAGAAGCTTCTTCTACTTCATGGTTCTGCCATAGTACTTTTACTAATGGTATTGTCTTTTTCCTCAATTGTTGCACTTTCCGATCCAAGATCTGCACCGGCTTCTCTTCATATTTCAAATCTGCTTGAACAGGTAAGGGTTCAAAGTCTATCACGTGTAACGGGTCGTGCACGTATTTTCGTAGTGTGGAAACGTGAAATACGTCATGTACACCAGCTAGGTTAGATGGTAATTCAACTCTATAGGCGACCGGACCTACGACTTCCGTCACTAAAAAGGGACCGACATACCTTGGACTTAGCTTTCCCTTTTTACCGAACCGCATGACTCCCTTCATTGGTGATACCTTTAGGAATACCTATAAGTAGTTGATGGACGAATAAAAAGGTTTCTAGGATGGCATCCTTCACGCTTGGTGCCACGTTCAGCTGGATCATTCCCAATTGCTTGGTGAGTTGATTAGGGGTAGGCGTTGAGTTCATTGATGCACCCTGCGATTTCCTACTCAAAGCGTCTGCGACTACATTTACTTTCCCTAGATGGTATAGAATATAGCAGTCGTAGTCTTTTAACAATTATAACCACCTATGCTGCCTCATATTCAATTCTTTTTGCGAGAAGATATATTTTAGACTTTGATGATCAGTATAAATTTCTACCTTCTCACGAAAAAGATAATGTCTCCAAATTTTTAAAGCAAAAACTACAGCAGCTAGTTCAAGGTCATGAGTAGGATAGTTTCTCTCGTGGTCCTTCAACTGTCTAGAGGCGTAAGCTATAACTTTATCTTGCTGCATGAGTACGCACCCTAGTCCTTTAAGAGAGGCATCACTAAAAACTACGAATTTCTCAGACTCTCTTGGCAGAACAAGGACAGGTGTAGTTACTAACCTCTTTTTCAGCTCTTGAAAGCTTGCTTCGCACTTATCATTCCATTGAAAATGAGCATTCTTTTTAGTGAGGGCGGTCAAAGGGCCGGAAAGATTGGAAAAACCTTCTACAAATCTTCGGTAGTAACCTGCCAATCCAAGAAAGCTGCGGATTTCATGGACGTTGGTTGGCCGCTCCCAGTTGACGACAGCCTCAATTTTGCTAGGATCAACTGCTATTCCATCTTTTGAGATAACGTGCCCTAAGAATGAAACTTTCTCCATCCAAAATTCGCACTTCTTGAGTTTGGCAAATAACTACTTTTCCCTTAGAACATTTAGTACTGTTTTCAGATGCTCCCCGTGCTCTTGATGATTAGTCGAGTAAATTAAAATATCATCAATAAACACAACTACGAACAAATCGAGGTACATATGGAAAACACGATTCATTAGATCCATAAATACCGACGGTGCGTTAGTCACCCCAAAAGGCATGACTCGGAATTCGTAATGACCATACCTCGTTCGAATCGCCGTCTTTTGCACATCTTCTTCCTTTACCTTAAGTTAATGGTATCCCGATCGGAGGTCGATTTTCGAGAATACTTTGGCTTCCTTCAATTGGTCGAACAAGTCGTCAATCCTTGGCAGAGGATATTTATTCTTTATGGTAACGCGATTTAGCTCCCGGTAGTCTATGCATAGTCGCATAGTCCCATCTTTCTTCTTGACAAACAATACCGGTGCTCCCCACGGTGATACGCTTGGGCGTATGAATCCTCTGTCCAAAAGTTCTTGGAGTTGTTTCTTTAGCTCTTTCAACTCGGCGGGCGCCATACGATAAGGTGCTTTGTGAATGGGTTGAGTTCCCGGGATCAAATCGATGGAAAACTCAATCTCACGATCAGGTGGCAATCCTGTCACAACCTCGGCAAACACGTCTGGGTAATCGCACGCCACTGGAATATTTTCCAATGTACGCTCAGCTTCTGGTTTTGCCGTCATATAAGCTAAGAACGCTAATGCTCCTTGTCGTATATTCCTTGTAGCTTGTATTGCAGAAAGTAGCTGTGGAGTGGCTCGCGTACAAGATCCGTTGAATTTAAATCTTTCAACACCTGGCAATTGAAAAACGACTACCTTCTCTCTACAGTTTATGCTCGCGTAATACTTTGATAACCAGTCCATGCCTAGGATTACATCATATCCTAGAGATTTAAACACTGATAGAATGATGGGTAGGTTCCTTCCTTTTATATTGATTGGACAGTTCTCTACCATTTTATCGCATACGACTTTCTTTCCTCCAGGGGTTTCAACCGTAAGACTTTATACTAAAGGTCGTGTGCTAACATGACGTAATTTAATGTATGCTTCAGAAATGAATGAATGTGTAGCTCCTGAATCAAAAAGAGTACACGCAAGGACACCAAACCAAAAAGATGGTACATGTCACAACATCGTTAACACCTCGTTCTTCTTCTTCGTCTACCTCAACCGGAGTTAAGGTATACACCCTCGCTTGGGTAGGTCGCCTTGATGGGTATGTCACCTGCGACGCTGCTCGCCTCTTCAGTTCGTAAGCAGCAGACGATTCACGCATTCCCCTTTCGGAAATCGATGCTATATCGACTAGTTTGACAAAGTTCCTAATTTCATGACACATAACTCTCTCCTTAACACGAGGATTAAGGCCATTTTCGAAACGTTCCGCCTTTGTTTCTTCATCCGGGATTAAGTTGAGGCCAAACCTTGATAGTTCAATAAACCTCGAGGAATATTGCTCTACCGTCATTGTGCCTTGCACCAGATTCTGGAATTCAATGGCCCGTATCTGCCTTTGTGCCCTAGGAAAGAAACGCCCATTAAATTCTTCTACAAACCTATCCCAAGGGATAGCAACTCCATATCCCAACTCTATTCCTAAGAGTCCTTTCTTAGACTTCCACCATCTTGCAGCTTCATCGGTTAACCTTAATATTGAGTAATTAACCTTTTGCTCATCAGTACAGCCAAGGGTCTCATGCAATAGTGCGATATCCGTAATCCAAGCTTCAGCAACTAACGGTCCCTGCATTCCATCAAATAGACGAAATTGCTGGCTAGCAAAATCGCGCATAGAACAACCTACCTGCGCCAATCGACCGGCAGGTTGTGGAATTCTTGCCACTACTTCAGCAAACTGCCTAGTTGTTTCAGCCATAAATTGAGCTAAGGCCGGATTCACTCCATCATTAAATGGTGGAGGTGGAGGTGGGAATTCGTTATCATGGTTGCCATGACGATGGTTTCCGTAGTTTTCGTTACGAACAGGGTAACGTCGAGGTGCCATAATTCTGTACCATCGCATCAAGTTAATCACCAAAATAATAATTAATTTAAATACTACACAATACATTTAATCACATAGATACATATTGATTAGCTTCAAAAGATCATCATTCTCTAATTCTTACAAAGAGATATTGCACACAAAAGTTTTTATTTTACTTAGGGTACATAGCATATTTAAACAAAATTGATGCTTCTATAGTTCTATAATTATTCATTTACTATTATTTCAAATTAACATTACATTCTTCAAACAAAGTCTTTTATGTGGTTTATAAAATCTTTTATTAAAAGTAGCTCTTGGTTATGCCCTAGTTTCTAGGTAGGTCAATTCCGATGGTCACCTCAGCGAACTGCTCTGATACCAAACTGTAACGCCCAGAATTTGAGCCTGCAAATTAGTAAGCAGAAACCTCCGGTTTCCACGTGACATTACTACATCAGAGATAAACTCTCGCAGCGGAATATATTTTTTTTTCTTCTAAAGCCTTAGGAATTGATAGCATAACACATTTAGAGCTGACTGAAATACCTCGGTACATTTATTAAAAGTTACTTATGTTTATCTTTACATGACATATGCACACTAGGTGCATCAAAATTAGTGCCACAAACAGCACATAAGCTTATAACATAAAACATGCTAAACATGACACCGTTATACATATTTACATGTCATAAAACAAAACATAAGCACAACTAGTAATTTCTAAACTAGCACATAATCGCTTGTTGAATGGTTTCAAAAACCATCAAAACTGGCATATGGGTCCATGCCTTCATTCTCCAGATCTGCATCAGTAACTATACAAATATGGCGTTATCATATTTGCATAGACAAACAAGTGAGTCATCCATTTTCATAACTAAGTTACCATCAGATTAATAACAATTCATAAATAATATAAATGCAAGAGTTGTATGAATATGCATCGTAGTAACCATTTAGTTTGTGTTTTATGATCATCTTTCTTCAGACCTCTCGTTCTTAGGTTATCTGAACCCGTTCACGTCCTTTGCCTCACACTTAAAGTCTTACCTGTTTGCACTGGAATCCTACCGGTCCCAGCATTAGTTATATATTAGGCCTTCGGATACCCCTGGGTCACTATGAACCCCCTGGATCCACTGACTAGCCTTCCTTCCCCTTGCTACTACATCAGCTTGTTGATGGCTATCTCATCAGCCGTTATATTAATTGGACACAACATGCAATGCATGAACAACCACATGCAATAAACACACACCACACAGTCCTAATGAAACATAGAATCATTCCTCAGTAAGTAACTTCATACTTACTCTCCTTGGTGTAGTTTCTTAGCTCCTTTTCTGTAACAAATATATACAAAGAAGATGATATATACATCAGTCCTTTTTCCAATATTAAAAATGTGTATATTTTTACATCACTTTACTCATCGTTTTTTAGTTATCAATTAAAAGGTAATTACTTCAACTTGAATCCTAACAGGATAATATTTTTATGTAAAGGGATAGGGAAATTAGAGGCATAGCCACTTTGTAGGAATACAATAAATTATAAATAAATACGGGGGTTTAAACCAACTCCGTAGTAACGCAATAAATAAACAAGTAAATAAATACGGGGGTTGTTACACCAACTCCGTAGTAACGCAATAACTAAACAAGTAAATAAATACGGGGGTTGTTACACCAACTCCGTAGTAACGCAATAAATAAACAAGTAAATAAATACGGGGGTTGTTACACCAACTCCGTAGTAACGCA
Source organism: Alnus rubra (assembly GCA_028654335.1). Lineage (NCBI taxonomy): Eukaryota > Viridiplantae > Streptophyta > Magnoliopsida > Fagales > Betulaceae > Alnus > Alnus rubra. Next base: position 3,693,916 of record JAJPGS010002449.1, on the reverse strand, counting down.
ATAACTAAACAAGTAAATAAATACGGGGGTTGTTACACCAACTCCGTAGTAACGCAATAAATAAACAAGTAAATAAATACGGGGGTTGTTACACCAACTCCGTAGTAACGCAATAAATAAACAAGTAAATAAATACGGGGGTTGTTACACCAACTCCGTAGTAACGCAATAACTAAACAAGTAGTAAGGAAGAGGTGTCAAGATTTACTCACCAATTTGATTTGGAGAGAAAAATAACTTCAAGAACACCAAAGTGGTTGTGTGGTAGAAGGAGAGAAAAAAGGAGAGAAAACCAAAGCACAAAGCTTTCCAAAGAAGTTGTCTAGGATTTGTGTGGAAAACAAGGAGCCTTGCATGCTTATTTATAGGAGGAAGGTAGGGGTAGTTAGGTCCAAAATGTAATAAAATAATTCGCTTATTGGATAATGTCTTGTAAATTTGGAATTTAGAATTTTCGTCCAACTAGAGGGCAGCCTACTCCGAGAATTATTTCGATGGTCAAACCTACTCCGATTGACGTGAAATTTTGAGGGTAGATAGAGGACTTCATGACAAACATTTTCTCTTTTTGGTTTGTATCATTTTGAGTTCGTTTTGACGTAGTTCCAATCAAGTCAAAGTTTCTGTCTATAAAGCCAAAATATCTTTTATCCACTTTCAGGGTTCACACTTGCTTTATTGATTTTTCCTCCTTTTCATGATTACTTTTGAGATATCCTATCCTTTCATCATTACTCTTGTTTTTTATACATAAATGTTTCTAGAAGCATGGAGATATTATTCATGACAGTTTTTCGTTTAATATCGACAGTTGGGTTATTTAGGCTCGGGTCAAAAAGTCAACTGGTGGAGTTTTTGTTAACTTTTTCCATATGGTAGATCTTTCTTTTGTAAGCACAACGGTTTTTGAATTATCTAAATCTGAGTTCGTTTGACCTATTTTCGGTTCAATCAAAGTTTAAAGCTTAAATGTAACTTTTAAGTTTTTAAGGGTTTTTAGGTTTTGATCTTTTAATTTTTCGAAACAACTTTAGGTTTGCTTGTAAAAACATGTGGATATTGTCTCCTCAACAATATCAATGATTTCTTAAAAGCTTGAATTTACTGGGCGTTACACTAATAGCCTGGCCTGTGAGCTCCATGAAGACCTTGAAAGAGTCTTCCAAAGTGGACTGTGAAGAAGAAACCGGATAATTGTAGGATGAAGGATGGGAAGATTGGTTATCGAACTGCAGATAATCAGGATGGTGCAATTCTTGAAATTGGGGAGCACAATTTCCCATGGCTTGAGCTTGCCACGAGAAATCAGGATGGTCGCTCCAGTCCGGGTTGTAAAAATTGGTGTTCATTTGCTTATAAGAAAGATTGCAGAATTGTTCCCATGATGGACAATTACTAGCACTATGATAAGGATCAGAGCAATATGAACATGGTTCTTGTGGGTAGAAATTGTGAGGGTAGTTGATTGGAGCGGGTGTCCTACCACTAGGCGAAGCATGATGTGCAGAAAAATCACAATAATTATCAAAATAAGAATCCATGCGTCACTTGCACCCTATAGCATGCAAATATCCCACAAAAGAACTAAACCAAGTTTTGTTTTTTTTTAAATTAAAATAAACTAATAAAGAAAAACAAACAATAAAATAAGGAAAAATAGAAACAAAATGTTAACAAATTAAACAGAACCGGAAACACAAACAATTTTCTATTTTTTTTAGAACATAAAACAGAAACAAAACAAAAATTATATGAAACAAAAATCTACCTAAACTAGTAGAAAAATAAAATCAATTCAAACAAAAATCAATTTCTACAAACAAAACAATTCCTCGGCAACGGTGCCAAAAACTTGTTGTGCAAATTATAATACTCGCAAGTGCACGAATCGTTTGCAATATAGTGTTATGCAAGTGCGAGGTTGATCCCACAGGGAATTGTGTTGTGAAAATTAATCTCTATTTAAACTAATCATATTTTAACCTAGTTCCAAATTTAGGGGTTTTTGATAAAAGAAAACATAAACAAAACAAATGAAAGTAAAGAGTTCTAAGGTTTTGGAATCCACACTCACCAAATCATAGCAACCTATTCTCGTGCTCATCACACATATTTGAAGTTTTCACATGCAAAACTTAGGTATGCTCTACTTTGCTTCAAAAGTTGTTTAAATCATTCGATGAATCCATACTTGCACAAATCACAAAAGATATCTAGTTTTGACTAAATCATTAAATGTATCCATGGAATGAAACACAACGAATATCCAACATTTTGATAAATAAAATCCAAGCCATCAATTTAATGAAACTATCTCAAATCATCACATGTATCCGGAAATTACAAGAGATATCCAAGAATAATCTCAAAAATCGAAGTAGAACAATGAGAAATCAAAACCATAAACTCAAATAGCATACACAAGCATGAAAACTTAGTTTCTATTCACTGGTGAGGTTTCATCCTCAACCCTAGACGAAATTTTAGCTACACATAACCTAAGAAATAACAAATAAACAACAAGAATGCATTAAAAATCAAAGAAACTTACAAAGAATTGAAGTTCTAGGTCAAAATCAACCCAAAATCCCTAAACTATAGTGAGAATGGTGCCTAGGGCGCTCCCAAGCGTCCTCCTCTGGAAAAAATGAGAAAAGAATGGTATTTATAGAGTTAGCTAGGGTTTCTGCGACTCCAGGTCAGCACAAAGTCGATCGATCGACTTCAGATTCGATCGATCGACGTCAGGAAAAAGTCACTCGATAGACTTTAGATTCGATCGATCTATTTCGGGAAAAAGTCGCTCGATCGACTTGAGATGAGATCGATCGAAATCCCAGTAATTTTGGATTTCCCAGCTGATGTGTGTTTTAATGAGTACTCGCAAGCGCACGAATCGTTTGCATTATAGTGTGTGCAAGTGCGAGGTCGAATCCACAGGGAAATGGTCAAATATTGGTGTCTTGTTTAATCAACCTCATTTTAACCTAGTTCCAAAGGTTTGAGGATTGATTCAAGAATAAAAGACTAAATAAACGAGATGAAATATGCAAATTAAAAGGAACTAAGGCTAAGGAATCTACCAAACCAAATCCAACAACTCACACTCTTGGTTTCCACTTGAACACCCAAAGAACATTAAGCTTTGGATGTCATTCAAATGTCTTAACCACAAACTCTAGAACCATTAAATGAATCCAACTCAAAGATAAATCACAAAGAGTACCCATTTGAAATCAAATCATCCAATGTATCCATTCAATGAACAAATCATAATGGATATCATCATTCAAATCGATAAAACAATGTATCCATCAGTTGAAACACATTAAATGTCCTATATCTACTAACAACCACATTCATTGCAAAAGATAAAGCATTTAAATGAATGGAATTTGAACAACAAATATGATATATTATCAAATGTGCAAGTAGTATAACAAGAGTGTGAGTGTCATCAATGGAAAGGTTTCATCCTCAACCTTAGTTGAGGTTACTAGCCTTCCTTGACAAAGAACACCACAAGAAAATGAAGAAAAAACATGGAAATAAAAGAAAAGCTTTACAAAGAGAAAGTGTCTAAGAACAAAAGCTACTGAAATACATTATGAAATGAACGAAATTAAACATAGCTACTGTTCTCTGAACTCTCCCAACAAGGAGGTATGGCTATGGCTTTTATAGAAGGAAATTAGGGCTAGAAACCCATGTAAAATGACTCCTCTAACCCCCTCTAGGGTTCTTCTCTTGCTAGAGACAACCAAGGTCATGAAACCAGGGTGTTCTGCTGCGAAAATCAGAGGGAGAACTGCTTTTTGTCATGGAGAACCTCCTGATTGGGTGTTCTGGCGCGCTTCTACAAAAGTACGTTCTGGGAAATTTCGATCGATAGACTTTTATTCGATCGATCGACTTTGGGCAAAATTCGATCGATCGAATTTAAGTTCGATCGATCGAGTTCTTCAGAACTTCCAAATTTTTCAAGCAATTCCACATGAATTTTGCCATTCCTCACTTATTGACCTACAAAACATAAAAAACACAAAAACTAACCAAAGCATCAAAAAATAACAAGGCTAAAGGTCTAACTAATGTAAATCAAGGGGTCCAAATACACAATATTTGGCACTCATCACCAGCTTTCTATGTATTTTGACTTGAAAATTGCCATTTTTCTCTTATTGTCCTGCAAAAGCACCAAAACTAGCCAAAACATCAGAAAATAACAAAGCTAAATGTCTAACTAGTGTAAATTAAGGGGTCCAAGTATACACTTTCTGTCACTCATCAAAGAGGATTAGATAGGCCATGCCTAGGGAAGACGAATCTTACTACACCCTAGTTTAGTGTAATTTAGGTAGACGATTCGTACCTGAAAATTGAAATGACTTCTATTTTAAACAACAAGTGTGTGTGCACAAAGTGTCAACAAAAATAAGCACAGCGGAAAGTAAATGACACAAAGACTTTTGTTGACGAAGTGGAAACTCAATCAAGAGAAAAACCACTCCGGGGCAGCCAAACCCAGGAATTTCACTATTCAGAAGACAAAGCTAGATACAAGACAGTAACACTCACATATACCCGATGCAGTGGTTGTATCTTGATCTCCGACGTGTAACCAACACGAACGCTTCCCAGCCAGGTTCTCCTTACCTTAGAGCCGACCTTTAAGATAAACTTCGATTGTAGCACAGCAACAGCACACTTGAAAAGGGCTTCAGAGGAAATATCACGTCTCTAAGCAGTTGTGGAATTCAATACCGAATTCTTGCAGTTCTCAGTGCCCAAAGGCCTCTATTTATAGGCTAGGGGCTCAAATGAACATCAGGCAAAATATACCTGGGCACCGTCCGGACGGTGGACATGGGCCGTCCGGACGGACAACTGTGCGACAAGATTTTCTAAAAAATTTACGGGGAAATCTTTCCTGTTTAAGGACATCGTCTGGACGGGATGGCACATCGTCCGGACGGTCGCACGTCCGCTTCAAGTAATTTCCTTATAAGGCACTCTAGCGTCCAGACCATAGGGGATGAGCGTCCGGACGGCTATTCTTCAACACGCAATTTCCATATCTGAAATGCGCGCGTCCGGACCATGATAGGTGGTCGTCTAGACGGTTGAAGTCGAATCGACAATTTCCTTCTTTGATGCACGCACGTCCGGACCACAGTTGTCAGACGTCCGGACTGTCATATTTGAATTGCGTTTCTTGCCTTACGGAGACGCTCGTCCGGACGGGATACCACATCTTTCGGACAGTTGATCGATCTTCCCTTTCTTGGAACTTGGAAAGAAATCAGAAACTGATCGAGTACTGGGAGGCATCCAGACGTGCTGCAAGCTAGCACAGAAACTTCTCGATACAGTATGGGGTCCACACGGAATGAACACTTCGTCCGGACGGATGATGCTGGTCTGTCTGGCGTCCGGACGGGATGACACGTCGTCCGGATGGATGGAATAGTGGACAGATGGGCGTCCGGACGGGATGGCTCGATCGTCCAGACGGCTGACAGGGAACTTGAAATTATTCTGACTTGCAGGCAGAAACGACTGACATCACTCTGAAAGTGGAATCCCTGTTTACCGCATCTTTACACTTAAGTGATTTTGTCCAAACACAGAATGAGGCCAAAATACTAACAAACTCCCCATTTGGCCATTTTGGGACAAAAATCACTTGACCGGTTTGGAAATACATTCCCGGTCCAAAAATAAAATTACTCCCCCTTTTTGTCACAAAGGGACAAAGGGTAAAACAGAGTAATAAAAACTAACTGTCATAAAATTTACTCCCCCTAACGGTCTCAGAAGGACCCGGGAAACAGAGTAATATATCCAAAAAGTTTTAACAAAGCAGAAATTGTCTCAAAATAACAAAAGATAATAAAATGTCTACAAACATAAGAGGGAATCAAACATTCTCAGGCATGGGTAAAATCCCGTCTGCAACATCCTCATCATCACTGCTGCTAGGAGATGATACTTCAGGCACTCCTGAAGGTCCAGCTAGTTCTGTTCCACACGCCTGTCGATGGAGTGCACAGCTAGCTGCATGGATGAGATGGACTGCTGCATGGAACATATAGACTGCTGCATGGAGGACATAGACACCTGCATGCTACTCATCCCTCCCTGAAGTGCAGCAAGAGCCTCCATAATCTGAGCATAATTGACCTCTGGCTCAGATGGCGGCACAGTATGTGAAGATGAAGCCATATCTGGAAAGCCGACTGGCATAGCAGCAGGTGGGGGCACCTCATCATCAGAGTCATCTCTCCGCAGCTGCGCATTAGACTTCATCAATGTCTGCTTGCTGATGGGCTGCTGGATTTTCATCTTCGGTTCGCCATTGACATTGATGTCCGACTGAAGAATAATTTGAGTAAAGAGGCAGCCAAAAGGAAGACCAGCAGTGCTCTCATCACGGGCCTCTAATATAACCCCCAAAATGTGCTTGCACAGGAAGAAAGGCAAGCAGAGGTGGATTGCATAGACAAACTGGGCCCGTTTCAGGATTAGATGTTCTGCTGAACGATCTTGGCCAGCATACGGTGGGTGGATGACAGGGCACTAATCTGGATGGCAGTAGAGCACTCCTCTCCTTGGGGAACAACATAGAAGAATTCCCTGAGATCATCCAGGGATGGAGGAAGCACCACCTCATTGTATGGGCTGGCCGAAATATCGAGCACTGGGACTCGGATGATGTGACTTATGACCTGAGGATCAACAGTGATGAGATGGCCTGCAACTGAGGACTGAAGCACCACTCCATGATCATCATTCTGCACCACCTCCAGGTTGGCATAGAACAGCTTGACTAATCTGGTGTATACCACACAAGCATAGCTGTGGAGATATCCCAAGTTCTACGTCTGGATGATGTCAAGTATGTTGTCCAGCGGTGGCACCATGATATCAGCCCGAAGAACGTTCCGCTCAGCAATGACAGAGCGGTCCATAATTTTGGCCTGAATTGCAGCTCTATCTTCCACAAGCCTCTGACGGACATTGCGGGGTGGACTGCCGGCAGACATGATTTTGCAAAAGATCAAACAAGAATTTTCCAAAGAAAAATATTCCAAAAATATTCTTGTTAGGATAACAAAAATTTGGCAGAATAACAGCAGTAAAAGGACTTGTACAAAAAATAAATACAAAATAATATCACAACTAAGTCCAAGAAATTTCAACATGGCAGATATATGCATCTCATATTCCAAAAAACATAACATTCTAACAGTCTTAAAAAAAAACTGAAGAGAGAAAGATTAGAAAAATACCCGGAATATGAGAGGAATATGCAACAAGCCAAGAACTTAAAGCCAACTTAACTCACAAACAGCCAAAAACAATGATTTTGTGGGATAGGGAGTGAATGTGGCGAGCAGGGGTTTTTATAGCCACTGTGGGGTCCCCGTCCGGACGATGGATTGATGACGTCCGGACGCTCGCTACCTCAGAAAGGAGCAGACTGGTCGCGCGCGTCTGGACGATATAAAGAGACCGTTCAGACAATGATGACAGCGCGCGTCCGGACTCCATCCGGTCCTGTCCGGACATGTGGGCTCCATCCCCGTCCGGACCACCAGTCCGTCCGGACGTCAATGTAGACCGTCCGGACACTCCACACTGAAACACCAGAAAAACTGAGGAAAATTTACAGAGATCAAATTTCCTCAAGTCAGTGTCAAAACACGCATGTATAATCAACTGATAACACAATCAGAGAGCATCTCAAAAACTAAACAGAGATATAACTGAGAGTTGAGATTTCAAATAGCACAAATAATTTTCCTGATCATAGAAAATTCAAATAGGCAACTCAATTCATGCAATGCGTGTGTGTGTGTGAAGACTGAACCCACAAGGTTTGAAAAATCATGGCAAGAGCAACTGGATTTCCTAAAGAAGAGAGAGAATCCGTGACAGATTAGCCAAAAGTCAAACCTTACTTTTACTAGGGCCTAGCCATCCTCATCTGATACACTCCCCCTGAGATACAGCACCGAATTGTTTTACTTGTACCATGAAGGACAAGGTAAAATTTTTACTTACTCATAGAGGGCAAGATATATTGCAAATTCAGTACAAAAGCAGTGAATAGACAATTTTAAAGCACAAAATTCATACGAATAACTGCTCAATTCTTATGGTGCTGGAGGCTAGAGGGAATGTCAGAATTTATAGATCCTAGGTTCAACTAGCCTGTGGTCAATTTGACCATCTTATCACAAACCTCTTCTCTTATTCAGAATTTTCTAGAAGCAAATAGTCAGAGAAGGAAAAATACGCACCTTTGGGGAGTCTAGGATATTGCATGAGGTCTCACATGAGACAAGCGACTATCAAACAAAACAATGAGCAGGGAAAAACTTTTGTACATGTCAGACTGATGTTTTCACCCACATGTGAACATAATATATCAATGCTCAACAGACTAGTAAACCAGAAAGAATACATGAAATAGCTGACATACCTTGTGAAAGACTTACCCTGCTATGAAGACTCCACCTTTTTCTTTTTTTCTTTTTTATTACAACATCATGCTATCAGAGGACAAAGAATTTATCCTAGCATGGAACATCATGTCTAGGACATGGCACACACACCAATGGCTTTACGAAGAGACTCAAACCTGCTACCATCTAGAGGTTTGGTAAGTATGTCAGCCAATTGATTTTCAGTGGGAATGAATGAGAGAGAAACCACCTCAGATTCCACAAGATCACGTAAAAAGTGATGTCTGATGTCAATGTGCTTGGTCCAAGAGTGTTGAACGGGATTCTTTGAAATATTAATTGCACTAGTATTATCACAGTTGATAATCATAGTATCTTGAGTGAATCCATAGTCCCACAGCAGAGTCTTCATCCACAATAATTGAGTGCAGCAGCTTCCTGCAACAATATACTCAGCCTCAGTAGTGGAGAGAGAAATAGACGTTTGTTTCTTGCTCATCCAAGCTACCAAATTGTTCCCCACATAGAAGCATCCTCTAGAGGTGCTTTTTCTATCATCAGCATTTCCAGCCCAATCTGCATCAGAGTATCCTGCAACAACAAGATTTGTTTCTCTAGAATACCATATCCCATAAGAGAGGGTATCATTTACATACCTGATGATACGTTTAACTACAGTGAGGTGGGATTCCTTAGGATTTGCTTGGAAACGAGCACAAACACCCACACTGAAAGCAATGTCTGGTCGGCTGGCTGTAAGATACGGGAGGCTCCCTATCATACTCCTGTAAAGGGATGGATCAACAGATTTGCCTACAAGATCACTACTGATCTTGACACTGGTGCTCATGGGAGTGCAAGCACGACTTTTTCCATCCAACCCAAATCGTTTGACCATATCCCTAGCATACTTAAACCGAGAAATGAAGATGCCTTCAGCAGTCTACTTAACTTGAAGGCCAAGGAAGTAGTTCAGCTCACCAATCATGCTCATCTCCAATTCCTGCTTCATTTCCTCAGAGAACTCATGGGCAAGAGAGTCTAAAGTAGCTCCAAAAATAATGTCATCAACATAAATTTGAGCGATGAGTTTGTGAGTACCTTGTTGCCTGATAAACAGAGTTCGATCGGCTTGTCCCCTTGTGAATCCCTTGGCCAGGAGATAAGTGGTGAGACGCTCATACCATGCCCGGGGAGCCTGCTTAAGCCCATATAGTGCCATTTTCAGCTTGTACACATGATGGGGATGATGAGGGTCTAAAAAACCCTTTGGCTGTTCTACATAAACTTCTTCTTGCAGAACTCCATTTAAGAAGGCACTCTTTACATCCATCTGATATAAATTGAAGTCAAGATGACAAGCAATAAAGAGAAGAATTCTGATAGACTCTAACCTGGCAACAGGGGCAAAAGTTTCAACAAAGTCTACTCCCTCTATCTGAGTGTATCCTTGTGCAACAAGACGGGCTTTATTTCAAACCACAGTACCAATAATATTCTGTTCTACTGGATGAGGAACCAAGGTCCAGACATCATTTCTGGTGAACTGATGGAGCTCATCATACATTGTAGAGACCCATCCTTCATCCTGTAGGGCTTCATCAACTTTCTTGGGCTCTGTCTGAGCTAGATAGCTGTTGTAAGAGACTTGATTGGCTACTTCACTAGTGGGCTAAATTATTCTGCTTCTCAGCCTATGCCCTTCATCTATGTTCCCAAGCAGCTGCTGAGGAGGATGATTATGCTTCACCCATGATCACTTAGGAGGATTCGCAGGAGTATTCTCATCTTTAGAGGTAGTAGGAGTGGTATCCGAAGTCGTGGGAGAAGAAGGAGATTCATTTGGAGACTCCTTTGATGAAGGTTTAATGATATAAGTTGGGGCTGCTGAAGGCTCAGCTGAATCGAACTGTTTTTCCTCCCTGCTGATAGGTCTCTGAACTTCTTCATCATCAACTACTACTTTTATCGATTCCATCATAGTCTCTGTTCTTTTGTTGAAGACTCTGTATGCACGACTGTTTGTGGAATATCCCAAGAATATACCTTCATCACTCTTGGTGTCAAATTTCCCCAGATTTTCCCTGTCACGAAGTATATAACATTTACTTCCAAAAGTTTTAAAATACTTCATTGTGGGTTTCTTACCATGCCAGATTTCATAGGGAGTCCTGTTTGTTTCAGGCCTAAGGTAGACCTTGTTGATGATATGACAGGCAGTGTTTACAGCTTCTCCCCAGAAGTGTTGAGCAAGATTTTTTGAGTGGATCATCACACGAGCCATCTCCTGAATTACCATGTTCTTCCTTTCAACAACTCCATTCTGCTGAGGAGTGATAGGAGAAGAAAATTCCTGCAATTTTCAACATATCGGAGAAATTGAGATGCCTTAACCTCTGGTGCCATAGCTCACTGTCATCTATGGTTGCTTTGTTGTAGAAAATCTGAGGATCTGCAGCCAGACCAGGAAGGCCGTAACAATTGTCAGCAGTTCTTTCTACTCCCATGAGCCATCTGCCACTGCTGTCAAATATATTGCATTCCTTCTTGGAGAATTAAACCACCAAGTCATTATCACAAAACTGGCTGATGCTGAGGAGATTTGCCTTGAGCCCTTCTACATACAGAGCTTCTTGAGATGTTCCAAAACCTGGAATGTCGATGATCCCTTTACCAATGACTCTGGATTGACTCCCATCTCCATAGGTGATTCGCCCACCTTTTCCCATCTAAACTTCTTTTAGCAAAGTCTTATCACCTGTCATGTGTTTAGAACAACCACTATCCAAATACCACAAACAAGTATCAAGAATTTTTAGTGTAGTATGAGAAACTAAACATAGATCATCGTCCTTTTTGACCCAGACTTGTTTGGAAGCTTTTTGATTATTAACCAGGACAGATCTTTGCTCATTAAGGGTGAGGTATGCTAACTTCTCACTAATGAGTTTCACTTGATCACTTAACACTTTAACTTGTTCTTCAAAACCTGGTTTATCTTTCCTAGGGATAAGGGTTTTCTTCCAAGGTTTCTAAGACCTAATTTGGAAACAGTTTGGACGAATATGACCAACAATACCACAATGATGACAACTAGGTATAGATTGATTATCCCCTTTACCCTTACAAATAGATTGAGTATGAGACATGATAGGTTTAATGAACATGGTCTTATGACCAGACATATCATGTGAAATAGAAGCAATTTTATCCATACTCAATATAGACATAGTAGAAGTCAAAAAAGAAAACACTCAAGAAATTAATCTTCTCAGAGTGTACCAAGCTCTGATACCAATTGAAAATTGAAATGACTTCTAATTTAAACAACAAGTGTGTGTGCACAAAGTGTCAACAAAAATAAGCACAGCGGAAAGTAAATGACACAGAGATTTTTGTTGACGAAGTGGAAACTCAATCAAGAGAAAAACCACTCCGGGGCAGCCAAACCCAGGAATTCCACTATTCAGAAGACAAAGCAAGATACCAGACAGTAACACTCACATATACCCGATGCAGTGGTCGTATCTTGATCTCTGACGTGTAACCCAACACGAACGCTTCCCAACCAGGTTCTCCTACCTGAAGGGGTCTTCAATGGAACTCCTTACCTTAGAGCCGACCTCTAAGATAGACTTCGATTGTAGCACAGCAACAGCACACTTGAAAAGGGCTTCAGAGGAAATATCACGTCTCTGAGCAGTTATGGAATTCAATACTGAGTTCTTGCAATTCTCAGTGCCCAGGGGCCTCTATTTATAGGCTGGGGGCTCAAATGAGCGTTAGGAAAAATATACCTGGGCACCGTCCGGACGGTGGACATGGGCCGTCCGGACGGATAACTGTGCGACAAGATTTTTTGAAAATTTCGCGGGGAAATCTTTTCTGTTTAAGGACATCGTCCAGACGGGATGGCACATCATCCGGACCGTCGCACGTCCGCTGCAAGTAATTTCCTTATAAGGCACTCCAGTGTCCGGACCATAGGGGATGAACGTCCGGACGGCTATTCTTCAACACCCAATTTCCATATCTGTAATGAGCGCGTTCGGACCATGATAGGCGGTCGTCTAGACGGTTGAAGTCGAATCGGCAATTTCCTTCTTTGATGCACGCTCATCCAGACCATAGCTGTCAGACGTCCGGACGGTCATATTTGAATTGAGATTCTTGCCTTACGTAGACGCGCATCCGAACGGGATACCACATCGTCCGGACGGTTGATTGATCTTCCCTTTCTTGGAACTTGGAAAGAAATCAGAAACTGATCGAGTACTGGGAGGCTTCCGGACGGATGCAAGCTAGCACAGAAACTTCTCGATACAGTATGGGGTCTGGACGGAATGAACACTTCGTCCGGACGGATGATGCTGGTCTGTCTGGCGTCCGGACGGATGGAATAGTGGACAGATAGGCGTCCGGACGGGATGGCTCGATCGTCCGGACGGCTAACAGGGAACTTGAAATTCTTCTGACTTACAGGCAGAAACGACTGACATCACTCTGAAAGTGGAATCCCTGTTTACCGCATCTTTACACTTAAGTGATTTTGTCCAAACACAGAATGAGGCCAAAATACTAACAGTACCAACAAAAGATGAGTTATACTTTTCTATTGATTGTATGTATCCTATTAAAGACGTAGCTAATCCATGCCTAGGGAAGACGGGTCGTACCGTATCTTAGTGGTTAGGTGGACGGTCTGTGCCAACCGAAGATGGATTATACTAAGTTCTTTAATATGGTAACTTCTTGTTTACTTATAGCATGCATAGAATGAATTTCTCTAATTAAATGTGATTAACCATTGATGTGCGGATAGAGGCGAAGTCAATACTCTACTCTTTCTTTCTCTTATAATTCAATTTTCTATTACATTTATTTTATGCACTTTAGTTAATCACAAAATCAATAATCTTTTCTTTTTCTTTAGTTATTTTTAATTTTCATAAATTTGATAACAATACCCTTGCAGTCCTTGAGGTTCGACACCCTCTCTATAGCCTTATCCTACAAGGATTCATCCTATTGCGAGTGGTTATTTATTATTGATATATTTTGGTAAACAAAAGACCACATCAATGCCTATGATATGACAGTTGATCATGTGAGCACTAGAGTGAAACTCTAATATGCAAGCACATCTTGCTGAAGATCTAACAGTATTCTGCCTACCTACTCCCATGACACTGCATTACCCAATCCAGTAGTGTAACATCTAAGTACATCAATCTTAGAACAATGACACTTTGCTCTTCAATACAAAGATACCATCATTCTCTGAATACATGTAACACCGAATCCCAGGGCATTACAGTTTCGTACCCTTGAACGTCAGTTGATCATGCGAGCGCTAGAGTGAGACTCTAATATGTAAGCATGTTTTGCTGATGAACAAATAGAATTCTGCCTACCTACTCCCAAGACACTGCATTACTTATATCCAAACAACAAGAATACCCATGTACATCCAAGTTCAATGTCCTCAAATCATGCAACCAGTCAATAGAAATATACATATGTTCTTTGCCATTTGAAAAATGAAATTGACTTCTAAAATAAAGGTAAGTGTGTGTGTGCACAATGTGTTAACAAAATAATCCGGAAAATAAATAACACAAGAATTTTTGTTAACAAAGTGGAAACTCAAGATGAGAAAAACCACTCCGGGGCAGCCAAACCCAGGATATCCACTATTCAGAAGACAAGACTAGATACAAGATAGTAACACTCACATACCCCTGATGCAGTGATCTTCCTCAGCAAAATATGTCCCCCGCATAGGAGACATATAAAAGGTAAAGGCAATGTTAGTTGTAAGAATGCTAATCATAATTTTGCAGAGAATACAAAGAAGCATTCAAACAAAAGAAGCTTGCCTACCTGTCATCACTGCGGCATCACCGGTCACATCCGATTCAAATGCCCACGGCTCCAAAAGTTGAAGGTTCAGAGGAAGCTGCCAACTAGAGCTACATCAGGCACTCTACCTCCTACGGCGCTTCAGGCTCCACAGCATCAGCAGCAGTTTGTTCCTGCCTATCATAGTGGCAAATCAAAGAAGAACAAATCAAAGCGCTACAAGAGAAAGTCACAGAAGCCCATTAGCTACCATGACTATGAAAGGTTTCTGAGCCTGATGCAAGGTATGCTAAGGAGAATGGACAACATGGGCAAGACCTGCAAGCTATCGCCACGAGTCAAACAGGTATGGGTCAAGAAGGATGAGACCATTCACCCCTTGAGGGGGAGTGGACTCACCTAGTAAAGGTGAAGTCTTCCCATGCCTAGGATTTTGGTTCCTAAATCCTAGTGCATGTCAGGTATGTTTGCACTGCATCGTTTATCATGTCATATCTTATTCATGCCTTGCATTCTATTTGAGGAACCTTTTTATTCTATCCCCATATTTTCTCTAGTTTTCTTGATAAACATCTGCATATTTTTTTGGGGATGACAGTTAAAGCACGTCAAGCGGCTGCTTTTCTGTCTTGGTATTTCTAAACCTCTCTCCATGAGGACAGGTTTGGTTTTACCTTACATGCTGGGATTAGATGTCATTTCCTTTTCCATAAGCATGTCTTTGTTGTTTTTTTTTATTTTATTTTTCAACAAAAAAAAAAATAGGGAGAAGATGCGAAACTTTATTTCTTTCTTTTGATAGCTTTTCAGATATTGCATGTGTTTTTGCCTGATATCTCAGTTCATTGTGCATTGATAAAATATGCTTATATATGATTGAGAGTTTATGCATGATATCTGCTAAGTTTTCCTGTTGCATCTTAATGATAGATAGTTACTTTCCTCATGCGATGAAAATGTGCACTATCTAAGACTCCCCTAAGGTACTTCTTTTCCTTCTCTGACTTTTTGCTTCTAGAAATTCTAGATAAGAGAAGAGGTCTTTGATTAAGATGGTCAAATTGACCACATGCTAGTTGAACCTAGAGCCTAAAAATTCTGGCACTCTCTAGGTTGCTGCACCATAAGAATCAAGCAGTAAATCATATGCATTATGCCCTTTCATTGTTTATTCACTGCTTATGTGATGAATTGGCAATATGCCTTGCCCTTCATGGTGCAAGTAAAATTTACCTTGTCCCTCATGGTACAAGTAAAACAATTAAGTGCTGCATCTAAGGGGGAGTGTATCAAATGAGGGTGGCTAGGCCCTAGTAAGATAAGGTTTGACTTTTGGCTGATTTTTCATTGATTTTCTCTCCTATTTGGAAAATCTGGTTGCTTTTTGTCATATCAGTTGAATTCATACCTTTTGGGAAAAGTCTTCACACACACACACACGCGCATTGCATGAGTTGAGTAACCTATTTAAAATTTCTATCTGTAAGGAAATTTGTGCTTATTGAATACTTAACTCTCATTTATATCTTTGCATATTTTTGCAATGCTATTTGACTGTTTTATCAGTTGATTATACATGCGTGTTCTGAAGCTAACTTTTGAGATAAATATTTTTCTGCAAATTTTTCTCCAGTTTCAGATTTTCAATGTGAAGCGTCCAGATGGACCTATTTTTACATCTGGACGAACGCAGTCTTGCCATGTGCTAATTTAGCAGTTGTCATCCGGATGGTTAAGTGACACATCCAGACAGGATCTCCACAGGTTTAAGACTTCTGACTCTTTTTCTGCCATACACACATCTTTTCATTTTTATTGATTTATCATGGCATGTTGTGTGTTTTTCATGTGGATTTCTCCCGAGATTTTGGCATTCTCTGCACATCTCTTCTCATCCCATGATCTTTATTGTGTTTTCCATTATTCTTTTAAGTTTTTGTGCCTTTAGAATATTGGAATATTTGTTGGGATATTTTCGTGAGATATTGTGCATGAAAATCCTTCTCTGTCTATGTGTTGGGCTGATCATGATATATTTATGCCTTATGAGCAGCTACATTGTTTATATTTCTCTTTGGCATCTATTTGACAGTCGTGTTAAATACCACATTATTTTTGGAACTAACAGGATCTAATGGTACTTCTGGAGATATTTCTGGTTGGTTTTGATTCAGGAATATGATATCCAACGGCTCCCAGCACAATGTTTGACAGATGGATCCTTTGAAAAACTGACTGTTGTTGAAGTTGGATGTTCAAATTCCAAAGGTCTCAGGATTAAGATGAGCTTTTTCCCCCTAGCTCATGCAAAGCCTTCCGCAGCATTCCCTTAGATCTGCATCAGTTTGAGGTTCAGTTGTGACTCTCCTCAGTTATCTTGCAGACCAGTTGCTTAGAGGATGTCAATCTGCGGATAACCAATTTCAGGCTTTCCAAAATCAATAGATTGAAGGATTTTCAGTTCGTGATTCCTGGTTTCCTGAGCTAGAAGCCGAAGTAGTACAAATCCAGCTTTTTATATGGTTTGCTCTCTGTTACTTGATTTCAATGGATCAGCAAGATTTGGTACTTGGAGGATTTTTTCCTCTTTTTGGGCCATTTGCAGACGTTTCTCTACTTTCCTATTGTTTTGGATTTTAGAACGTTTTTGTCTGTGGATATTATTACTCTGTTTACCCTTGTCCTTCTGAGACATTAAGGGGGAGTAATTGTTGTGTGGTTTTTCTCATTACTCTGTTTTACCCTTTGTCCATTTGTGACAAAAAGGGGGAGTAATTTTTATTTCTGGACCGGGAATGTATTTCCAAATCGGTTAAGTATTTTTGTCCCATAATGGCCAAAGGGGGAGTTTGTTAGTATTTTGACCTCATTCTGTGTTTGGACAAAATCACTTATGTATAAAGATGCTATAAACAGGGATTCCACTATTCAGAGTGATGTCAGACGATTCTGCCTGCAAGTCAAAAGAATTTCAAGTTCCCTGTCAGCCGTCAGGACGCCCATCTGTCCACTGTTCCATCTGTCTGGACGATGTGTCATCCCGTCCGGACGCTAGACAGACCAAGCATAATCCGTCCGGACGATGTGTCTCTCCGTACGGACCTTCCACTGTGTCGAAAAGGTTCTATCCAGTTTGCATCCGTCCGGACATTTCAACAGCACGTCCAGACGCCTCTCAGTACTCGATCAGTTTCTGATTTCTTTCCAAGTTCCAAGAAAGGGAAGATCAATCAACCGTCCGGACGATGTAGTATCCCATCCGGACGCGCGTCTCCTTAAGGCAAGAATCGCAATTCAAATATCACCGTCCGGACGTCTGACAAATATGGTCTGGATGCGCGCGTTCATCAAAGAAGGAAATTGTCGATTCGACTTCAACCGTCCGGACGACTGCCTCTCATGGTCCGGATGCGCGCATTGCAAATATGGAAATTGCGTGTTGAAGAATTGTCGTCCGGACGCTCATCCCCCATGGTCCGGACACTCGAAAGCCTTATAAGGAAATTACTTGCAGCGGACGTGCAACCGTCTAGACGATGTGCCATCCCGTCCGGACGAAGCTCTTAAACAGGAAAGATTTTCTCACGAAATTTACGGAAAATCTTGTCACACAATTGTCCGTCCAGACGGCCCATGTCCACCGTCCGGACGGTGCCCAGGTATATTTTGTCTGACGCTCATTTGAGCCCCCAGCCTATAAATAGAGGCCCCTGGGCATTGAGAACTGTAAGAATTCGGTGTGAATTCCATTAGAGCTCAGAGAAGTCATCAAATCCCTCTGAAGCGGTTTTACAAGTGTGTTGTGCTATAAACCGAAATCTATCTTAGAGGTCGGCTCTAAGATAAATGATTCCATTGAAGACCCCTTCAGGTAGGTGACCTGGTTGGGAAGCGTTTGTGTTGGGTTACACGTCAGAGATCAAGGTACGACCACTACATCGGTACATGTGAGTGTTACTATCTTGTATCTAGCTTTGTCTTCTGAATAGTGGAATTCCTGGGTTTGGCTGCCCCGGAGTGGTTTTTCTCTTGATTGAGTTTCCACTTCGTCAACAAAAATCTATGTGTCATTTATTTTCCACTGTGCTTTAATTTTTGTTGACACTTATGCACACACTTTATTTTTGAAGTCAATTTCATTTTTCAGTCCAGACAGTTGCAGCCATCTTCCCATATCTGTGTTTTGGAAGGAAATCCCATAACTGGTCGAACACTAAGTGTTGTCCGGACATGTGGCTGAAACGTCTGGAATGATGCAAGTTGGAACAGTTCGAAACTTCTCGACACAGAGGAAGGTCCGGACGGAAAGTTCTCTTCGCCCGGACGAAAGATGCTTTGGACAGTTAGGTGTCCGGACGGTATATCACGTCGTCCGGATGGCTGTAAGGGATCCAAATTTTTTGACTTCTGAATAGCGGAATCCTTGATTAAAAGCATCATTACAAAGAAGTGATTTTGTCCAACAGAATGAAGCCAATCACAAACTAACTAACTCCCCCTTTGGCCATTTTGGGACAAAAATCAGTTGACCGATTAAAAATACAATCCCGGTCCAAATATAAAAATTACTCCCCCTTTTTTTGTCACAAAAGGACAAAGGGTAAAACAGAGTAAGAAGAAAAACCATACAAAAATTACTCCCCCTAAGTGTCTCAGAAGGACAAGGGTAAACAGAGTAATAATATCCACAGACAAAAACGTTCTAAAATCTAAAACAATAGAAAACTAGAGAAGAGTCTGCAAGTGGCCCAAAAGAGAGGAACAAAAATCCTCCAAGTACCAAATCCTGCTGATCCACTGAAATCAAGTAACGGAGAGAAATTCGTATAAAAAGCTGGATTTGTACTACTTCGGCTTCTAGCTCAAGAAGCCGGGAACCATGGACTGAAAACCTTCAATCTCTTGATTTTGCAAAGCTTGAAACTGGTTATCCGCAGATTGACATCCTCTAAGCAACTGGTCTGCAAGATAAATGAGGAGATTCACCACTGAACCTCTAACTGATAAAGATCCGAGGGAATGCTACGGAAGGCTCTGCATGAGCTAGGGAAAAAAGCTCATCTTAATCCTGAGACCTTTGGGATTTGAACATCCGACTTCAACAACGGACAATTTTCCAAAGGATCCATCTGTCAGATATTGTGCTGGGAGCTGCTGGACGACATATTCCTGAAAAGATTTAAACAAAAATATTTCCAAAAATAACACCACAAAGAAATATTAGATCATGTTAGTCCTAAAAAGAAAGTGGTATTATGACAGCTGTCAATTGGATGCCCAAGTATTACAAAAGCAAAGTTCGCAATCCAAATGACGCAGATATATCAATATCAACCCAACACACAGACAGAATAGGATTTTCATGCACTATATCTCAAAAATTCCAATCACCAAATATTCCAATATTCTAAAAAGCACAAAAACTTAAAAGAACAAAGGACGATACGGTAAATACCATGGAATGAGAAGAAATGTGCAGAGAATGCCAAAATTTTGGGAGAAATCCACGAGAAAAACACACAACATGAGATGATAAATCAATAAAAATGCAAAGATGTGTGTATGGCAGAGAAAGAGATGCAAGTCTTAAACCTGTAGAGATCCTGTCCAGACATGTCACTTAACCATTCAAACGGCTACTGCTAGGACAGCGTACACCAAGATTGCGCTCGTCCAGACGTAAGAATAGGTCCGTCTGGATGTTTCACATTGAAAATCTGAAATTGGAGAAAAATTTGAAGAAAAATAATTTTCCTTAAAGTTAGCTTCAGAACATGCATGTATAATCAACTGATAAAACAGTCAAATAGCATTGCAAAAATATGCAAAAGATATAAATGAGAGTTAAGTATTTAATATGCACAAATTTCCCTATAGATAGAAATTTTAAATAGATTACTCAACTCATGCAATGTGTGTGTGTGTATGTGAAGACTTTTCCCAAAAGGTATGAATTTAACTGATATGACAAAAAGCAACTAGATTTTCTAGATAATAGAGAAAATCAAGGAAAGATCAGTCAAAAGTCAAACCTTATTAATTACTAGGGTCTAGCCACCCTTATCTAATACACTCCCCCTAAGATGCAACACCTAATTGTTTTACTTGTACCATGAAGGACAATGTAAAATTTTACTTGCACCATGAAGGACAAGGCTTATTTCAGCACATAAGCAGTGAATATAAGCATATAACACAGAAAACTGAAGAGTTACTGCTTGATTCTAGTTAGTGCTGCAACCTAGAGAGAATGCTAGAATTTTTAGGCTCTTAGTTCAACTAGCATGTTGGTCAATTTGACCATCTAATCAAAAACATCTCTCTCATTAGAATTTCCAGAAGCAAGAAGTCAGAGAGGAAAATGATGTACCTTAGGGGAGCCTTGAATAGTGCACATTTTCATCGCATGAGGAAAGTAACTATCTATCATTAAGATGCAACAGGAAAACTTAGTAGATATCATGCATAAACTCTCAATCATATATAAGCATATTTAATCAATGCACAATGAACTGAAATATCAGGCAAAAGCTCATGCAATATCTGAAAAGCTATCAAAAGAAAAAATAAAATTTCGCATCTTCTCCCCCAATTATTATTATTTTTTTTTTTGTTGAAAAATGAGACAGAAAAACAACAAAGACATGCTTATGGAAAAGGAAATGACATCTATTCCTAGCATGTAAGGTAAAGCCAAACCTGTCCTCATGGAGAGAGGTTTAGAAATACCAAGACAGAAAAGCAACCGCCCAACGTGCTTTTAACTGTCATCCCCAGAAAAATATCTGCAGATGTTTCTCAAGATAACAAGAGAAAATATGGGGGATAAAATAACCGATTCCTCAAACAGAATGCAAGGATGAATAAGATATGGCATAATCAACTATGCAATGCAAACATACCTGACATGCACTAGGATTTAGGAACCAAAATCCTAGGCATGGGAGACTTCACCCTTACTAGGTGAGTCCACTCCCCCTCAAGGGGTGAATGGTCCCAACCTTCCTTACCCATACCTTCTCTACCTGTAAGGCAGGGGTGTGAGCCATGTCCCAATTGATCAGTCTGACTAGGACATTCTTCATCATGTTGACAAGCCCTTCATTGGCCTGATTCTTCTTGGGCTTGTGAGGCTTCACTTTGAAGCATTCGGCTTTGATGTGGCCATACTTACCATAGTGATGGCATGAGGGAGAATCCCTTTGAGGATAATGCCGTTGTTGTCGAAAAGCATTATGAGGCTTGGAAGGTTTAGAGCTAGACTTACCTATCTTTTGCTCTATTTTCCGGATCCAAGGCTGTTGATGTCGGATCTGAGGACAGTGTAGCCTGATGTGTTCAGAGACACCACAATGATAGCAGATAGGCTGACTTCGTTTGTTGAAATGCTTCTTGAAGGGCTCTGCAAATTTAAGATTAGCATTTTCACAAATAACAAAGCCCTTACCTCTTTGAGATAAATATGGGGCTGAACATATTTATTTGAAGAGGTTTTCTCAATAAAGCCCTTACTGGAATCCTCCTGCTTCTTCCAAGGCCTGTGGGAATTTAAGAGATAACACTTTGGTCTAATATGACCAACCTTCCCACAATGATGACAAATAGGAACAAATTTACCTTGTGTTCCCAAATCCTTTGAGTTAGGCTTCACATAGTTATTTAAGCAAGAATTTTCAGAACAAGCTGCCTCTACTATTACAGGCTTAATATCAATAGAATCTAATTTAGAATCAGAAGCATGTGAAATAGAAGTACTTAAATCAGCAGTCAAACCAAGCTTGTTCGAAATATCTGAATGAATACACAGCATGCTTTTAAAATTATCACTTGAGAATTTTTTCAAGAGATTTTCAGATTCCATTAATTTAGTCTCAAGTGTATCAATAATGTCAAACAACATGGTATTCTCAGATTTCAAAGAGTCAATCAAAGCATGTGATTCAGATAACTGAACAATCAAAGACTCTTTTTTTGCTTCACCTTTTTGAACTCTTTTGGAGAAACAATTTTATCCATTTTAGCAAAAACTTTAGAGAACTCAATATCATAATTTTCTTCAGATAATTGAGAGAAATCCATGATAAAAGGTGTAATCAAAAAATAGAAGTCACAAAGAGATGAGGATCACACTCAGGAATTAAATCCTTTAAACGGAATGAACCTGCTTTAATACCAATTGAAAAATAGACGACTTCCAATTTAATAAGTGTGTGTGAACAATGTGCAACAAAATATTAAATGCGGAAATTAAAGGAGACAAATATTTTGTTGACGAAGTGGAAACTCGATTAAGAGAAAAACCACTCTAGGGCAGCCAAACCCAGGATATCCACTATTCAAAAGACAAAGCTAGTTACAAAGCAGTAGCACTCACATACCTCTGATGCAGTGGTCGTACTTTGAACTCTGACGTGTAACCCAACACGAATGCCTCCCAACCAGGTCTCCTACCTAAAGGGGTCTTCAATGAAATCCTTTACCTTAGGGCTAACCCCTAAGATAGACTTCACAGCTGATCAAATCACACACTGGCAAAAGCTAGAGAGCTAGTA
The DNA here is from genome assembly GCA_028654335.1 of Alnus rubra. NCBI lineage: Eukaryota > Viridiplantae > Streptophyta > Magnoliopsida > Fagales > Betulaceae > Alnus > Alnus rubra. The sequence goes on along the minus strand of JAJPGS010002449.1, from coordinate 3,671,031 downwards.
GATCTTCAATATCTCCCTAAAACACCCTCTCTAAGCTATAAGGAATTCACTACCGAATTCTTGCAGTTCTCAAGCCTAAGGACCTCTATTTATAGGCTAAGAGTTCAAATGAGTGTTTGGCTCGATAAAACCTAGGCATTGTTTTGACGGTAGTCATAGGACGTCCTGACGGACAACTGTACGATCGGCTTTTCAAAATTTTCGCTGAAATTCTTTCCTGATTTGAGCCGTCCAGACAGTTGCACTTCCGCTGCAAGTAATTTCCATACCAAGGCTTCACGCGTCCAGACCAAGGGAATGGTCGTCTGGACGGTTGATCTGATGCATGCAATTTCCATATCTGATGCTCGCACGTCCGAACCAAGAGGACTGACGTCCGGTCGTCTGGATTTTGAATGCGATACTTGCCTTATGAATGAGGGCGTCTGGATAGGAATCCACGTCATCCAGATGGTTGCAGCGATCTTCCCATATCTATGTTTTGGAAGGAAATCCCATAGCTGGTCGAACACTAAGTGTCGTCCGGACGTGTTACTGAAACATCTGGACGAATGCAAGCTGGAACAGTTTGAAACTTCTCGACACAGAGGAAGGTCCAGACGAAAATTTCTCGTCGTCCGGACGAAAGATGCTTTGGACAGTTGGGCATCCAGCCGGTATATCATGTCGTCCGGACGGCTGCAAGGGATCCAAATTTTCTGACTTGTAGACTATGCAGAATATTCTAGAAGTCCTCTGAATAGCGGAATGCATGTTTAAAAGCATCATTACAAAGAAGTGATTTTGTCCAACAGAATGAAGCCAATCACAAACTAACACAAACAAGTAAATAAAACAGTAATCACAATATTATAGGAAAAGTCAACCAACTTTGTCCTCGGTAAGTATAGAGATACTTACTGTTTCTGCTCCAAAGATTTTCCTCTACAACTGCATAATTACAATCATGTAATAATAGATTAACAAAAAGCACTATGAAAATATTTATTATTATTACTATACCTATTTTCCATAAATTATTTTCCATTACAACGGCTACAGATTTAAATATAAGAAACATAACCTTATACTCATTTTATTTCGACTTAGTTTTATTTTACACCAAATATCCACATTAATATTATAATAGTCCTACTAGAATTATTCTCTCTTCCCAAAAATATATCTTCGTTTAAAAAATACTTGCTTAGACATATATATATATATATAGCACATAGTGGACATTTAAGTTTAAAACAAGAATACAAGTGTCACTTAATTAAGCGCACACATAATCTTGCACTTTTTTATCAAATACACAAGTCTATGTATACACCCATTTGACACACATATATACACATATTTCACTCATCCTCACAACCCACATGCACCCACACCTTTATTTCTTCCTTTGGAAAATACCTCACTATCAATACACACATGTTGGAATTAAATCACAAGCACTCTTTATTCATTTATCTCTTCACCCACAACCCCTTATACTCCAAACTTACTCACACACACTTTACTTTAACTCAACAACACACACACACACACCCACATGTTTACACATATTCACATATATAAATCATCAACTCATACACACCTTCCTTAGACTTTATGATTTATAGCTCAAAATTGGCCAAGAGCTCCTTGATGCTGCTCTTAAAGTAGCCCAGAAAGAGGTAGTGCTGCTGTCCAGAAAAGGAATAGCACCAACAAAGAGAATGATGCTCTATTTTTGGGTGTAAAACAGAGACAGTTTCTACTCTAAATTCCCTACTGATTTTGTGATGGAATGAGGGTGATATAAGGTTTAAATCTAGCTTACTAGGTGTTAGAAAGCAAGGTGAAACAAGGGGATTTTCGTGCTCCAAGTTGCTGCACTAAAAGAAAAGACAAACAGCAGGTTTTTTCATAAGTTTCAAAACTCCTTCTCCTATCTCTCCTCTTTTTCTTTTTTCTTTTTTTTTTGTTTCATGAGGTGTTAGTTTGTAGTTGGCCACATTCTGTTGGACAAAATCACTTCTTTGTAAAGATGCTTTTTAACAGGGATTCCGCTATTCAAAGTGCTTCCAAAGATTCTGCACAGTTTACAAGTCAGAAAATTTTGGTTCCCTGCCAACAGTCTGGACGATGTGATATACCGTCCGGACACCCAACTGTCCAAAGCATCATCCGTCTAGACGACGAGAACTTTTCATGCGGACCTTCCTCTATGTGGAGAAACTTCGAACTGTTCCAGCTTCCATCCGTCCGGATATTTCAGCAGCACGTCCAGACAACACTCGGTGTTCGACCAGCTATGGGATTTCCTTCCAAAACACAGTTATAGGAAGATCGCTGCAACTGTCCGGACGATTTTGATTCCCGTCCGGACGTGCGCATTCATAAGGCAAGTATCACATTCAAATCCAGACGTCCGGACGTCAGTCCTCTTGGTCCAGACGCGCGAGCATCAGATCAACCATCCAGATGACCATTCCCCTAGTCTGGACGCTCGAAGCCTTGATATGGAAATTACTTGCAGCGGAAGTGCGACTGTCCAGACGACAGGGCACCACCGTCTGAACGCAAATCAAATCAGGAAAGAATTTCAACGAAATTTTTGGAAAGCCGATCGCACAGTTGTCCGTCTGGACACCCTATGACTACTATCCGAACGGGGCCTAGGTTTTATCAAGCCAAACATTCATTTGAAACCCCAGCCTATAAATAGAGGTCCCCAGGCTTAAGAACAACAAGAATTCGGTATTGAATTCCATTAGTGCTTAGAGAGTTATATTGTGAGGTTATTGAGCTGAGTTAGTCTCTCTGAAGTCGTTGTGTGTGCTATTGCTGCGCTGATCTGAAGTCTATCTTAGGGGTTGGCCCTAAGGTAAAGGATTCCATTGAAGATCCCTTCAGGTAGGAGACCTGGTTGGGAGGCGTTCGTGTTAGGTTACACGCTAGAGTACAAGGTACGACCACTGCATCAGGGGTATGTGAGTGCTATTGCTTTGTATCTAGTCTTGTCTTCTGAATAGTGGATATCCTGGGTTTGGCTGCCCCGGAGTGGTTTTTCTCATATTGAGTTTTCCACTTCGTCAACAAAAATTCTTGTGTCTTTTAAATTCCGCATTGATATTTTGTTAACACTTTGTGCACACACACACTTACTTTGTGTTAGAAGTTATGTCAATTTTTCAATTGGTATCAGAGCCAGGTTCACACTGATTAAGATTAATTTCTTGAGTGTTATTTTTATCTTTGACTTCTAGCTATTAAAATGTCTCAAACTCTTAATATTGTTCCTGCCTTTGACGGTACGAACTATGACTATTGGATGGCTCGTATGCGGTTCTATTTAAAATCTATTGACTGTTGGAGTATTGTTGAAACTGGTTGGACTAAACCAGCGGATGCAACCCTCGAGCTAGTCCCTCAGAAAACCGCACGGCTTTCTAATGATAAAGCCCTACATGCTCTTTGTCAAGCACTTTCACCATCTGAATTTGCAAAAATTTCAAATTGTGAATCCGCTCAAGAAGCATGGAAAATCTTGGAAACAACATATGAAGGCACCAAACTTGTAAAATCTGCCAAACTTCAAATATTGATTTCCAGATTTGAAGAAATTAAGATGTTGGAAGAAGAGACGTTTGGAGTGTTTTACTCCAAAATGAGTGACCTAAGAAACTCCATGGTGAGTTTTGGGAAACCCGTCTTGGATGTAAAACTCATCCAAAAAATTCTAAGATCTTTGCCTGAGTGTTTCAGGATCAAGGTGACTACAATTGAAGAGAGCAAAGATCTGGAAGAAATGAAGATTGAAGAGTTTGTGGGATCTCTTCAAACTTATGAGCTGTCCCTGCCCCCAGTCAAAAACCTGAAGACTACAGCCCTGAAAGCTTCCAAGAAAAAGGTAGAAGCCTCATCTGAAGATGACTCTGAGGAGGAAGAAAAAGCAGTGGCTATGTTGGCCAAAAATCTCATAAGACTAATGAGAGATGACCGATTCAAGAAGAAGTTTTCTGAAAAGATGAAGAAAGCTCCCAGAGAAGCTGAATCTGAGGAAGCAGAGAAGAAAGATCCCAGAGGTCCAAAATGTTTTGAGTGCTCAGGATTTGGGCATATACGAGCTGATTGCGGGAACCTCAAGAAGGGCAAAGGGAAGGCATACAACGCGACTCTAAGTGATGAGTCCGAGGAAGAAGAAGCTCCTAAGCAAGAGAAATTTCTAGCCTTCGTGGGACCACATGTCGAAGAGGAAGATTCTTACTCGGAGCATAATGATGATGGGGAAGAACTCAAGGAGGCATACAAAACTCTCTATGTAGAGTATGAAAAGCTGAGGGAAGGTCACAAGCAACACATTCATGATCTGAATAGTTTGCAGACTGAGAAGAGTTCATTGCTACACAAAATACAAGAGCTAGAGGAGAAGCTACTAGAGACACAGCTCCAATTAGAAAGAAACACTGATGAAAAGCTTACTCGAATGCTATCTATCCAGAAGAGCCCAACCGACAAGACTGGTCTCGGGTATGTAGCTCCTCCCTCTGATACTCCCTCTACTTCTAGGACTGTCTTTGTTAAGCCTACAGTCCCAGAGCCTCCCCCCACCGTTGAAGATAAAGGGAAGGACAAAATTGATAGAGATGTTCCGGGCACTAAGAAGCCTCTTTCCATCAGAAAATCTCCTATATGCCACCACTACGGTTTCAGTGGGCATGTTCGGCCCTAGTGCTCCCTTTTTAAAGTGCAAAAGGAAAAGGTCAAGAAAGAAGTGCCTAAACAAGCAAATTATGGCACAAGACCTTTGGCCCAACAGTAGACTCCACGATATCATGCTCCATGGAATCAAGCACCAAGCATCAGGCTCCTCAATATCAAGCTCCTTGGTCTCATGCCCCTCGACACCATGCATCACAACATTAGCGACCTCAGCAATAATTTGTACCTGCCAATCATAGTGGCAAATCCAAGACCAAATCCAAGCACTTTAAACGGCCGCAGAAGGTGGAAGATGATCAATACTGCATGGAGCCACCTATTTGGATGCAAAGCATGATGGAGTGGATGGGTCAACATATGAAGTCCTGCCAGCAACCACCCACAGGAAGGCAGGCTTGGGTCAGAAAGAAGGGAGACGGTCACCCCATGAGGGGGAATGTACGCACCTAGTAGGAAAAGGTGTTCATGCCTAGGATTTGGTTCCTAATCCTAAGGCATCAGGTTTGATTGCTTGACTTTTACTTGCTATATGTTGTGCTTACTATGCAATCTAGGAACCAGTTTTGTTTTGCCCCCTATTTCTCTTGAGAAAATATTGCAGGTACTATTTGGGGAAGACAGAAAAAGTAGGTCGAGCGAAGGTTTTTCTGTATTGGTAACATCGAGCTTACACAGGTTTGATCATGCCCTGCATGTTATATGATGTCATTTCGATATAGCATTTTGTTTAATAAAAAAAATGAAAAATAAAGAGACTTCTAATTTATACAAGTGTGTGTTAACAGTGTGCAACAAAATATTAAATGTGGAAATTAAAGGAGAAAAATATTTTGTTGTCGAAGTGAAAACTCAATTAAGAGAAAAACCACTCCGAGGCAGCCAAACCCAAGATTTCTACTATTCAGAAGATAAAGCTAGTTACAAAGTAGTAGTACTCACATACCCCTGATGCAGTGGTCGTACCTTGAACTCTAACGTGTAACTCAACACGAACGCCTTCCAACCAAGTCTCCTACCTGAAGGGGTCTTTAATGGAATCTTTTACCTTAGGACCAACCCCTAAGATAGACTTCACAGCTGATCAAATCACACACTGGCAAAAGCTAGAGAGCTAGCAGATCTTCAATATCTCCCTAAACACCCTCTCTAAGCTATAAGGAATTCACCACCGAATTCTGTGTTGAATGCATGCCTCGAGCCTCTTATTTATAGGCTTTAGAAGACCTAAAACAGGTCAAAATCAGAGTCTCTGGCACCCGCATCTGGACGGAAGCCTTGGCTGTTCGGACGGGCTACTATTTTTGTGTTCGAAAAGCAATTCTGGAAAATTCTGCAGGGCCGACTGGACGCTTGATTTTTTCGTCCGGACGGGGTATGTACGGATGATTCTAGTGGCAGTACGGATCATCAATTTACAGCATTTTTCATTAGCTTTCCAATGACGCTGATTTCGTCCCAATCCGATATTTGAGTAAAACGTTATGACCAAAATACCGGAGGGTGTCTAGACGGCTTGACCGAGCATCTAGACGGTCAACTATAACCGCCTTTCCAAAGTAGCACTGAAAGCTTCCATAACAAGGCCGGGTCTGAACGGTGTTTCCCTAGCGTCTGGACGGTTGTACTTTGGCTGCACGTAATTACCATAATAAGGCTTTGAGGGTCCGGACCCTGAAGGCTGATGTCCGGACGGTTGAACTGGTGCACGCAATTTCCATATATGATGCTTGATCGTTCCGACCATGAAGACTGACTTCCGGGCGATTGAACTTTGTATGCACGACTTGCCTTATGGAGGACATCATCCGGACAGGATCACACATCGTTCGGACGGTTCCAGCCGTCTTCCCATAACTGTGTCTTGAGGTAGAAACCCTAATGCTTGTCAAACACTGTATGGCGTCCGGACAAATGCAACATTGAACTATTCGAAGCTTCTAGACACTGATGGGCGTCCAGATGGAAAGTTATCGTCGTCCGGACGGATGATGCTTTGACAGACGAGTGTCCGGACGGAATACCACGTCGTCCAGACGGATGTTGCTGACTGATGAGCGTCCGGACGGAATACCACGTCGTCCGGACGGATGCAAGGGAACTAAACTGACTGATTTGAATTCTGCACAGAGTTTTCCTGAAGCTCATAACTGAAGTGTAGACTCTGAATAAAACAGCATCCCTGTGAAAGCAGCAACATTACATAAAAGTGATTTTGTCCAACAGAATGCAGCCAATACAAAAACTAACAAAAAAAATGGGGAGAAATTGCAGGAAATTTTTTTCTTTTCTTGTTATATCAGATATTGCATGTGTTTTCTCACCTGATATCTCAATTCTTTAAGCATTAATCTACTTTGCTTAGATCTGATTGAGAGTTTATGACTATATCTGCCAAGTGTTTTCCTGTATATGCAAAAGTTGGATAGCTTCTTTCCTCATGCGATGAAAATGTACACTATTCAAGACTCCCCTAAAGGTACATAATTCCTTCTCTGACTTTTTGCGTCTAGAAATTCTGGATAAGAGAAGAGGTTTTTGATAAGATGGCCAAATTGACCAAATGCTAGTTGAACCTAGAACCTAAAAATTCTGGCATTTTCTCTAGGTTGCAGCATCAAAAGAATCAAGTAGTTACTCTTATGAATTCTGCGCTATATATGTATATTTTCTGTTTATGTGCTAAATTTGCAATATGCCTTGTCCTTCATGGTACAAGTAAAACAAATTGGGTGCTACATCTTAGGGGGAGTGTATCAGATGAAGGTGGCTAGGCCCTAGTACTGAATAAGGTTTGACTTTTGACTAATCTTTCACTGATTTTCTCTCTTGTCTAGAAAATCTGGTTGCTTTTTGTCATATCAATGAAAGTCATACCTTGTGGGAAAAGTCTTCACACACATACACATTGCATGAGTTGAGTCGTTTATTTAAATTTTCTGTCTACAAGAAAATCTTTATGCTGATTAAACTCTGAAATCTCTCTTATATCTCTGCTTAGTTTGGAGATGCTATTTGAATGTTTTTTCAGTTGATTATACATGCGTGTTCTGAAGCTGACCTTAGGAAAATAATTTCTGCAAATTTTTCCTCAAGTTTTGTCTTTTCAGTGTGAAGCAGGCGGACGATTATGTTACACGTCTGAACGTGTGCGGCTCCGACGGCAAGACGGTAAGGTTACACGTCCAAACGCACGCGGTCTGTCCGCATGTTTACGAGGCAACGCCCGTCCGGACGGGGACCCCACAGGTTTTATAAACCCTGGCCGCCGCATTGCTAAAGCTACCCCACATTTTCTCTTCCTCTTTTGGCTTCTAGTGAGTGACTTCTCGAGAGTTTTTGCATTTTCTCGCCCTCTTTTGTCCTTTTTTGCATTACTCTCCACATTCCAGGTACTTTTTCTAGTTCACTTTATTCTTTTCAGTTTGTTTGTAACTGTTAGAATATTGATTATTTTGGGAATGTTATTGAGATGCATATTTATGATATCTGCAGTGTTGGGACTATCTATTTTGGTGGACTATATTGTGATATTTTTCATGTTTGTAATTTTTTGGAAAGTCCATTTTACTGTTGTTATAATGCCGGATTTTTTTGTGAACTAACAAGAATATTTCTTTTGGATTATTATTGCCAAATCTAGTTGGGTTCTTTTGTAGAACCATGTCTGCAGGCAGTCCACAGTGCAGGGTCCGACAAAGGACAGAGGGAGATAGGGCAGCCCTTAGAGCTAAGATTATAGACCGACCAGTCATTGTTGAGAGGAATGTTGTTCGGTCAGACATCATGGTGGCTCCTCTAGACAGTATCCACGACACTATCCAGACCTATCATTGGGGGTATCTACACACATGTGCATGTGTTGTGTACACCAGGCTGGTCAGGCTATTCTATGCCAACCTCGTGGTGGTTCAAGATGATGACCGCGGGTTGGTGCTTCAGTCCACTGTAGGCGGGCATACTATCACTGTTGATCCCCAGATCATCAGTCAGTTCATAGGTGTACCTATTCTCCAGATTCCTAGCAGCCCTTAGAATGAGGTGGTAATCCCTCCTTCTCTGGATGATCTCAGAGAATTCTTTCATGCTGTTCCCCAAGGAGAGGAGCGCGCCACCACCATCAGGATCGGTGCCTTATCTGCCCCACACCGCATGCTAGCCAAGATTGTCCAGCACAACCTTTGGCCCGTCGTTAGGGGCAGTGACCTGATTTTGAAGAGGGCCCAGTTCGTGTATGCCATCAATCTTCGCTTTCCTTTCTGCTTGTTCAAGCATATTTTAGGCGTTATTTTGGAGGCCCGTGATGAGGGCAATACCGGTCTCCCATTTGGCTGCCTGCTCACATAGATTATTCTACAGTCAGGCATTAGTATTGTTGGCAAGCCGAAGATGAAGATCCAAGATCCTATCAGCAAGCAGACTCTGATGAAGTCCAATGCACAGCTACGGCGAGATGATCAAGATGATGATGTGCCCCTGCCTCCTCCTATTCCTGTAGGCATTCCAGATGTGGTGTCCTTTTCTCAGACTATTCCGCCACCTCAGCAGGATGCCAGCTATTCGCAGATTATGGAGGCATTGTCAGTTATTCAGGGGGGCATGAGTTCCATGCAACTCTCCATGTCATCCATGCAGCAGTCCATCTTGGCCATGTAGTAGGAGGTTCACTCAATTAACCTCCATGTGGAGCAAAATTAGATTGATCTCCGGGAGTGTCTCAAGTTCCATCACCCATCCAGCAGTGATGACGAGGACGATGCATCCTGATTTTCTTTTCCCGTTGTAGTTTTTGATATATTTTGAGACATTTGTGTTATCTTTTTGATAATTTGCTACATTTGTTTAAACTCCTGGATATTTTATTACTCTGTTTACCTTGGTCTTTCTGAGACCTTTAGGGGGAGTAATTTTTGTGTGGTTTTTATCATTACTCTATTTTACCCTTTGTTCCTTTGTGACAAAAAGGGGGGAGTAATTTTTTATTTGGACCGGGATTGTATTTTTAACCGATTAAGTGATTTTTTGTCCCATAATGGCCAAATGGGGAGTTTGTTAGTTTGTAGTTGGCCACATTATGTTGGACAAAATCACTTCTTTGTAAAGATACTTTTTAACAAGGATTCCGCTATTCAGAGTGCTTCCAGAAGATTCTGCACAGTTTACAAGTCAAAAAATTTCGGTTCTTACCAGCCGTCTGGACGATGTGATATACCGTCCAGACGCCCAACTGTCCAAAGCATCATCAGTCTGGACGACGAGAACTTTTCATCCGAACCTTCCTCTGTGTCGAGAAGCTTCAAACTGTTCCAGCTTGCATCCATCCGGACGTTTCAGCAGCACGTCCGGACAACACTTGGTGTTCAACCAGCTATGGGATTTCCTTCCAAAACACAGTTATGGGAAGATCGCAGCAACCGTCCGGACGCGCTCATTCATAAGGCAAGTATCACATTCAAATCCAGATGTCCGGACATCAGTCTTCTTGGTTCGGACGAGCGAGCATCAGATATGGAAATTGTGTGCATCAGATCAACCGTCCGGACGACCATTCCCCTGATCTGGACCCGCGAAACCTTGATATGGAAATTACTTGCAACGGAAGTGCGACAGTCCAAACGACAGGGCACCACTGTCCAGACATGGCTCAAATCAGGAAAGAATTTCAACGAAATTTTTAGAAAGCCGATAGCATAATTGTCTGTCCGGACGCCCTATGACTACCGTCCAGACGACGCCTAGGTTTTATCAAGCTAGACGTTCATTTGAACCCTCAGCCTATAAATAGAGGTCCCTAGGCTTGAGAATAGCAAGAATTCGGTATTGAATTCCATTAGTGCTTAGAGAGTTATATTTTGAGATTATTGAGCTAAGTTAGTCTCTCTGAAGCCGTTGTTGTGTGTGCTATTGCTGCGCTGATCTGAAGTCTATCTTAGGGGTTGGCCCTAAGGTAAAGGACTCCATTGAAGACCCCTTCAGGTAGGAGACCTGGTTGGAAGACGTTTGTGTTAGGTTACACGTTAAAGTGCAAGGTACGACCACTGCATCAGGGGTAAGTGAGTGCTACTACTTTGTATCTAGCCTTGTCTTCTGAATAGTGGATATCTTGGGTTTGGCTGCCCCATAGTGGTTTTTCTCATATTGAGTTTTCCACTTTGTTAACAAAACTTCTTGTGTCTTTTAAATTCCGCATTGATATTTTGTTAACACTTTGTGCACACACACACTTACTTTGTGTTAGAAGTCATTTTAATTTTTCATGAGAGGCCTTGATCATCAACTCTAAATATATAGAGGACTTGTATGGCTGAGATTGAAGCAGGCTAGACCCCTTTCAATGGCTGGATTGAAGCCAAATCTGCTCCCAAAATCTACCAAAATTGTAGCCCATATCCCCGTAGGATACTATTCTCAAATCTTTAGACAATGATTACTTGATATCTATAATAATCTAGTTGGTATTGAACCATATTGGGCTAACTAGACTAACTAGATGGGGAAATGATCGTCTGGAACCAAAAGCATGGTGTGGGTTGAAGATTTAAGGGAAATAAAATCGACATTAGTAGCTTTTACGTAAACTGCATCGCACTGGATAATTAAGTCGCTCAATCGACTATTCAGTCGCTCGATCGACTATAAAGTCACTCGATCGACCCCATTTACCCACAAACATTAAGTCGCTCGATCGATTTAATATTCGATCGATCAACTTCGCTTCCAAAGTCGCTCAATCGACTATAAAGTCACTCGATCAACTTTGGTAATAATATCTTTACTTATCCGATTTTTACACATGTACATATACACAATTCTATTTAATCTATAACTAACATTAATTAGATCTTATACCTACATACACGCATGTAAATATTATTATCCTAAGCATTATTAACCTAAGTATGATATTTTCCGGGTATTACAAGATCTTTGCAAGCTCCAAACAATACCAAGCCTAAAGTATAATCAAGATAAAACTCATATTTTACAAGATTTAACCTAAAATCTCAAAAATACAAGTTTAACGATTTATCTCAAAACAATAGGTAGAAACATAGATCGGGCTTCATAGATCACGTTTCCGCAATCGGATTTGAGTTTGGACGGTTGGATCTTCATAGATCACGGTTTTTCCATGAAAAATCAAAGAGAAATCGAGAGAGTGGGAGAGAGATCCGATTCTGCCTAGAAGAAAATAGGCAATCTGCCTCTTTAAAACAAGTGTCGTCCGGAAGGGATAAGTGAACGTCTGGACGCACATACATTTGATGTCACGTGATTCATGAGGCAGCCGTCCGGACGGGCTAAGCAAGCGTCCGGACACCAAGCCAGAAACACCACTTCAAGGATTTTCTATGTGTTTTCTATGCGTCCCCTTGCATTTTCTAGACATTTAATTAATCATAGTCGTTTATCCTCTAGGTTTTACTCTTAAAACGCTATTTAAAATTCGGAACATTACAAGCGTGTGTTTTTGGAGGATCCTTTATTCAGTGGTTAATAGACTACTTTAGCGTGTGGATTTGGGTCCTTGTTTAGCTAGTTATGTGATCCTCTGTCCAGTTGTGTGTGTTTCAGTCGTAGGGGTATATTGATAATTTTATGGTGTTCTTCCTTATTTTGGTTGATTGGTTATTTTCTGTGTTTAGGATAGGAATCGGTTTGAGAGTGGAAACGTTAGGTTTTTAAATATAATCAAGTATTAATTTTGATGGGTTTAACCGATTGTGTAGTATTTTGAGTTGATGGATTTTTGGGATAGAACATGTGTGTTTTGAAGCTTGAAGTGTTTCCTGTTTTGGTCTTTTGGGTTCGGCCAATGTATGTGATGTGTCGGCTTCTTGGTGAATTATATATGGGTGTTACACTTAAATTATGTTTCAAATTTATTGGTAAGTTTGCTGATTTCGGGATTTTTTAATAATCAAATGTTAATTTATGTTATTAATAAAAGATTGGAGATTTGGTGTTAGGATTGATGTTCCTTAAAAATGATTGGGTTTTGTTAGAAGTATTAGTATTTATACAGAAAAAGAATATAGGTGTTATTGTTGAAAAATAATATTAAGACTAAACCATATTTTGTTAAGTGTTTATAAATATAAATGAGTTTTTCCAAATATAAACGATAAGTATATATACTATTAGGATTTATGAGTGAAGATATTAATATTAATATTATATATATATATATATATATATATATATATATATATATATATATATATATATATATATTGCAGATTTATGAACTGAGAACTGCACCAAAGTACTGTGAGTATTTCTTACTCATTGAAAGTGATACTAGTTGGTTATCCATAATATCATGGTTATGGATTTATTTATTTGTTTGCGCATGTAAATTTGCACATTTTATTTTAGTTTTAATTAATGAAGTTATGCAACAAAGCTGGCAGAGCCACCGGTGGGTTTAGTCCCATGAAAGATTAATACTGAAAAATCGGAGGTGTCCGGGGTGAACAAATAAGCTAGTAGTGTGAGGAGCTGTGGCTCGAGAAAGACGTTAACTGCATTCGTTAATCGCAACCGCGACTACAACGAGTGGAGTTGTTAGTATTTTGGCCTCATTCTGTTTTTGGACAAAATCACTTAAAGTGTAAAGATGCTGTAAACAGGGATTTCACTATTCAGAGTCTGGAAGTTAGAAGAAATTCAAGTTCCCTGTCAGCCGTCCGGACGATCGAGCCATCCCGTCCGGACGCCCATCTGTCAACTGTTCCATCCGTCCGGATGACGTGTCATCCTGTCCGAACGCTAGACAGACCAGCATCATCCGTCCGGACGAAGTGGTCATTCAGTCCAGACCCTTTACTGTATCGAGAAGTTTTTGTGCCAGCTTGCATCAGTCCGGACGTTTCAGCAGCACGTCCGGACGCCTCCCAGTACTCGATCAGTTTCTGATTTCTTTCCAAGTTCCAAGAAAGGGAAGATCAATCAACCGTCCGGACGATGTGGTATCCCGTCCGGACGCGCGTCTCCGTAAGGCAAGAATCGCAATTCAAATATGACCGTCCGGACGTCTGACAGCTGTGGTCCGGACGCGCGTGTATCAAAGAAGGAAATTGCTGATTCGACTTCAACCGTCCAGACGACTGCCTATCATGGTCCGGACGCGCACATTACCGATATGGAAATTGCGTGTTGAAGAATAGCCGTCCGGACGATCATCCCCCATGGTCCGGACGCTCGAGAGCCTTATAAGGAAATTACTTGCAGCGGACGTGCGACCGTCCGGACGATGTGCCATCCCGTCCGGACGATGTCCTTAAAGAGGAAAGATTTCTCCGCGAAATTTTTGGAAAATTCTGTCGCACAGTTGTCCGTCCGGACGGCCCATGTCCACCATCCGAACGGTGCCCAGGCATATTTTGCCTAAGGCTCATTTGAGCCCCCCAGCCTATAAATAGAGGCCCCTAGGCACTGAGAACTGCAAGAATTCAGTATTGAATTCCTCAACTGCTTAGAGACGTGTTATTTCCTTTGAAGCCCTGTTCAAGTGTGATGTTGCTGTGTTACAACTGAAGTCTATCTTAGAGGTCAGCTCTAAGGTAAGGAGTTCCATTGAAGACCCCTTCAGGTAGGTGAACCTGGTTGGGAAGCGTTCGTGTTGGGTTACACGTCAAAGATTAAGGTACGACCACTGCATCGGTACATGTGAGTGTTACTGTCTTGTATCTAGCTATGTCTTTTGAATAATGGAATTCTTGGGTTTGGCTGCCCCGGAGTGGTTTTTCTCTTAACTGAGTTTCCACTTCATCAACAAAAATCTGTGTGTCATTTACTTTCCGCTGTGCTTTAATTTTTGTTGACATTTATGCACACACTTTATTTTTAGAAGTCAATTCAATTTTTCAGGAGTGAAAGAAAGATGATCTTTTAAGACTTGCGCAACCGAGACTACAACGAGTGGAGTGAAAGAAAGATGATCTTTTAGGACTTGCATTAAAACTATCACTATCATTGCTTTATATATATATATATATATTCAACTCATGACCGGAACATGAATTGCGTATACATATAGACATATAGCTATTGCATTATGATGTTCCTTTCTAAATAAATTTATAAGCATCATATTATTGGTAATGGTTGACTCACACAAATAAAGTATGAGATTGTGGAAGTATCCGCAATCACATACTCATTGGTGCAGATTCTAAGATGAAGGATTGGACTATGTTAGCATTAAAGATTTAGAGATAATGTAGCTATTATTACTTCCTTGTAAATATTAATGTCTTGTATTCTTTTTGAATGTAACATGTTTATATTTAATAGATTTTTCATGTATGTTTATGTGTCTCTGACGACACATGTTTTGATGTAATTAGTATACATAAAAGGTAAATGACTAATAACAAATGTTTAGAGGTATTTCAATTAGCTCAATGTGTTATGGTATAAATTCCTAAGTCTTGAAGTTGAAAAATACATTACGCTGCTAAATCTTATCTCTGATAATGTCGTAAATCGTAATGTCACGTGTAAAATCGAAATTTTCACTTACGCCTTTTTGTAAAAGGCGGGGCATTACAGTATGATATTAGACCGGTTTACTTTGAGAATCCTAAGACTTGACCCTATAAAATTAGAAAGTCAAAAATAACACAAGAGCTATAGGAAATATAAACCACTTTTCTAATGCTTTGTGTGGATTTTAATAGATGGTATACTATTGTTTGATGAATAATTATGTATGCTTCCATGAGTGAAATCCCTTAATGGTATATGAATGTTTGCATTTTGATGTGTTCTTATATGCGCTAGGAAGCATATTGATCTGACTAGCATACTAAATGAAGTTTATACTACAAAATAAGGGATATGAAAGTATTCTTGGGATATGAAACTATTTTGATTAAAGAATTATTTTGAAACAAGAAAAATGTTTCAAGTATGAACTTTCACATTATTTTAATGTTTACAAATAATGTTTAGATACAATGAAATTATTTTGAAAGAAAAGTTTTTTTAAAAATGATATATATATATATATATTTGCGTTTATATTGTCTAATAGCAACTGAGATACTCCTATTGAATAGAAGGAGTAAAACTTTTGTTCCAGAATGAGAATACTCATTTGTGTAAAACAATCCATTGAACATGAGTGAGTTAAACTCGTGTTCCGGGATGAGAATTAATACTCATTCATGTATTATTATATGATTTCAAAAGATTTCAAAACAATAAAATTTCTTTATGAAAACAATATTTGATACAATGATTTTTGAAAATATGTGTCAATGCACATGGTACCACTTTCAATTATGTTCAAAAATAAATGTCTTTGGTTTTTCATATATGACTCTAAGCTTAAATAGCTTTGTAAGTGCTGAATCTTTACTCACCCTATCTTGATGTTAGTAGTTAAATAATTGGATTATCACTTGATAAAGAGTTAGTATAGAATAAATATTATTCTATTTGAGATTAACAAGTTTAGATGTTTTAAGCACAGCAAAGGTCTGCTATGATAATGATCTCCACATGGAATGGATGAGAACCCCAGTTATATAAGGCAACGTTATGTCTATGATTTTGAGGTACGAGAATAAAGTTAATTTCATGGTTAGAATAATTTCTTATCAAGTGTCATTTTTGAGTTATAGTTTTAATTATGACATTCTTGGAGATAGGATATTTAGTGATAATTACTATTGCAATACAAGCATACAGGCACATCTAAACATAAAAATATGTGACCTAATGGCTTGGTTATGCAAGATACAAATATTCCACTACTTCGGAGAATACAAGTATACAAGCACATCCAAACATAAAATTCACTGACATCATAACTTGGTTATACAAGCATTCAAATATTCTACTACTTTAGAGAATACAAGTATACAGACAAATCCAAATATGACATCGCTTGAATCATCATATGCAATCTAGTCAAATAGAAATATACATATGTTCTTTCCCATTGAGACTCATAGGCATATTATTACGTCTAGCATGAAATACCTCATAAAACATTATCAAAACTTTTCATAAACTCATGGCATGCATGTCATCATAATAGGAGGCAACTTCGGCTCCATTTACATTATATTATGGATTCAACTTCGGCTCCTTAATCTCTTTATACATAATCATGCTCATGCTTTCAACAACTTATCACTTTCATAAATCAATAAACATTTCATGAAATCCTTTAGTCATTCTCAATTTCATAAATCATACTTTAAATCTCTTAAACCATCATTAATACTTATCTCAACATAATTCAAAGTATCAAAAGCATCATAAAAGCATATATTATCACAAAATATCATCGGCTCGGGTTCTTGAATTCCTCAAGAACTAAAACCCATAGAAAACCCATAAACTTCTAGGGTTCCATTTGATAACCCATTAACTAATTACAACAACCCATAAGATTATCTTAATGTTTGACACAAAATCTACCAATTTACAATACTTATTAAAAAAAAATTTAGGTTTTCGGTCTTACCTTGATTTTCTCACCAAAATGCAACCCAACACTTGGAAGTTGTCTAGAATACTCCAAAATACACAAAACCTAGAGAAAATTGAGAGATTAAACTCAAACTCTCAAAAATCTACACAAAATCTAGAAGAACTAGGATTTTCGGATTTACCTCAAACCAATCGATGAAAACATAGATCTTGTAGCAAGGATCACGTTTCCGGTGTTAGATTTGAGTTTGGAGGCTTCAATCTACCAATATCTAGGGTTTTGATATAAAAACCTAAGTGAGAGAAAGAGAACTTGGGTGAGAGAGGGAGAGAAAACGAGAAATGAGTTGGAGAAACTCGCTCTAGCAATTTCAATAGAAGCCTGTCCGAATAGGAAAGTGGGCTGTCTGGACACGCATGTGCGTGGTGCCACTTTCGGGTGAAGCTATCCGGATGCATAAATCTTTCGTCCTGACACTCGCATGAATTGGAACTCACTAAGAGTTCTGTCCGCTAACCGTCCGAACACGACAGCAGAAAGGGACCTTCTGCTAAGTCCGCCCGGACATATATTTTGGTCCGTCCGGGCAAACTACTCAGAAACTCTGAACGTTTTCAAAGTGTTCATCCCATATTTTCCTACTTTCTCACTTAATTAGTCTAATTCAAGTTTCTAACACCTAATTAATTTTTTGGACATTACAACTCTATACACTAAATGTCACGTGGCAATTTATTTTCATGCAAGTATGCTTAGAAAAATAAGTTGGTCATATTACTCTCATGTGATCCATTTAACTATGTTAAACAAATCTAAGGTTGGGATATTACACACACACTGCACTGCCGACGAAGCCAACTACAAGCTAATTCTCCTGTGTTACACCTGCACTTCAACACAATTGTTTATCACATGCAATCTAAGTCGTCCATTTAGACAATAACCTTACAGCCTAATCATTCTTCGAGTCTTCAAAACCCTTCCCACTTCCTGCGTTGTTACATCCTTTACCAAACAACCCTAGATTGAGCTTCACCATCGTAGACTCAATGTCATTGCAACCTCCAACACATCAGCTGCCTTTCTACTAAGAGATGTGTTATGCATCCTTCTCTTGTCCTTCGCCTATGCTTCTCTTCTGACGTGGCATTATCAATCTACCTTTAGATTGTTCTTATATATATATATATATACATCAATGGGGAACTGATAATGCCACATCAACAGAGAATGGTGAAAAAATGACAAGAGAATACAAAGTATCATTTCTCTTTTACTAAACCCCAATACATCATATCTCCTAAATTTATGGCATAAATCCTAGGAGTCATGGCGCACTCTCTCTCTCTCTCTCTCTAACACACACACACACACACACACACACACACACACACACACACACACACATGCAGACGAGGACTCGAAACAATCAACAAGGATGTTGATGCATTAGTCCCAATCACTAGAGTGTTGTGTTGGTCGATTGGTAAACTAACTTTCTAAAGACATGAAAGAGGTTGATTCAATTAAGTAGTTGACCCCTTTGACGGTCATCATAGAGGCAGGGCATCACAAAGAGAGAGAGAGAGAGAAGAGAACGAGTGCATCCTTATAATGATAGTATCTTGTTTAAACCCATATTAGATTGGATTTAGCCCTAAAAATAAATAAATAAATAAAAATGAGTGCACCCTTATAATGATAGTGTTGGTTCAGTTTGATAACACTTTTTTTGGTCTCTCTTTTATTTTCTCTTTTTAAAATAAAATCATTAATAAACAACCAAAAATACAAAATATTCAAAATTACTTTCATTTTTATATCACATCATAATACTTTTTCAAACAAAAAACAAAAGACCATCTAAAGAGCATTAATAAATGGAGCTAGTCTACTGTATCTTGGGTAAACGCATAATTAGTTGAGGTCAATATTTAACTCTAATTTAAAAATAAATAAATAAAAGTGAATGCACTGAAAACCACACCCCATCTCACCCTATCTCATTGAGTTGATTTGGCAGTGTCTACCAATCTTTAAATCAATCCTTGTTAAAATATATATATTCAAAAGTTCATGGGCACTACCACATTAGGCTGCTGATGAGATGGGTGAATGTTTTGCATTTCTCTATTGTTTAAGAGTAATGTTATATTTAGTATATTGATATACAACTGTCATATAATTAGATGATGTGAGATTAAAAATCAACCATTGGATCCGCACTTGTAAAAAAGAAAAAAAGAAAAATTAAGAGCTAATTTTCACTGCCACATCATCCTAGTTGTATAATAGTTTACTAATAGCATTACTTATAGTTTTAAATTTTTTATTAAAAATAAAAAATAAAAATAAAACATGAGTGCATCCTCCCAATTAGGAGTGTACAAGCAGGGCGGTTATTAACCGCCAACAATCGCAAACAGAAAACAAAAAAGACGAAAATAACCGCAACCGGATAACTGGGTACTCGAGTTGCACAGTTATAAGGTTTTAGAAAACCAGTTAATAATAGGTAATTGGTTTATATATATAAAAAAATAGAAATAATTAAAAAATTTAAACCTAATTCTAACCTAATTCTTTTCTCACGCTGCATGCTCACTAGCTCACTGCTTGGCAGCTCCCTAGTCCCTGGACTCCCCGATTTCTCTTCTTTTCTCCTTCTCTTCTTATTTTCTGGACTCCCTGGTTTCTCTTCTTCTTTTCTTCTCTTCTTTTCTAATTTTTTATTTATTTATTTTTTATGTTTTGGATTTGTAATGTTTTTAAATTCTTAATAGAGGAAACTGGTTTTAGATTGATTTTGAATTTGTAATGTTGTTGGTTTGTTTATTTTTTTGTAATCATTTTATTTAATTTATGGACTTGATTGTAATCTCATTGAGATGAATGAATTGTGAATGGTGAATAAAATTATGCACGTTCAATAGTATTTACTATTTAGCATTGATTTTTTTTTCTTTAATTATTTAGCATTAAATATTGGATTAAAAAAAATCAACAATATATGAAAACTGGTTACCCGATTAATAACTTATTTTTAGGGTTAAATATATTTTAGCCCCCCAAATTACCACCCTTTCTCCGGATGGCCCCCCAAACTACCAATGCTTAGATTCTGGCCCTCCAAACTACCACTTTCTGATTTTTTGGCCCCATCCGTCTATTTATGCCGTCAATTCTAACAGAAATTGGCCAAAAACCCGAAAATACCCCTCCCTTAACCGTGGAAATTTCAAAGTGTAATAGGGGTATTTTCGGATTTTTGTTTAAAATTGACGGCATAAATGGACGGATGGGGCCAAAAAATAAGAAAGTGGTAGTTTGGGGGGCCATAATCTAAGCATTGGTAGTTTGGGGGGCCATCCGGAGAAAGGGTGGTAGTTTGGGGGGCTAAAATATATTTATCCCTTATTTTTACTAAGGATAACTAGCGGTTAGTAAGAACTACAACCACAACTGGTTGCGATTATTTAAATGAAAATAACCTTGATATTTTGATTGCGATTACGATTATGAGAAAATAATTATAGTCGCAACTTATTTTACAATCCTAATGAGTCACAATAATAACATTTTATTTAAACCCATAATTAGACTCCACTTTTCTTATTCTCCTCTCCCCCTCTCCACTCCCCCGACCTTTGCTTTCTCTATTTCTCTCCAACTTTAAACCTCATTAAACCCAGCTTTCCTTTTTCCTACACACTCTCACTCTTCAGAAAAAGCAACGATGAGTCGTATCGAGTGCAAATATATCATATCCCAAGCCAAAGCATGAAAAAATAAAAGGAATCCCCAAATCCGTCTTTGAACCCTAATCAGCCCGTATCGATTTCCAGGAATTAAGAAAAGAAAGGAGAGAGAGAGAGAAAATGAGCCAGAAGTCGCTGATCTACACGTTCGTTTCTCGCGGAACGGTGATTCTAGCGGAGTACACTGAATTCAGTGGGAATTTCAATTCTATTGCGTTCCAGTGCCTCCAGAAGCTCCCGGCCACCAACAACAAGTTCACCTACAACTGCGATGGCCACACCTTCAATTACCTAGTCGACAACGGCTACAGTAAGTCTTTCTCCGCCTTCATTTTCTGTTCTTTTCTTTCTCCCGCGAGATTTCGGCAAAAGAAGGAAAAGGGTGAATGAAATGAAACGAATTTCCTAGTCTGTATTTGGAGAGGTAATGAATCTCACAAATGTTTGGGATTTCAAAATGTGTCATATTGATATATAAATTCGTCTGCTTCGATGTGATTGTTGTGTTAGCGTGGATTTCTTTGGTTGCTGTTGGTACGATCTGTTTTTTGACATTGATATTTCAATTTGTCTTTCTAGTTTTCTGTTTGGATGCCGAGAAAACAGAGGGAAACGGAACAAAAGGAAACTTGACTGACTTTATTTACTAAAATGAAGAAAAAAAGAAAGACACTTCGAAATCATATAAACTAAGAATTATTGTTTCAACTTCTTCAAACTGTTTTTGTTTCTTTTCAACTGATTTGTCGGCTGCCAATTTTGACAGTGGTTAATTCTGGCTCTCCGTTTGTTTGCTAGAAAATAATGAAAGTGTGCGCATCAATTGGGTATGCACTTATGTATAGGTACTCAGAGATAGGTAGAATAGATAGAAAGGTATTTCTTATTTTGGTTCTTATGCTGTTCCTTTATATATTTGTATAAATAAATGAAGTAAGCAGTAGCGTTGTGCCTATTTTCCCCGACACATGAAGTATACATAGGAACAACCAAACTAACCCACAAAGAAAAACCCAACAAACCCGCAAGAACCTAAAACCCTCAAACTCGAACCCCACATGAAGCACTTAGACTTTACATCAAATGAGCCTTGCATTTCCATCGCCAAGAGGACGCGCTAGTATCACCGTAGTTGATGGAGCTTTTCAGATTCAACATCTCCCTCCTCCCTTTAGACTTTGGACGCGCAACCTTTGCTTCCTGATGAAAATCCTCTTTCATGGCATCCAGAATAGCCAAGGACTGAGTTTCATATTCTTATCCAATTCGGACATTACTGTTCTTAGGACACCTAGGGTTGTTACTACATGGACATCTCTGTTGCATTTTAGGCATGCTTTAGTCATCTTCATTTAGTTGTCAAAATTTAGACTAGGTTTCATTTGTAACAAGATATCTTCAAACAAAAGGGTACCCTACCTGTTGATTTAGCTTTTACTTTTAAGTTGAAAGATAAACTGTTTTTGTTTTTGTTTAAAAGGAAGAAACTTGATAAATATGTATATATATTTTGATAAGTAAAGTATATTCAAAAGGCACAAAGGGGTAAAAATATATATTTATACATATTGAGGGACTTGGACTCAACTTCCATCCTATTCTATTCTTTCTTGGTTGGACAACTTTACCAATCTTGTTTGCCTTGTACTTTTGCTTTTCAAAATCTTATGAGATAGAGAGAAAAAAAGAAAAAGAAAAAAAAAAGATGAGATGGACAATTTTAGTGATGAACGATCTTATGGTTTGTATTTGGCTCCACCTACAGTGGCTTTGTGTAAAATTTTAATTGTGAAATCTTTGGAAATGGAATAAGATTATTGTTGAGTGTTTTTGCATGTGCACAAATAGTGGAGACATAGTGAATCACCTTCATTTTGCAGTGGAGAAACCAATGGTTGTTTGTGTTTTGACTCTTTAGGTTTGGGTGGGTTATGCTTAATGCTGTGGATGATTTGTTGTTGTAGGAGATTTTGTTGGCATAAAGTTAGCATGGTTTGGCAGTCGATACCTTTGTATCTCATTTACTGTTTATTCCGTTAAAGGAATGATTGTGCTTTTGAGAGTAGGAAAATATCAATGTTTGAACTTTGGTTTAAAGCCGTTATTCTTAAGATTGCCTTTTCAACTGGGTGGCTACAACCGTTGTGTTTTTGAGGTGGGAAAATGTTGGTGTTTAGTTTAAAGTTATTATCCTTAAAATTGCTTTTTTCCAACTGTGGCTGCAACTGATTTTTATTTTTTTTAGAATTATTACCTTCCAGAAGAGATCCTTTCTTTGTTCTATCACTCTTTGTATTGTTGGACTTCGGCTTATGTCCATCATTTGTATATTTCTTTTTCTAACTTCCTCACTCGCTTTCCTACTTCTAGATAGGTGTTTTCCCTGTATACTACCAGTGTACTAAGGGGCGCCTTACGCTTTTTATATAAAATTGATTTCTTACCTAGCAAAAAAAAATTATTACCTTCCAACCCCCCCCCCCCCCCCACCCAAACACAAAAAAAAAATTAAAAAATAAAATAAAAGAGATGGTTTAGTCTCTTTCTTTTTTGCAGTTCAGATAGATGGTGTAAATCAACATATAAATTTTGATATAGGACAGAAAAGAAAACTTGATGAGAGTGTCCAGGTTTTTGCTATTATTATTTGATATGTATCTAAGTACATATGGAAGCGCTTAGTAGGATGTTGAATGCGTCTATGCTCCAAGGCTTGCTTTCAGGCTTCTCAGTGGGCTTCATGGGTAATGAAGCTTTAGTGGTGAATCATTTACTGTTTGCGGATGATACCTTAATTTTTTGTGGAGCTCAAGCCGAGCATGTTCGAAATTTGAGGTGTACCTTCTTATGTTTCGAAGCGGTGTCAGGGTTGAGGATCAATTTAGGCAAATCCGAATTGGTCCCTATTGGCGAGGTGGAAGATTTTGAGTCTTTGGCTCATATTCTGGGTTGTAGAATTGGGTCTCTACCGATGACTTATTTGGGTATGCCGTTGGGGGTGTCGTTCAAATCTATTTCTATTTGGAATGGGGTTATTGAGAAGGTGGAACGAAGGTTGGCTAGTTGGAAGAAACTATATTTGTCCAAGGGTGGTAGGGTAACTTTGATTCACAGTACTCTTTCTAGCATTCCTACTTATTATTTATCTCTGTTCCCTATTCCCGTGAGTGTAGCAAAGAAACTGGAGCGGCTTCAAAGGGAGTTTCTGTGGAGTTGTTTGGGTGATGAGACTAAATTTCATTTAGTCAATTGACATCGAGTCTGTGCTCCAATTAAGGCTGGTGGACTGGGTGTTCGTAATGTTATTAATTTTAATCAAGCCTTATTGGGGAAGTGGATTTGGAGGTTCTCTCAAGAGCGTGATGCTTTGTGGAGATCGGTGATTGAGGTGAAGTACAGGAGTGTGAGGGGAGGTTGGTGTTCTTTACCGATTACGGGGCTTTATGGTGTCAGTGTTTGGAAGTTTATTCGAAGGGGGTGGGATAGTGTTGCCAAGTTTTTGCGTTTTGAGGTGGGAGATGGGTCTCATATTCGCTTTTGGCATGATCTTTGGTGTGGGGACAAGCCTCTCAAGCTCTGTTTTCCAGCTTTGTACTCTATTGCGCGTTCTCCTGATGCTTGGGTGGTGGATAATTTGTCTGTGGTTGGAGGCGTGGTTCATTGGAATGTTCTCTTTACGCGCTATGCTCAGGATTGGGAGGTGGAGATGGTGATGTCCTTCTTTGATCAGTTATACTCTACTCGGGTTCGACATGGGGAGGTTGATAGGGTGGTGTGGAATCCTTCCAAGAGGAGGAATTTTGAAGTGAAGACTTTCTACAAAGCTTTAGTTTGTCACGAGGCGGTCTTTTTTCCTTGGAAGGGTATATGGCGTGTTAAAGCTCTGAAGCGGGTGGCGTTCTTTGTTTGGACAGCGGCTTTAGGAAAGATCTTAACTCATGACAATTTACGTAGGCGTGGTATTGTGGTGGTTGAGTGGTGTGTTATGTGTAAAAAGCATGGGGAGTCCATTGATCACCTTCTTCTTCATTGTGATGTGGCACGGGTTGTTTGGAGTTTTTTTTATAGCTTGTTTGGGGTGGAGTGGGTTATGCCTAGTAGTGTTGTGGATTTATTGAGGGGTTGGGGCACTTTGCTGGGTCGTGGTCCTGTTTTTCGTATATGGAAGCAGGTTCCTTTATGTGTTTTGTGGGGCTTGTGGCGTGAGAGAAATTCTAGGCTTTTTGAGGATGTGGAGTCTTCAGTTGGGGCTATTTGTAGAAAGGTGCTTAATTTGTTATATCTTTGGGTGTCGGCGCATAGCCCGGGTAGTTTGTTGTTCGCTGACTTTTTACTTTCTTGTTCTTTCATTTCCTCTGTTTAGGGGCACTTTTGTATACTTCCTGTGTACTAGGGTTGCGCCCCTTTGCGCTTTTTAATGAATTCTTACTTATCAAAAAAAGTATTTATCATAAGGATCTACTTAAAATTTATTTTTGAAAGTAAATTTTCTGGAAGTTTTCTTCGTTTTCTTTGTGTTTCTAATTGAGTATACTAATTCTTGTTCCTTTTTTTTTTCTCCGCCCTAGTTGTTTATCTTGTATACTCTCTGTGTACTTGTCTGTACTTTGCATTTTTTAATGATATTTCTCTTACTTATCAAAAAAACAAAGGTATACTAATTCTTCTTTGAGGTAATTGATACATTATTATCATCTTCTTATTCTGTTGGGTAGATTGACTTATTCTTCGTTGTTGCAGCATATTGTGTAGTTGCAGATGAATCGGTTGGGAGACAAGTACCCATGGCTTTTCTGGAGCGCATCAAGGATGACTTTTTGTCAAGATATGGTGGTGGAAAGGCTGCTACGACTCCTGCCAACAGCCTTAACAAGGAATTTGGGTAGTCTATTCTGATTAAAATCATGAGAGTGCATGTTGGAAGATTGTCTTGTTGTAGTAGCTAATATACTATACTATTCACTGCAGGCCTAAATTGAAGGACCACATGCAGTACTGTGTTGATCATCCTGAAGAGATAAGCAAGCTTGCAAAGGTGAAGGCCCAGGTTTCAGAAGTTAAAGGTGTTATGATGGAGAATATTGAGAAGGTAGAGATGCATTATTAGCTACATCAATTTACTTGAACAATATTTTCCAATGAGCTTTAAATGGCACCTCCTTCACTTGTAAAGAACAAGGTGGAGGGTGAGTTTGTGAGTCCAGTACTCCTTAATAGCTAAGCCTATTCTTTTAAGGGATATTTAACTATTTAAGAGATTTCACATCAAGATATTTGAAGAGAATTGCATATTACTATGTTCTTAAATTGCACATCTATTGATCATGGAATGTCACATGTCAACATTTATAAATTATAATAAAAACAAAATACAATACGAAAATCAGTTCTAATAAGCCTACACTAAGGACATTAAAGAGGTTTCGATGCACCAAAATTAAAAATAGAGTATAATAGATGCATTACCATAGCATTTTAGCATATGTTTTTTTTTTTTTTTTCTTGCTATTAACAGTATTAGAATTGTGCCTATCTGATGTAATTTCTATCTTCATTTCTCTCTAAAAAATTAAAACACTATTTTCTTTTCCTTTTGTCCTTTTCAAATTAGAACCATGAATTTGCCCAACATGACCACTTAAACACCGTCTCCTTTCTTTCATCCACAAATCCTCACTCACAACTTACCCAAGCCCTGAACACACTCCCCCCCTCCCCCTCTCATTCTTCTTTCTATTTTATGAATATTAAAGCATTTAATTCATCTATTTACTGTGCTTATTTGTGATTAGTAGATCCACTTAGTATTTGAGTGATGGCGACGAGAGACATGCATACGTTGGAGGTCATGTGCATAAAGTGGTGTGGATGAGTGAGTAAATGTTTGACACATGGTTTTGAGCATAGAAAGGGCATTTATTGTGGAAGAGAGGTTTTTTATAGTTGATGAGCTATAGCTAGGTGCAAAGAGACTAGAATCCAGCAGTTTGGGATGCGTGTGTTGGTTGTTTTTGTGTATGTTGAAGTGAGGTGAGAAGCTTGATCGAATGATATTGGCAATGAATCTGGTGAGTTATGGAGCACACGAGAGACAGAGTCATAGAATCAAGAGAGTATAGGTATGTATGTGTGTGTCATGGTGTGTGTGCATGGGGGTGTTTGTATGTGTATATGAGAGAGAGAGAGAGAGAGAGAGAGAGAGAGAGAGAGAGAGAGAGAGAGAGAGATATGAAGGAAAAACGGGTGGGTTCTCGTGGTAATCGCCAAAAAAAAGCTTTTTTTTTTTTTTTTTTTTCTTAAAGGTAGAGGAAGAGGAAAAGTAACTTTGGTTAAATATTTGGTGTTTGATAACATTTTAAGGAGTCATTTTTTTTTTGCGTTTTGGTTGAAAAAATGTTTTGATGGCACATCAAGGTTTTATTTTTATTTTTATTATTTTTATAATTAATCAAAATATCATTAAAAGTGTAAAGCGCCCCGAAATACACAAGTATACAGAAGAAGCCACCTAACTAGTAGGAGCAAAAAGAAGGCTAGTAACCATACCAGATTTGAGGTTGGAGATGGCTCCATGGTTGGATTCTGACATGATCGGTGGTATGGGGATATGAACCCCCTTGAAGGAAGTCTTTCCAATTTTATTTGGTATTACTTGCACTAAGAATGCTTCTGTTGTGGCTCACATAGACTTTTCTGGAGGTGCTATTTAGTGGAACGAGAGCTTTCCTAGAGCGGCTCATGATTGGGAGATGGATGTCTTTACCTCGTTATTCAACTGTTGTATTTAGTGAGAATGAGAAGAGAAGTTGTAGCGGACTCCTTCCAAAAGAGTGATGTTTGGTGTTAAATCCTTCTATTGTGTCATGGGGTGTAATAATGGTTTTCGTTTCCCTTGGAAAAGTGTTTAGTGGAATAAGGCCCCGTTGAGGGTAGCCTTTTTTTTTTTGGCTTGATCAGTGGCCTAGGCAAAATCCTTACCATGGACAATCTCTGAAAGCAGCGCCTCATTGTGGTTGACAGGTGTTGTATAATAAGAATGTCGATGAGCGCCGACGAGAGAGAGAGAAGGAAAACTCACTTTTGTAGTAATTTATAGCTCTTCAATGTGACATAAAGGTGAAAGTAGATTTCATGTAAACCAGCTCACATAACCCATGTTCCACTAGCTCCAACTTTAGAGGAATGACCCAGAGGAAACAAACGAAAGAAATGTTGACATGCGCTAGGTCCGGATGGTTTTTCAAACCTTGCTGAGTATGGAGGTAGACAAAGTGCCGGGTTCAGATGGTTTCACCATTGCTATTTTTTTTTTTCGTTCATGTTGGTCTATTGTAAAGGCTGATCTCATGAATTTCTTTCATAATTTCCATGAGCATGAGAGGTTTGTGAAGGGCCTTAACGCCACTTTCATTACCCTTATTCTAAAGAAGCTTGGTCAATTGGAGACAAGGGACTTCAGACCTATCAGTCTGATAGGGAGCGTTTATAAGATCCTGGCAAAAGTTCTAGCGAGCAGATTGCAGCCTATAGTGGGAACCCTTATTTCCAACAACCAGAATACTTTCATTGGGGGGCGTCAGATTCTAGACTCGGTTCTTATAGCCAATGAATGTCCGGATAGTAGATTGAGATTAGGAATTCATGGGGTTTTATGCAAACTTGATCTGGAAAAGGCCTTTGATTGTGTTAATTGGGACTTCCTTTTCTATATTTTGAGGCGTATAGGATTTGGCCCTAAATGGAGGAAGTGGATTTCGGCATGTATTTCCACGGCTCGCTTCTCAATCCTAATCAACGACAGCCCGCATGCCTTCTTCGGTAGCTCTTGGGGTCTTCGCCAAGGGGACCCTCTATCTCCTCTTCTCTTTGTTTTAGTCATGGATGCCTTCAACAGGATGCTTTCTAGAGCAATGGAGAGGGGCTTTCTTTTTGGCCTTCGCATTGACAATCTCAACGACTCCCCCTTGGAGATTTCACATTTGTTGTTCGCAGATGATACTCTTATTATGTGTGATGCTGACGTGGATCAAATTCATAATTTGGACCACATTCTCCTATGCTTTGAGGCCATCTCGGGTTTAAAGGTTAACCTTCAAAAATCTGAGTTAGTCGCAGTGGGGGAGGTCCCATACATTGAGTAGTTGGTAAATATTCTCGGTTGTAATATCTCTTCTCCTGCGTTACTTGAGTCTTCCTCTTGGTGCTCCCTTTAAATTTGAAGCCATTTGGGATTGGGGTGGTTGAGAAAATTGAAAAAAGGCTAGCGAGTTGGAAGAAGATTTACTTGTTCAAGGGAGGACGCATTACTCTCATCAAGAGTACGCTTTCAAGTATTCCCGCTTATTTTCTATCTCTCTTCCCCCTACCAGTTGGCATAGCTAAAAGGCTTGGGCGTTTTCAGAGAGATTTTTTTGTGGGACAGTCTAGGCGGGGAACACAAATTACATTTGGTAAACTAGAAGACTGTTTGCTCCCCAATTGCCAGAGGAGGATTAGGTTTCAAAAACCTTACTTTGTTTAACAAAGCCCTGCTTGGGAAATGGCTTTGGAGGTTTGGGAATGAACAAGATTATTTATGGAGGCAGGTGATTGCTTCGAAGTACGGGATCCAGAGATGGGGGTGGTGCTCTGAGGAAGTGCGAGGTTCTTATGGGGTTAGTCTCTGGAGGTATATTAGGAATAATTGGGGAGCTTTTTCCATTATATTTCTATTACGGTCCTCTGTAACGGGGGATGGATGATGGTAATTTGGATGAGGGTGCGTGTGATAGTAGGGTATTCGAGGTACTCTGGGCCTCCTAATGTTAAGATTATTCGAGAAACCCTAAAATCTCCCAAAGCAACTACTAGAGTTGAATATAATTTTTCTTCTTCATTTCTTTATTGATCACTCTATTAGGTTTATATAGAGATGATTACATAAGGGAAATATAATACGTAAATATTACTTCTAACTCTAATGGGAAACAAGTCTCTTATTTCTCTCCCTAAATTCCTGCTTACTCTAATGGGCAGCAAGTCCCTTATTTCTCTCCTTAAAATCCTGCTTACTCTAATGGGAAATTGATGTGAACCCGTGGGAATGAACTCCCTTGAACCCACAATCAAATTGAAACCTATCCAAGAAAGCCAAGAATCAAGTCAAGAAGGTCTAGACCCGTTAAAATCTTGTTTCAAGAACTTAGATTCGGTGAGCCACAAAGGGGTTTGCCTTTGATAAGTTCTTAGTCCAATCAAGAACAAGTGGTTTTAGTTTTCAATGAAGAACAAAAAACTTCATTCACATTCAACTTGTCTAGCAAATGCGGCTACAAGTCTTTTTAAAACCTCTTCATGAAACCCTAAACCTACTAAGGCTTACATCAATTAAAAGACATGGACTAAACGTCTTTAAGCCCAAAACATCTTAAATTACATTTCTATAGCTAATAAAAGAAGTCCACTTAATGAAATAGGCCCAAAAGCCTACAACTATAGCAACATAAAAATAGGCTCACACGCCTATATTTAATGAAATAAAGAGTATGCATTAAACTACTAGGCTATGCCGCCCCCATCTGTCACTTGTATCACATGGATTAAAGCTGATTCTTCTTCTTTCAAGCCTATATTGAATGTTGGTGTCTTACTCGATAAATTTGCAAACTCGGCCCAAGTAGATTGCACCAATCCTTGCATTGCTTTCTTGATCTTCTTCGCTCTTGACCTTGTGATTGGCCATCTGGAACTTGCAAGGGATCTTTAAGATTCGGTCTATCGTGTGGCCCATCATTCCCTCTTCCCTCAAAAGGATTCGACCTTGAATTGTCACCTACATCATAGAGAGAAAGATCAAAAACATTGAAAGTAGCAGAGACATTATACTCACCGGGAAGATCCACTTTATAAGCATTATCATTAGTTTTCTCAAAGATTTGTAAAGGTCCATCGCCTCGAGGATGCAATTTAGTCATTCTATGGGCTGTGAATCTTTCTTTGTGCATGTGAACTCAAACCCAATCTCCTGGTTCAAAGATGATACGCCTTCGCCCTTTATTGGCTTGAGAAGCAAACTTTTCATTTTTCTGCGCAATTTGAAGCCGTATCCTCTCATGAATTGACTTTACCAATTCGGCCTTCCTGTGTCCATCCAAACTACTCCTTTCATCAATAGGTAAAGGCATCAAATTTAAAGGAGTAAGTGGATTAAAACCATAAACAATTTCAAAGGGTGAATAAGTAGTGGTATGCTTAGTCCTATTACATGCAAACTCTATAAATGGTAAACAGTCCTCCCAAGTTTTCAAATTCTTTTGAATGATAGTGCATAAGAGTTGAGTTAGAGTCCTATTGACTACTTCAGTCTGTTCGTCAGTCTGTGGATGACAAGTAGTGGAAAATAAAAGTTTGGTACCTAATTTTCCCCACAAAACCTTCCAAAAGTAGCTAAGGAATTTAACATCTCTATCAGAAACAATACTCCTAGGTACACCATGGAGTCGCACTATTTCCTTGAAAAACAAATCAGCTATGTTGGTAGCATCATCTGTTTTATGGCATGAAATGAAATGTGTCATTTTACTAAATCTGTCCACTATCACAAAAATAGAATCACTACCTTTTTTTGTCCTAGGCAGCCCCAAAACAAAGTCCATAGATATGTCTACCCATGGCTCACTAGGAACGGGTAAGGATGTATACAACCCGTGGTAAAATCTTGGATTTGGCTTTGCGACATGTAATGCACCTACCACATATTCGGGTGACGTCTCTTCTCATCCTAGGCCAAAAGAAACGTTCATGTAAAATTTTTAAGGTTTTCCTCACAGAAAATGTCCCATTAATCCCCCACCATGTGCCTCACGCACCAATAATTCACGCATTGAACAATTTGGCACACACAATTTGCTTTCTTTAAACAAATAACCATCATGCTTGTAAAACTTACCAAATGCCGCTTTATCACACGCTATATACACATCAGAAAAGTCAGCGTCATTGGCATACACGTCTTTCACATATTCAAACCCAAGCATTTTAGCACTCAGAGAAGTAAGAAGTACATACCTCCGTGATAAAGTATCAGCAACAATGTTCTCTTTACCTTGCTTGTAATGGATGACATAGGAAAAGGTCTCGATGTATTCAATCCATCTAGCATGTCGTTTATTTAATTTACCTTGACTCTTGAGATGCTTTAATGATTCATGATCGGTGTGGATCACAAATTCCTTAGGCCAAAGGTAGTGCTGCCACGTCTCTAGAGCACGAACAAGAGCATAAAATTCTTTGTCATAAGTGGGGTAATTCAAGGCCGCCCCACTTAGCTTCTCATTGAAGAAGGCTATGGGCTGCCTATCTTGCATTAAAACGGCTCCAATTCTTATTCTTGAGGCATCACATTCAATCTCAAAAGTTTTGTTAAAGTCAGATAATGCTAACACAGGTGTAGAACATAACCTTTCTTTAAGAGTAGCAAATGCATTTGCTTGATCACTTCCCCAATGAAATCCAACATTCTTTTTAATTATTTCAGTGAGTGGTGCAGCAATGGTGCTAAAATCCTTAACAAAACGCCTATAAAAGCTAGCTAGACCATGAAAGCTTCTTAGCTCAGTGATGCTTTTAGGCGTTGGCCACTCCTTGATAGTCTTGACTTTCTCTTGATCCTCCTCAATACCTTTTGTACCAACAATATAACCAAGAAAAACAACTTTTTCCATGCAAAAGGTACATTTCTTAAAATTAGCATACAACTTTTCACATCTCAACACATCTAACACACATCTCAAATGCTCAATATGTTCATCTAAGTTCGTGTTGTACATTAGGATATCATCAAAGTACACGACTACAAATTTGCCTATGAACGCACGTAATATATGGTTCATTAATCTCATGAAAGTACTAGGCACATTTGTAAGTCCAAATGGCATAACCAACCATTCATAAAGTCCATATTTAGTCTTAAAAGCAGTTTTCCATTCATCTTACTTTTTCATTCTAATTTGATGGTATCCACTTTTAAGATCTATTTTTACTGAAAATACATGAGCCATGCAATTTATCAAGCATATCATCTAATCTAGGAATGGGATGACGGTACTTTACCGTAATATTGTTGACCGCTCTGCCATCAATGCACATCCTCCAAGTCCCATCATTCTTTGGCACTAGTAGCACTGGTACTGCACATGGGCTCATGCTCTCTCTCACGTACCCCTTGCTCAACAAATCTTCAACTTGCCTTTGAAGCTCCTTGGTCTCCTCTGAATTACTCCTATAGGCTGGTCGGTTTGGAATAACGGCTTCGGGTATGAAATCAATTTGGTGCTCAATGCCTCTAATGGGTGGCAACCCACTCGGCATCTCCTCCGGAAATACATCATCGAACTTCTGCAACAAAGAAACAGCCAAACTAGGAAGAGATTGGTTAGTTTCATCAAGATTAAGATAAGATTCTTTGTAAACAAGAAAAACCATAGGCTAGTCTGCTAAGAAGGCCCTCTTAACCTCACTCTCCTTTGCATAAAAACTCATCTTTGCCTTTCCTTTTCTCTCTGCAGGTTCTTTTTCTTTTTTCTCTCATGGCTCCACTCTCTTTTCTTTATTCTCAGGCACCTCTCTATTTTCTTTTTCACTCTTTCTTTTTTGGCTCAATCTCACTTTTCAGCTTCAGTTGGTCCTCATGGACCTGTTTTGGGGTTAAAGGAGCAAGCTTGATTGTTTTTCCATCCTTTACAAAGTTGTACATGTTCCTAAACCTGTCATGAATCACCCTCCTATCATACTGCCATGGCCACCCCAACAAAATATGGCCAGCATGCATAGGAACTACATCACAAAGCACCTCATCACTATACCTCCCAATGGTAAAAGCCAACAAAACTTGCTTATTGACCTTGACCTCCCCACATTCATTCAGCCATTGCAACTTATAAGGTCTAGGATACTTCATTAAAGGTAAGCTCAACTTTTCAGCTAGGGTGGTACTAGCTACACTGGTGCAACTTTCCCCGTCTATAATCATACTACACACCTTGTTGTTTACATAACATCTAGTATGAAACATGTTCTCTCTCTGCTGCTCCATATCGTCTATCTTAATTTGCGTATAGAGAGCATGTCTGGCAACAAGAGATTCACCTTCTACGGGGTATTTCACTCCATCATCGTCACTAGCATCGACCAACTCGGGCATCTCATCACTATCATCTTTACTATCAGTCATCACCTTTCCATTGTCTCGCATAACCATCACCCGCTTGTTTGGACATTGAGATGCGATGTGTCCTGAACCCAAACATTTAAAACATTTAATATCTCTATTCCTTGAAGGTTGGAAATCTACCTTGGGTTTGTTCTTGCTAGTTCCCATATTTTCCCTTAGGTGGTTCGACCTTCCCCTTTACTACAACTTGATCATTTCTATCCCACTTTGGTTTCCAAGGAGTGTTAGAAACTGAAG
This sequence comes from Alnus rubra, assembly GCA_028654335.1. Lineage (NCBI taxonomy): Eukaryota > Viridiplantae > Streptophyta > Magnoliopsida > Fagales > Betulaceae > Alnus > Alnus rubra. The sequence continues at coordinate 3,636,683 of JAJPGS010002449.1, read as the reverse complement.
TATACTTTGCTGCCCCCTTTCTCTTTAACTGCCTCTCCACCTTCATTGCCATGTGCACCATGTCTTCTACCTCCACATAACGTTGCAACTCAACTACATTGGCTATGTCCCTATTCGAACCACTTAAAAATCTGGCCATTATCGCCTCCCTATCCTCCTCTTCATTAGCCCGAATCATAGCCACCTCTATCTCCTTATGGTAATCCTCTACACTCCTAGACCCTTGTGTAAGGTTTTGTAATTTTTGGTAAAGGTCTCTATAGTAGTGGCTAGGTACAAATCTCCGCCTCATGAGAGCTTTCAACTCACCCCATGTTTCTATAGGTCTCTCATGATTCCTCCTCCTATTGGTCACTAATTGATCCCACCAAATAATTGCATAATCTGTGAACTCAATTACTGCCAACTTCACCTTCTTCTCCTCTGAATAATTGTGACAATAAAAAATCAACTCTATTTTCTTCTCCCACTATAAATAGGCTTCAGGGTCAGTCCTACCTTGGAAAGATGATATTTTTATTTTGATGCTCCCGAGGTTCCTATCTACCCCATCTCGACCCCTTGGATTTCTCCCATGTCCTCTTCCACGCCTACCTCCTCTAGGTCTGTCAACTCCACCCATTCTAACTTCAGATGCTATGTCTTCCTCATCATCATCATCTCCTTCGTTCTCAAACTCATTTTCAATGCTAGGCGCACGTCTCCTCCTATCTCGCCCACCTTGCAGATTTCTAATCACTACCTCTTGCTGATCCATCCTATCAGGCTTCACCTCCTCCAAAACCAAGTTCAACCGTTCAAACTGTTGTTGCATGGCCTGCAATACAAAGAATGAATTATCCGCCTCCTCCTTAGGTGTTGAGTCACTCTTATGAGACATTTTCAATGCACTGCAAAACAAAAAATGTTAAGTGGTAAAACTTCACACACTCCCTTACGTGTTTACACTCAAATATTGTCACTCCACTCGTGTTTTCACTCATTTGGTCTTTCACCTCACCTGTTTTCCCTTTTAAGTTCTTTAAGAACTAGTTGAACTAAATCAAGACACCACCTTGTATTATTCCAACCGGCAATAGATTCTAGAAACAAGAAAGGAATAAAATGACACAGATCTAAAAGAATTTGTATGAGGAAAGAGCAATTAGGAAACAAGATACTAAAGATGATACATTCGATCCCTTTGAAGATAAAGATCAATCAACACCAAATCACTTCAATTTTCGGATTGCAAAGTATATCAAATAGCTATTTTTGAAATTTCTTTATTCTTCTTCATTTTTTTTTTAATAACTATGCAGCAACCTTTGAATACGCTAATTATACAACAAGAAACGGAAGTAGACAAAGGACAAACGCTAATGAAAAGGGAATTCAAATTTGGAAAATTACAGATATGAAAATTAAAGCAATGATTCAAATATGGAAAATCGAAGCAAAGATTCAAATCTGGAAAATTAAAGCAAAGATTTTAAAGCAAAGATTCAAATCTGAAAAATTTAAGCAAAGATTTGTATAATCAATTAAAGAATTCGCAGATTTGAATTCTTGAATCAAGTACACGAATAATCAATTGTGAAAATCACAGATCTGAATTCAAACACACGAAATTAACAAGAATGAAGAAGGAATCGCAGATGAGACTAGAGAACCTTAGAACACGCCTAAGACAAGAAAAAGAGAAAGAAAAACAAATGGAAGAATTAAAAAGGATAAATCATACCTGATTTGGAACTTAGCTCTGATACCAAATGATGTGAACCCGTGGGATCGAACTCCCTTGAACCTACAATCAAATTGAAACCTATCCAAGAAAGCCAAGAATCAAGTCAAGAAGGTCTAGACCCGTTGAAATCTTATTTCAAGAACTTAGATTCGGTGAGAACACCACAAAGGGGTTTGCCTTTGATAAGTTCTTAGTTCAATCAATAACAAATAGAGAAAACTTTTCAGTTTTCTATGAAGAACAAAAAACTTCATTCACATTCAACTTGTCTAGCAAATGTGGCTACAAGTCTTTTTAAAACCTCTCCATGAAACCCTAAACCTACTAAGGCTTACATCAATTAAAAGACATGGGTTGAACATCTTCAAGCCCAAAACATCCTAAACTACATTTCTGTAGCTAATAAAAGAAGTCCACTTAATGAAATAAATAGGCCCAAAAGCCTACAATTATAACAGCATAAAAATAGGCCCACACGCTTATACTTAATGAAATAAAGAGTCTGCACTAATGCTTGTATCACATGGATTAAAGCTGGTTCTTCTTTTAAGCCCATATTGAATGTTGGAGTTTTGCTCGATAAATATGCAAACTCGGCCCAAGTAGATTGCACCAATCCTTGCATTTCTTCCTTGATCTTCTTCGCTTTTGACTTTGTGATTGGCCCATCTGGAACTTGCAAGGGATCTTTAAGATTTGGTCTACCATGTGGCCCATCAGAAATAAGTCCCTTATTTCTCTCCTTAAAATCCTACATTTATTCTCCTAGTAGGATTCTTGCTTTATGAGCATGTATCCTACGTTTACAATGGGTCCTCTTGCCTTAATCAGCCACTTTCTTCTCCACGTAGTATTCTTTCCATCTTAGCCATGTTGTGCAGCTCAAGACTTTCCTTGGGAGAGGCATAGTATTTGGCAGCTCACTTCTTTCCTTCTTAGTCATGGTGTAGACCCGTAACAATTTCCTGTAAGGTTGGGATGTCCTTCGCATTCATTTCTGGCATGATATTTGGTGCGGTGATAATGCTCTAAAGTGTTCTTTTCTTGAATTCTTCCCCTTAGCTCGTAACAAGGAGGCTTTGGTTTCAAAGTACATGGATCGCTCTAGTCCACACACCCTTTGGAATCTTAATTTCATTTGAAATGTTCATGATTGGGAAATTGAATCTCTAGATTCTTTTCTCACTCTTTTAGACTATAAACCCACTTCTGGGAGCTATGGATAGCATGGTGTGGACTTCTTCAAGAGCGCATAGTTTTGCAATAAAAAGCTACTACACTATATTAACTTCTCCTAGTAGTGAAGAGTCGAGTTCCTTCCACTAGAAAGCATTTGGAAGATGAAGCCCTCTGCATATTACTTTCTTATTGTGGGCCATAACTTTGGGTAGAATCCTCGTGGTGGACAATCTTAGAAGGCAGGGTTTCAGCTGATTAATCGTTGCTACCTTTGTAAGAAGGATGAGGGAATTGAAGGGGCTTGAACAGGAAGATTGTTCTTCTCCCTACTCTCTCTTCACTTAGCAGTGTCTATCAAAGAGAGGATCTACAAATTTTAGAGTTTTTCCTAGGAAGTTTGCGTCTCTTAGGTTTTTCAGCCATGTGAGGCGGGCCGACGGGGCTATTGTGAACCCCGTCGGGGGTTGTCGAGTGAGGTAGGGTATGGAGAACCGTTTTTTTGTAGAGGCTAAGTCCATCTTCTCGGTAGTGGAAGGAACTTTTGTGTTGGGGGTGGCGGAGAAGAGGAAAGACTTCTCAGGGCAGGTTCGACTGAGTTTGGGTTGCGTTGCTTGGTTATTGTTGATGGTGGAAGAGGTGTTGCAAAATCCGGACTCCGAGGACTTTGTTAAATATTTCAGGGAGAGTTCGAGAGTGACCATTGTTCGGAGAGTTGGAAATAGTTCCAGCCGGTTCTTGGTGGTGACGGTGTTCGATGTGGGTGGCCAGAAAGGAATGATTATGTTTCCTGAAGGCTATGACGGGCGGGGTTGGGGGCGTATTTCTGGGGAGCTAAGCAAAGTGCTAGATTTCTTTGGATCCTTGGTGGTGTATCCTTCTACTGGCGCCCCACCGGGGAAGAGGTTGGGCAAGGACGCGGGTTTATTGTTGTACGCAGAGGCAGTGCGCTCGTCGGTTGGTGGTGGGACTCGTATTCAGACGGCAACGGTGGTTTGGTGCAAGATGGAGAAGATTTTTTCGCTGGACCAGGAGCAAGAGCCCTTCCCCAGGGCAGTGGATTGTTTTGCTTTGGAGAGGTCTTTCTCCGGTCCTCTGGGTAAAGACCTTGCGGAAGATTGCTACACTATGAAGAATTCTTCTTCCGGTCCATTGGGTAAGGACCTTCTAGCGTGTTCCAAGACTCGGGTTGTAGTCGACGATGTTGGCTCCATGGATCGATGTGGCAGAGGGTGCAGGAAGGTGTGCTTAGAGGGTGGTCAGGAGTGGTATTGCGATGTTTCGGGGAAGGAAGTTGGGTTTTTCAGGAAGATTCTCAACTCTGTTGGTGATTGGCTGGATCGAGTGTGCAGGCGGCCAACACATTTGGGGAGGATTTCTTTTGGGCTGAAATCGAAACTAGGCTTTTTGGGTTTGGGTTGGTTATTTAGACGTTTGGGGAAGTTTAAACGTTTTGGGGTTTGGTCCTCTTATGCTCGCATGCGGACTGGTTCCAAGGGGTTGAGATGTTTGCCTTTCACTAAGAAGACTAAGCAGTGCAAGTTAGCAAAGAGCAAAGCGCGTCTCCCTCCCAATTTCACCCAAAAGTTGCTTAGGGAGAAGACTCTTGCTCCGTCCAGTTTAGCAATTTCAACAGCGTCGTCCATGGTCGCTACTTCTATCAAAGACTATGCTAGTCCAGTGTTAGTGATTGGCTCTTTATCGGCAAAGACTGGACTGACTTCAGTGGGGAATTTTCATCCGGTTTCTTCTGAGGCGGCTGCGTTGGGTGCGGGTTATGAGGTGGGCTCGCCGATAGGGAGGGTTCTTCCTTTCTCTCCCTTGAAAGAGCTCACGTTGAAGCCATTGATTCAATACAAGCGCAAAGGGAGGAAGCCGAAGTTGGAGGTGGGTCGAGGGGAACTCGAAGATGTGGGCTTTCTCAAGTGGGAGTTTCTTAATTCGAGCTTGTCCTCTCTTCCTCCTGCAGATCGTGGTTTTTCTAGAGGGGGTTGTTCTAGTAGAGCTAGTCCTCTCAACTCTACGGGTGGTTTCTAGGCTATTTCTCCTATGGAGTGATCCTTGTTTTGGTCTTCGATAGGGTCCAGGGACAAGGGGGAAGAGGATAAAGCTATGGCTTTCCTATTTGCTCTTGATGAGGAACATAGGAGGTGGGATAAGATTGAAGGGTGCGAACTTTAGGAGCTTAGGGTTGAGTTGTTTAGTGGGCTGTTTTTGTGGGGTCAGTGGTGAAGTTGTTTCTTGTATACTTCGTGTGTACTAGGAGCGCCTTATACTTTTTTTAATAAATTTGCACTTATCAAAAAACGAAGGATGAGGAAATTATTAATCATCTTCTCCACCATTGTGAGTTTTCTGTGGATATCTGGCACTTAGTGCTTAACAGTGTTGGAGTCTCTTGGGTTACACTTGGTAACGTGCCTCAACTTCTCCATTGTTGGAAATTCCTTGTGCATGGACATCTTAGAGAAGCTATCTGGAAAGTTATTCCCGCCCTCTTAATGTAGAGCATTTGGAGAGAAATGAACTGTCAGCTCTTTGAGGATGGTAAGTCCAATGTGCTACTTCTTAAATCCTCCTTCCTGAGATCTCTTTTGGATTATGCCCTTGCTCATGTTCCTAACTTCTCTTCAGGGAATTTGGTAGATTTGATTTGTTTTCTAGATTGTAACAATAGCTAATTCTTGGTGCTCTTGTTTATCTTGTATAGCAGCTAGTTCTTTGGTGTTCTTGTTTTCTTGTATACTCTTCGTGTACGAGAAATTTCCTTTTTCTTCAATAAAAATTACTATTATTCATTAAAAAAAAAATGTGTTGACATGCTCCGGCAAGAGGGAGAAGAGAAGGAAAACTCACGTAAGCAGTAATTTTGCAGCTCTTCGATGTGACATAAATGTGAAAGTAGTTTTGAGTTTTTTGCAGTGTTTTGTGAAGAAAGTTGTTTGGTAATGTTTTGGCTTTTTTGGGTAGAAAGAAAAAAGAAAAAGAGAAGGTGGTTAGCAAACAACCCCATACTCTTTTCTAGAGTTAGTAATAGAGTTGACTTTTATATGTACAACAAAGTGTGCTTTTATACTTTTGTAGTTTTATACTATACAAGATTACTACACGTAAGTACAAATTATAGTATAAAAATACAAAAGTCTACTCTATGGTATCAACATGTAAGTAGATTTTTTTTTTTTTCTTTTAGGGAGGGAGGGTGGGGGGTGGGTTAATTTAAGTAAAGGTCATAAAAATCGTAGCTAAGAGGGCCTGTTTGGAACACTATATATATAAAGAGCAATGCCTTTGTCTTTTTAGCTTTTGATTAAAAGGTATATTGGTTTTTCATTTTAGGGTCATGTCTAGAAACAATAGAGAAATGCTATTTGTAAGTAACTTTTGCCTCTCCTCTACATGTCAGTAAAAACGTGCTATTTCTTTTTAACTGAGTTGTGCTTCCAAAAGAATACTTCAATTCTCTCTGTATCTCTCTCTTTGTTCGTTGTCTCTCAGTACCACACCAAGACCCACACAGCCACACCTACACCTCCCTGCCTCCCTGCCTCCCTGCTACAATGCCCCTTCCTCTCTCTCCTTTCTCTATCACCTGTCCTGCTGGATTCCAGCCTTGGTTTTATATTTTATGCTTTATCCATTTTTTGTTGATCTGATTTCTTTGTAAAGAACTCTTGAAAAGTGAGATACATAATACATAGTGGCTCCAATAATTGATTGGTGTTGCCATTATTTCCCCCATAATGATCTAGTTATGGCAAATGGGAAAGGTGGTTTTAGGTCTCTTGGCCGCCAACATAATTTATCATATATTTATGCATACATTCATTGAAATCGCATTGAATACTTTCCTCATTCTCATTATTATCTTTTCAATTCTAAAGCAGTTATATGTAATGTTTGGTGTTTAGACACGATGGGACTTCTTGTTAGACTGCTTGTTGTATATGTGTAGTTAGTTCATGTAAACCAAATAACCCAACTTGTTTTATATGCCTAGTACTTGTGCAATATCAAGCTCAATGAAATAATATAAACTGAAAAATGGGTTCAGTTTTTAGCTTTTGCATTTAATAACCGGGTGGTCTGACTTGAAAACCAGGTCCTAAAACAGGCCAGTCCATTGCCCAAAACCGTTATAGTAAAAACCTTGTGCAAGGCAGTTGACATGCCGGTGCAAGCGGCAAACCCACTGTAGTGGTCTATGAACTTGAGTTTTAAATAGGAAGGCTATTAGAATGGAGAGAGAAGGGATGACACTGAGAGGAGAGAGAGAGAGAGAATGTTTGGCAGAACCTTTTTTTTTTCTTTTCTTTTTTTGGGGGAGGTGGGGCATATTTAACACTTGCCAATGTAAGGCAATTTTTTTGTTGTATTGATGTGAAATATAGTTCATATTTTTTTTTTTGAATAGATGATAATGCGTTTACTTTGATAATGATGATGATATTTTAATGCTAAGCTACCTGCTTAATTTTTTATGCCACATAGGGAAATTGACTGATCCATTCTTCATGGGAAGTGTAAAGATCACGCTACTATATAGCATCTATTATGTTTCGCATTCAATTAAGTTGCTGAACTTGTGTTTTTCAAGATGCCCTCTGATTTAATGTTCCAGGACATTCAGTGGGTTAATCCCTGAAGCCTTCCATCTTGGTTTTTCATGTAGGTTTTAGATAGAGGTGAAAAGATAGAGCTTCTGGTGGATAAGACTGAGAACCTTCACCAACAGGTCAGTGGTGCTCTCTATTGTACTATGCATTTGTCTCTGAGATTTAAACTTGAGAGAACCTTGAATGAGAAACTTTATGCTCTACTTTCTGCATGTGTAAAGTGGAGTTGAAGTTAATAATAAATCTTTGACGTGTTTGATTAAGATTTTGCTCCGAATACTTTTACTGCTATAACATTCATGTATTAGTTTCTATCCAGAGTTATTGCAGCTCAATTCAAAGATGTGGTTCATGGAGGCTGATTGATCTGCAAAATCTGGAATATCATATAGATATCGAAAATTTAGGTTGTATATGGTGCCAGACCTTGGGGAGATATAATCCAGAAAGCTTGCACTAAGTTGCCATGTTATAATTTCAAACAGGATGATTAGTTGCGTAAAGTAAATTGTGCAGTTGTTTCAGAAGAGGTGTGCCTGGAATATGTGCCTCAATCATCTCATATTGTAAATCTCATAATTTTGGCATTATAATAACGTATGAAGCATATGATCTTCTCACTTAACAATGGTGACGAAATCTGTTTCAAGATTTTGTTTCCAAGGAAACAAATGGAGTAAACTTTGGGGAAAATTGATTTGCTTACAGGCACAGGACTTCCGGAGCGCAGGGACGAAAATCCGGAGGAAAATGTGGCTGCAAAACATGAAGGTGAAGCTGATTGTTTTGGGAATTCTGATAGCGTTGATCCTCATCATAATCCTCTCTGTTTGCCATGGGTTCAACTGCGGGAAATGAGCAGCTGCTTCTGTATCAAAACTTGCAATTATTATATCATACATATATATATATATATCTCGTGACTTTGTATGTAGTCCAAAATTAGCAACTTCCAGATACTTGGCACGAAGTAAGCTTACTTTTGCGTGTGAATGAACCCCATAAGATATTATTATTATGTCACCAGGATGCTTTTCCTTTTAAAACATAATTGCTTGATTTCTTTGTTGCTTACGTATTATTATGACTGTGATGCTCACGCGGGATTGCCTTTTCTTACATGCTTAGTGAGCAAAATCATACAGCAGCCAATTTTCATTTTATTTGCGTTTCTGGCATTATTTTACTTGGCTAAAATGTCTTGGAATAACATAACAAATAAACAAGGTTGCGAACAATATTATGCTGATTTGCTCACAGGCTTCAGTGATCAACTCGTGGTTTTTAACATTTGTATGAGAGTTTAACTGCCCTTACTATGGCAGAATATTTTCAAGATCTTAATGAACAAGACGTACTTCTATTTATTGACAATATCTTCTGTTTTGTCGAAGCAGGATCTGAAGCATCTACCTTATTGGGTAGAATGCCTTCCGCCGTGGGTTATCAATCCACTCCTAGTACCAAAATGGGTTCTTTACAAAAAAGTATTACTTCTACCAAATCAGGATTAATAACCTTGATTCAAGCAGTTTATGTACTTGCAGAAGATTTGGCTGATTCTGTTCCTGCCACAAAATTTGCACATTTAGATTCTACTACCGTATTATCAAGAGGATTAGCTGCCAAAGGTATCTATCTAGCAGTAGATCCTTTAGATTCAACGTCAACTATGCTCCAACCTCAGATCATTGGTGAAGAACATTATGAAACTGTCAAAAGAGTTAAAACAAACTTTACAGCAGTATAAAGAACTTCAAGACATTATAGCTATCCTTGGATTGGACGAGTTATCCGAAGAGAATCGCTTAACCGTAGCAAGAGCACGAAAAATTGAGCATTTCTTATCACAACCTTTTTTTTGTAGTATAAGTATTTACGGGTTCCTCAGGAAAATATGTCAGTCTAGCAAAAACCATTAAAGGGTTTAAATTGATCCTTTTCGGAGAATTAGATGGTCTTCCTAAATAGGCTTTTTATTTGATAGATAACATTGATGAAGCTACTGCGAAGGCTACAAATTTAACTTAGAAATGGATAGCAAATTGAAGAAATGACCTTAAGTCTTTGTGTATTGACCCCGCATCGAATTGTTTGGGATTCCAAAGTTAAATAAATCATTTTATCTACTAATAGTGGACAAAATTGACATATTACCCAATCACGCGCCTATTGCCACTGCTGTAGATAGAGGTATTTTGAGAATGCCTTAATAGCCAATGGATAACAATGGCTCTGTTGGACGGTTTGCTAGAATAGGCAATAATTAAATCACTATTTTAGTACATGATGTGGAGAAGGGTAGTGACACTGATCCACAAGAAACTCAGCAAACTATTGAAAAAGCATAAGAGAACTTGAGTAAAGTTGAAGGCAGAAGACAAACAATTGAGGCAAATCTAGCTCTCAGACGAGTTAGGACACAAGTCGAGGGTATTAATATTATATGATTTCGTAACTAGTTTGTTTTGTTGATTCTGCCAATTGAATAGAATCAAATGCAATCAAGTTCAATCGAATTCTAATGCAACAAAAAAAAAATAGAGAAGTGAAATAAAAAATAAAGTATAAAATATGATGGAAACGATACAAAATCAATAAAAGAAAAAGAGTTGAGTAGAAAAACTTATTAGGTACCAGAGTCAATGGTATCTAAAAAATTCTACCTACTATTAAATTTGAACCAATAATTCCTGCCGTATGAAAGCAATACTCTAACCACTGAGTTAAGTAGGTCATTTAGAATCACAAAGCGAAACAAATGGGACCTATCACATTGATAGATTATAAATCTAATATTACTTGTAAGGAATACCAATAAAAGAGATCAAAAAAATATGCTGTCAAATCATGTAATATGTATCTTGACAATAAATTATATACATGTTAAAATATGTCTAACAAGCACAAGGGCAATAGCTCGGTTGGTAGTGCACCTCGTTTACACACGCCCCAATATTTTTCCAGAGGAGTCCATCATGTAATCAAAAGAATTGATTTATTAAAAAATTGATGTCTTACTCTATGAATTTTCGGGAACAAAACAAGAGAACAATAGCCTAACAAAAGGTTCGGCCCAGTCCGAGTGCCCATTTTAGGTTAGGTTCCAGATAAATCAAACCCAATTGATTTGAGATATTGATAAGGTGAATACCCCGTCTAATTGAATTGTAGAGGAATATGATAATCTCCCTCATGAATTATTCGAAAGCAACCTGTCGGATTGACATTTTATCTGATTTTTAGTTTCTACTCTGAAACCAATAATGGGGAGAATCTTTATACTACTACATACAAGAATGTTATGTTAGAAATTTTCTATTGAATGGTATATTACATCAACAAGCAATAATAAAATAAAAAAAGAAATTATCTAGCACTCCTTTTTTCGATACTGATTGTGAAATTGCATTGCTGTGTGAAGAAGGCTAGCTATACTGATTCTGTAAACTCTAAAGACACCCTCGGTACACTATTGGCGATCTCATAAGGATGCAATTTCAGTGAATTCCCATTTATTGATCTCATCTTTTATGAAATCGGTCTCCTTTTCTTTTGACTTACAAGAATATGTGGAGCTAAGCATGTGTGGAAGCACAGGAGAACGTTCTTTTGCTGATATTATTACTAGTATTTGATACTAGGTCATTCATAGCATTACTATACCTTCCCTTTTCATTGTGGGTTGGTTATTCGTCGGCACGAGTTTAGCTTACTACGTATTTGGAAGCCCTAGTCCAAATGAGTATTTTACATAGAATTGACAAGGAATTCCATCAATAACTGGCCGTTTTAATCCTTTGGAACAACTCGATGAATTTAGTGGATCTTTTTAGGAGGCTTCAATGACCATAGATAGAACTTATCCAATTTTTACAAAGCGATGGTTAGCTGTTCACAAACTAGTTGTACCTACCGTTTCTTTTTGGGGTCAATATTAGTAATGCAGTCATACAACGATAAACCTAATTCGAATTATAGATATATGACACAATCAAACCTGAACGAGCAAAATGTTGAATTGAATCGTGCCTCTCTACTGGGGTTTATTACTTATTTTTGTACTTGCTTTTCCAATTATATCTTTAATTAAGAGAAGAAAAGAGAATAGTAAAAATAGAATACTAGGAATGCACGAGCGGTTTTCAGAATCATAAACATGGTTTCTGATCATGAACAAAAAAAACATTGGATTGAGCTGTGTAAAATGCACGAGCGGTTTTCAGAATCATAAAAGTATTCTACTTCATTGATGCCTCGCACTGACAAACTCGATTTCAAATATGAGAGTCCCTAATGTTGAGCCTTCTCCATTGGCAAGACGAGTTGGATTGAAAATGGTAGTAAATAGCCTCTGCCTGTCAAAAAACTGGAAGGAAAAAAAGAATAGACTGAGCACATTTCAATATAAAGGCCATACCCGTCGTGTGGCATACTGTTGTGTGCATATAATAAAGTTATATATATTTATAAATGTTAAAAAGTTACCTAACCACAGTAACCCGGTAATATTTTCCAAGTATAATTAGTGGTATAATAAACAGAACAATCCTCGTCCTCTTTCCCTCTCACTCGTGCAGGTTTGTTTCTACAGTCCAGTAACAGGACATCATATATCAATTGGTGGCAGACAGACATCCTTTCACCAGTTGGTTCTAATGATCAATCACGGAGCATATTTTTACTATTTTCTATTTTGATACATTTTATGCACTAAATCCAGCTTTTGAAAATAAATTCCATAACATTATTCACTTTTTTTGTATAGACAAAAAGATGCTTAATAGTTTGGTGGCAAAAATTTAGATAAGGATGAACATTATAAAATGGAAATCAGCAACAAGTAAAGCGTCCATTCAAAGCATAGATTAGCATAAATCAAACCAACAACGGAGAGAGTGAAGAAAAGAGTAAATACATTAGGTGGTATGGGTTCTTGGGATGTGCTCTGATATCCTTGGGATGGTGGGATGATGACTCTTCGTATACCACCTACTTTCATTGATCTCACAGCTGCTTCTATCCCCGAAATCACCTGCATATAGATTTGATATATCGATGAGCTTCTCAACTTGCTCAGTAATTCAAATAAAATAGTCTTAAAAAGCATAAGAGAAGGAAGTTACTAAAAGTTTGAAAATTATGAACCCATCTCACTTTAGAATGGCTGAAAAACAGAAATCACACACACAAACAGTGCTGGAATCCAGCCTAGGAAAACAAGAAATAGAATTTATGAAAGCATGGCATGGCCTTCCAGTCGTTTTCACTAATGCCACAAAATGATACCAGTCCCTAATGCATTTAAACTCTATAAATTGTGTCATATGAACTAAGACAAAATGGTCGAATTTCTTTCAAATTAAGGCAAAGTGACCTGGCTCTTTTTTATTCACAAATATTGGCCAGGCTGAAAAGCACGAAACATGCTGCTGGATTATTTCAAGGGTATTAGTTCTGCATATATGCTCCTAAATATCAGCTAGTTTATAGAGAAGATCAATGCTATATTAACTGGCAGCAAAATCATTTAAGCATTCAAAGAGCACAATACAAGTATGATTACAATCCAGCAGACGACATTTTTTGAGAAGTTTTGAAAATTATGTAGACCTGCAAAAACTAATAAACAAATTGGAATTCGTCCAAAAGTACCTACTTCCCAGCTTATAATGGTTGTCAGGCCACAAAAATGACTGCATTAATAATTAATAGTTAATCCTAAAAGATTTAATTCCAACGAATAAATAACTTTCAGAACTGAAAACAATCATAAATACATAAAACTCTATAAATAAAATGTAAAATTCTCTAGGATATTAGAGATTATGAAAAAAAAAAAAAAAAATCTGAAAACCCAACTCTTAACCATTAGATTCAAATTAGCCTACCCATTTCTGAATGAGGCATGCTGACAAACAATGGGTAGTGATAGGAACCATGTCTGTAGGAAGAGGAAGCCTAACCCACGTTACTTGGATTAAGCTTCCACGTGGACAAGAATAAAACTGAGAAGCTGATCCTTGTTACTTCTCAGTTGGGTAGCTAGTTGGTTATGTTTATCATTCCGTTCAATTAGTGTTGGCTATGTTTATCATTCTGTTTCATTGTTGTTGGGTATGTTTAGCATTCTGTTAAGAGTAGTGTTTCACAGCAGATGGGTTTGTTCTTGCCCAGTAGGAGTAGTCATCTATTTAATGTAGGGAATAGTCAAGGGAAGAGTATATCAAAGATACAAACAAACAATTGGTGTGTACGGTGTTGTCCTACCTCAAGTGGAAAACTTATCAATCGCTTTTGTCATTTCATTTCTACTTTCATTCACAACCCATCTATCTATCTGATTGTATCTTATCAAGTGGTATCAAAGCTATGTCGACCCAAAAGGACCATATTGAGAAGCTGGAGTCTGAAGTACACGAGATCCACGAGTCCATGTAGAACGTTGAACGATCATTGAAGGAGAGAGCATTGCCCAGACGGTGAAGGAGGCCTTCGATACCTTTGCAAAGAATCAAGGGGAGTCATCACGTCATCTAGAGAAAGAAACAAAGGATGCTAGCTCTTTTTCACAGTATGGTCACAATCGTGACCACTGGGAAGATGTGCATTTTTTTCGACCTATGAAGATGGAGTTTCCACGATTCTGTGGAGAGGATCCTATTATATGGCTTGATCAGGTTACTCAATTTTTTGAGTACCAAGCAACGGTGGAGCAGAAAGTAACGCTTGCTGCATTTTATTTGGAGGGTGAGGCAAACTAGTGGTGGCAATGGGTAAAGAAAATTTATCATGCCAAAGACAAGTCTATTACTTGGCCCAGTTTGGGCCAACAGAGTATGAAGACTATGATGAAGCGCTATCGCGTGTCAAACAGAAAGGCACCCTGAGAGAGTACCAGAAAGAGTTCAAAAAACTGGCCAACTGTGTGGTTGGATGGCCACAAAAAGCATTGATCGGAACGTTCTTAGGAGGATTGAAGGCTGACATCTCAACTGATGTACGAAAATTCAAACCTCGCACACTCTGCGAGACCATTGAATTCGCATGAATGCGGGAAGATGAGTTGACCCACACGAAGAGGAGTCCATATACAGACATGCCAAAATATACCCCAAAGACGTCATGAGGAAGCAGTACCAATATGGCAGTAAGTCCTAAAACTCCAAGATCTCAAGCCTCGGTCAAAAAAATTTCGTGGGACAAAATACAAAAAAGAAGGGAAAAAGTATTATGTTTCACCTGTAATGAGAGATGCACATTGGGGCTTCGTTGTGCAGTCCCAAATGTCTTCATTATTGAAGCTGGGCGAGTCGGAGCTTGAACACGTTGCAAAGGAAGACGAAGATGATAAAGTCCCCCAAATTTCATTGCATGCACTCACGGGCTACATTGGGCCAAAGACGATGATGGTCTCTGCTCAGATAGGAATCCGAAAAATCCTAGTGCTTATAGACAGTGGGTCTACCCACAATTTTGTTGACCACAAGATTGCCAAAACATTTGGGTTACCATTGACCCCAATCACTGAATTCTGGGTTACCGTAGCTAATGGGGAGCGTTTATCATGTTAGGAGAAATATGAAGGAGTGAAATTAATTGTATAAGGATTGACAATCACGGTTACCTTATTCTCTCTTCCATTGACTGGGCTGGATGTCGTTTTGGGAGTACAACGGCTGGAAAAATTGGGTCTAGTGGTATGTTATTGGGGACGACTTTCCATGACAATCACGAAGGGCAATTAACGGTATGAAATACTGGCTTCAGCCGAGAAGCAGGGGCATGCCATCAGCAACTCTTTGCTGACCCGAGAAGTGACCAATGGAGGTGAAGTATTTGCAATTGCAGTTCGGTCAATCCAATAAGAAGAGGAGCCCACACTAGCAATGGCAATATAGCGTATCCTTTCTGATTTCCGGCAAGTTATGGAGGAACCTGCATCTTTACCACCAGCCAGAGAATTTGATCATCGGATTGCACTCAAGGAACTGGCCCTGTCAATGTTAGACCTTAATAGGTATGCTCATTTCTAGAAAAACGAAATTGAAAGGCAAGTCTCTGAAATGCTTTTTATCTAGGTTGATAAGACTAAGTAATAGTCATTTTTCTTCACCGATTTTACTAGTCAAAAAGAAAGATGGCACGTGGAGGTTTTGAACCGACTACAGGGCTTTAAATGCAGTCACAATCAAGGACCTTTTTCCCATTCCAACCGTAGATGACATGATTGATGAGCTGCACGGATCTGAATATTTTACCAAGCTAGACATATGAGCCGAGTACCACCAGATTCGCATCCAGGTTGATGACATTCACAAGACTGCTTTTCGTACTCACAGTGGCCACTACGAGTATTTGGTGATACCTTTTGGCTTATGCAATGCTCCCTTTACTTTTCAGGCGGCAATGAATGCGATCTTTCGACCTTATTTACGCAAATTTATTCTTGTTTTCTTTGATGACATTCTGATCAACAGTTCAGATTGGGACACCCATTTGATTCATATCAAGAGGAACTTCAAAATCTTGGCAAGTCAACACTTTGTGGTGAAACCCAGTAAATGTGTTTTTGGCCAAACAGAGGTGGATTATTTGGGTAATCTTATTACTGTAGCTGGCATGAAGGTGGATCCCCATAAAATTGCTGCCATGCAGTCATGGCCTCAGCCCAAAACAATTACAGAGCTATGGGGGTTCCTTGGGCTTACCGGCTACTACCAGAAATTTGTTAAACTTTATGGTATCATTGCTCGTCAATCAACCCAATTGTTGAAAAAAGGTCAATTCGAATGGGGTCCAAATGCCGAAACATCGTTTATAGCTCTTAAACACGCCATGACTACAACACCCGTTTTGGGGTACCTAGCTTTTCTGGAGTTTTTGTTTTAGAGACATATGCATCAGACAAGGGCAATGGAGCGGTCTTAGCCCAAAATGGCAAACCTTTGGCATATATGAGCAAAGCAATTGGGCCCAAGAAAAAGAGGTGGTCTGTATATTCAAAGGAAATGCTTGCTATCATGGAAGCTAACCGGATGTGGCGTCCATATCTCTTGGGCTGCCGTTTTTAGATTTGGACAGATCAAACAAGTTTGAAGTTTTTTTTGGAGCAACGAGTTGTAACTCCAGAACAGCAAAAATGGGTTTCCAAGCTTTTGGGTTACGACTATGAGATTATTTATCGGCCGGATAAGACAAATTTAGCTGCTGACGCCTTGTCTCGTCGACCCTCTCAGCCAGCCGACATGCTCATCGATCCTACCGATGTGGAACCAAGGGCTGATTATTCCGAGACCCAACTACATGCCATTAGCAGTCCACACTTCCACCTTTGGGAAGAATTGCGACATGTCAATCAAACGGATCCATATATGGTAGCCTTACATGAGAAGTATTCCAGCCAACTTGAGAAACACCCTTATCTGCTAGATCATGAATGGCTTTTACTTTATAGAGGAAGAATCGTGATTCCACCCTCTTCCTCTCTTTGCACAAAACTGCTTGAAGAATTCCACAATTCCAAGATGGGTGGTCACTTAGGAGTCTGACATACCTACAACCGGATTGCCCAATCATTCTATTGGGAAGCCATGAAGACAGATATTCGCAGATACGTCGTGGCCTGCGACACATGCCAGAGGAACAAGAGTGAAGCTCGTTCTCCAGCCAGCCTTCTACAGCCCATGCTGGTGCCATCTTAGGTATGGGAGGAGATATCTCTCGATTTTGTGGATATATTGCCTCCATTAGCTGGAAAAACGACAGTCATGGTCGTAGTCGACTGTCTCACCAAATATGCCCATTTTATGTCGTTAACCTATCCTTATACAGCAAAGAAAATTGTGGAAGTCTTCATCACCAACATTGTCCCTCTCCATGGAATTGCTACAGCTACGGTGAGTAATCGTGACCTGATTTTTTTTGAGTAATTTTTTGAAGGAATTTTTTACACTGCAAGGTACTCAATTGAAGATGAGTTCCGCCTACCATCCACAATCCGACGACCAAACGGAGGTTGTGAACCGTTGCCTCGAACAATACCTTCAATGCCTTTGTAGTCAACATCCCAAGACATGGGAACAACATTTGCCGTAGGCCGAGTATTGGTATAATACGACCTTTCACCAATCTCTAGGCACCACTCCTTTCCAGGCTCTTTATGGTCGTCCGCCCCCTACTATGATCAATTACTTAGTTGGAGCTTCGGTGGTGGATGAAGTGGACAAAGAGTTGGGCGACAAGGATGAGTTGCTTCAACAATTGAAGGCCAATTTATAGAAAGCATGCAACCGTATGAAGCAACAAGGGATAAGAAGCGTCAGGACTATGTCTTAGAGGAAGGCGATTGGGTTTATCTACGGCTTCACCCTTATCGTCAGCACAATATTTTTCGTCGAGCCCATAAAAAATTGGCGAGTCATTTCTTTGGACCCTACCAAATTTTGTCACGCATTGGAGCAGTTGCCTACAAATTGGCATTGCCCGATACATCTCGGATCCATCCAGTGTTCCATGTGTCCCTTTTGAAGAAGAAGCTTGGCGATATGTTTCAGGTTACAAGTCATCTTCCGCCCTTTTCAACCGACAACACACCCATGCTGAAACCTTTGCTTATTCGTGATTACCACTGGTTTAAAAATGGCGATAAATATGTCACTAAGGCTTTGGTCCAATGGAGCAGTCTTCCTCCTGAAGATGCCACGTGGGAAGAAGTAGATTGTCTCTGCCAACAATTTCAAAACCTCGACCTTGAGGACAAGGTTCGTGTTCAAGGAGGGGCAATTGATAGGAACCATGTCCATAGGAAGAGGAAGCCTAACCCACGTTACTTGGATTAAGCTTCCACGTGGACAGGAATAAAACTGAGAAGCTAATCCTTATCACTTCTCAGTTGGGTAGATAGTTGGTTATGTTTATATAGAAACACAGATTATTTGGCTTTCAAAGCTTACTCAACTTGTGAGTGTCTATTCAATTATATAGAGTTTGTACAGAATACAAGATAACTTCTAACTTCTAGCTTCCTGACCTAATACTATCTCTTAGAGATAAATCTTATCTAATACAAAACTGTAATCAATAATCTAAACTAACTTAAATACAAGTAAAACTCTTTCACTCAATCAAATACAAGTAGGACTCTTATCTTTAGGAACCGGTTGTCACTAGGAGTTGTGAAATACCGGAAGTTTTATCAATACACTCACTAGAACTCTTATGTGTTAGAGAAGAGTTAGGAGTGTGTTGTGCGTTAATATCCTCTCTCAAGTTCAACGGGAGTGAACGGAAGTTGAGCTTGTATGATAGATGATGAAACCTCCTGGAAACAAGTGGCTTAGTGAGAACATCTGCAATCTGATCGGCACTTGGAACAAATAGAATCTCTAGGTCTTTGGAAGTAACCAACTCTCAAACAAAATGGAAGTCAATAGCTGCATGTTTGGTGCGAGCATGAAAAATCGGATTGACTGATAAGTAAGTTGCACCAATGTTGTCACACCATATCTTCGGTGGAACAGAAAGTATAAGACCAAGTTCTTTGAGAAGAGAACGGATCCAGATCACTTCAGCAGCCGTGTTAGCAACAAATTTGCATTCAGATTTTGTAGAAGACCTTGAAACAGTAGGCTGCTTACGAGAACTCCAAGAAATCAAGTTGGAACCAAGGAAAACACAATAAGCATCGGTTGAACGTCGATCATCCGAGCATCCTGCCCAGTCAGCATCCGAGTATGCTTGAAGAGAATTGGATGAGGTCTTTTGCAACAGCAAACCATGAGTGATGGTGTGTTTTAGGCATCTAAGGATCTGCTTGACAGCTCGCCAATGGAGTTTGGTTGGACGATGCATAAATTGACACACACGATTGACCGCAAACGCCAAATCCGGGTGTGTAAGAGACAAGTACTGAAGTGAACTCACTGTGCTTCTATATAAAGAGGGCTCCTCCATAGGATCACCTGTAAATGTGGATAAGGCTGGAGAAGAAGACATGGGAGATGAGACTAGTTTCACTTCTGTCATATTCATTTTGGAGAGTAAATCCTGAACATAGCACTGCTGGGAAAGTAAAAGACCATCCTTCACGGGTATAACTTCAATTCCAAGAAAGTAGTGCAACTTGCCAAGGTCTTTAACAACAAAATCAGTGCTTAATAGCTGTAAGAGTTCATCAATGGTAGTGGGAACAGATGAAACAATAATAATATCATCAACGTAAATAAGTAAATACATAGTGACTGTTGTGGTATAGTAGATAAACAGAGATGAATCTGTTTTTGAACCAATAAAACCAAGATCAACCAGTCTCCCACTAAGGCAAGCAAACCATGCTCGTGGTGTCTGCTTCAAGCCATAAAGAGCTTTTTTCAACTTGTATATGTGATAAGGATACGAAGGATGAATAAATCCCGGAGGTTGCTCCATATAGACATCCTCGGACAAGAGACCATGCAGAAATGCATTTTGTATGTCTCTTTGTTTCATAGACCACCCGACAGAATAGGCATGTGATAACACAGTACGTATGGTAGTCGGTTTGAAAACAGGGTTGAATGTCTCACCATAGTCAATGCCCGCATGTTAGTGAAAGCCCTTTGCAACCAGTCGTGCCTTATGACGTTCGATAGACCCATTTACCTTTCTTTTAAGTTTAAAGATCCATTTGCAGCCAACCACATTTTTCGCAACCGATGATGGAACAAGTGTCCACCTGCTGTTTTTGAGCAAAGCATTAAATTCAGTTTACATGGCAGTGCGCCATTCACTAACCTTGACAGCATTGGTGAAACATGTAGGTTTTGTAAGAGCAGCTTTAGAAATCAAGGCCCGAGGTAGAGGGTATCGTACTATCCCTTCAGTGAGCTTTCGGATGGTCCTGGCATTATTTTGAGTTCGGATCCGCATAGGATGTAACCAGATAGGTTGCTGCATAGGTGACACATCTAGTTCTGCAATAGATGAAACAGAAGGAATAGAAGGGCTAGAGATACTAGCACAAGTAGGGGAAGAAGATACAGTGGGAATAGGGTCGGTGGGTGGAGTTGATAGTGCTAGTTTGTGGAATAGATGGGGTTAATGAAACAGAAACAGGATTGGAAGGAGGAGGAACTGGAGCTGGAGAGGAAGTAGTGTTTGAGAAGGGAACGACATCTTCATGGAAGATGACATCCCTAGAGATAAAGATGCGGCCAGTTTCAGGGTGGTTGCATTTATAGCCCTTATGACGGGTGTTGTATCCTAAGAAGACACATGGTTTGGATCTAAGTGAGAATTTGTGAGAATTATATGCACGAAGATTAGGAAAACAAGTGCAGCCAAAAACCTTGAGAAACTTATAATCTGGAACTTGAGAGAAAAGTTTCTCAAAAGGATAAAGATTTTTGAGTAAGGGAGTCGGCAGTCGGTTTATTAAATAGCAGGAAGTTAAACAAGCATCATCCCAGAATTTCTTTGGAAGTGAGCTTGCTGCTAGGAGAGCCAAGGTTGTATCAATGAGGTGTCAATGTTTCCTTTCCACACCCTTGTTGTTGATGAGTGTGAGGGCAGGAAACACGATGGAGAATGCCAATGGATTGGAATTATTTGTGGAGGTTGCGATATTCACCACCCCAATCAGTTTGAACAGATTTTATTTTGGCATTAAGAAGACGTTCGACCATTGATTGAAAATTGATAAACACTTGCATGACATCAGATTTGGCCTGAATAGGGTAGACCTAAGTAAACCAACTGAAAGCATCCACAAAAGAGATATAAAATCGATTGCCATTGATTGAAATAGATGGGGAAGGACCCTAGACATCTGAATAAATTAAAATCGCTTTGTGTCTGACTCCACTCACTACCTTTTAACGTGAACGGATAAAGAAAGGCCATCAAAGAGCCCCAACTAGACGACTTTAACCAATGTTTTCTGAAAAGCGTGTTTGTCAACTGTAAGTTAAAGGATTACAAATAGAAGTTTTAGAAACTAAAAAGGGCAATTGGTGACCCTTTGCCTATGGACAGATAGTGCACGGTACCATTGCCTTATTGGATAAAATAGGAAGCTGAAATTTGGATAGAACAAAGTTGACCATTTGAAGAGCTGGATGTCCCAAATGGTGGTGCCAACTATGTGGAGAAGTCCTCTCACCAACGAGTGCTTGTGATTGAGATGAATACACTTGCGGAGGAAGGAGGTGATAAAGGCCATCCTTAAGTTGGCCGTGATGAACTGGGAGCCTGGTCTTGCGATCCTTAATAGTAAAAAAAGAAGAATGAAACTCAAAGAAAACATCATTATCAAGGGAAAATTGACGAACAGAGAGGAGATTCTTGCATATATTTGGAACGTGAAGTAATTGTTTGAGTAGAAGTTTTCGACGAGAGAAAGAAAGAGATGCTGAACCGGAGTGAGAGATAGACAGACCTGTACCATTACCCATGTGGATCTGATCTTGCCCAGATTATTCTTTAGAGGATATGTTCAGATTCTGCAAGTTGTTGGTAAGATGGTGTGTTGCACCAGTATCCGGGTACCAGTTCTCTTCCGGAGGAAGGGTAGGTGAAGAGTAATATGCTTGATCAGGCTGGTACTGGGCAGAAGGTGATCCGGCAAGTGCAAGGTCGGGACGCTAATAGCATCTGGGGGCAGTGTGCCCGATTTTGCCACAGAGCTGGCAGATGGGCCTTAAAGATTGTCCTGAGTCAGGCTGAAAGGAGGTTCCTCTGCCGCGGCCTGGAGAGAAAAATCCTCGACCACGGTAGTTGTTGGTGCGACCACGACCGCGATAGCCTCGACTGCATGATGGTGAACCTCGGGATGAAAAATTTGCAGTGGGCACGACAATATCAGAGGGAGCAAGATGATGTTCTATTCGCATCTCATGCGCCAAAAGGTGGCCATAGATTTCATCGAGAGATAGAGGATCCAGCCAAGTACTGATGGAGGTAACAAACAGATCATAATCAGATCCGAGACTTGCTAGGAAATAGGAAACCATATGCGTCTTGCGCTTTAACAAAGGCCATGATCTGAGTTCTCCAGCTTGGAAAATTGGCATCGGAGAGTTTGATTTGCAGGGTATGATTCGTGTTTGGGATAGAGAACACAATATTGGACGAAGGTGGAGTAAGGGTGGGATTCTTCTCGGAATGAGAAGGGGATGAAGCTGCTGAAGAGGCCGTGGATTTTGACATGAAGGTAGGGAAAAAAGAAGAAGAAGAAGAAGATAGAGACGTTAGCCTAGGGTTGGCTCTGAAACCATATAGAAACACAAATTATTTGGCTTTCAAAGCTTACTCAACTTGTGAGTGTCTATTCCATTATATAGAGTTTGTACAAAATACAAGATAACTTCTAACTTCTAGCTTCCTGATCTGATACTATCTCTTAGAGATAAGTCTTATCTAATACAAAACTGTAATCAATAATCTATACTAACTTAAATACAAGTAAAACTCTTTCACTCAATACAAGTAGGACTCTTATCTTTAGGAACCGGTTGTCACTAGGAGTTGTGAACTACCGGAAGTCTTATCAATACACTCACTAGAACTCTTATGTGTTAGAGAAGAGTTAGGAGTGTGTAGTGCGTTAATAGTTTATCATTCCGTTCAATTACTGTTGGCTATGCTTACCATTTTGTTTCATTGTTGTTGGGTATGTTTAGCATTCTGTTAAGAGTAGTGTTTCACAGCAGATGGGTTGTTCATGCCCAGTAGGAGTAGTCATCTATTTAAGGTAGGGAAAAAGCCAAGGGAAGAGTATCAAAGATATAAACAAACAATTGGTGTGTATGGTGCTTTCCTACCTCAAGTGGAAAACTTATCAATCGCATTCGTCATTTCATTTCTACTTTCATTCACAACCAATCTATCTATTTGATCGTATCTTATCAGTTAGGGTCAGTGGTGGTGAAGCTTTAGGCAGAATGAGCTGAATTTACAAAAATATGTATATTTTAAGGGGGTGGAGTGGAGATGGACAGAACATAAAACAACAATCAAAGGAGTGATAACTTTTCCATTTCTTTTTTTGGCTTCAATTTAATACTTTCAAGTTAATGCTCGGTTCAACCAATTAGTAATAGAAAAAGAAAGGAATCCTTATAATTTGGAGTCAAATCACATTTTTGCCTTCCTGGCAATCAAAATATATATAGACAATTGGTATGTAAAAAAAAACACCAATTTTAGTGCAGCAGCAACACACAACCACTTTGTCTAGGTTGCTACACAGAAAGAGATTTCATAATGCATACCACCACTGCTTTTGAGTCACTGGCCAACTTATCCAAAAAAAAAAAGACTCGCTAGGCATGTTACAGGTTAAAGACATACACCATAAGCATTACAAGGCTAGTATCTTGCAATTATGACATTAAAGCCTCTATATATGACAACCAGTTTGAATACTGATATCAGGACTTACTTTCCCAGAGCCTAGTACAAACACAAAAGGAATTGGTTCACCATTTTCATCTTTGTGATCATATGTTGAATCAAAGCGCCATCCTTGCTTTGCTGCCAACCTTCCATAGTAATGAATTGCAACCTTCACATTTGAACTCAAAAATTGATGATAAATCAATGCTGATAATCGCCAGAGATGATCAGATCTCTATCTGTTAAATTCTCCTACATATTCTAATTCTAGATTCCAAAGAAGATATATTTAAAGGCATAAAATATAAACACTACCATTTTCAACAGTTTCATGTAATGCTAGCTCAAAAATGCTGCAAAATGCAGGATTTTCATTGTTCTAGGTAGAAAAAAAAATTATCTGGCAATCAGCATCCAATCTGTTCAAGCCATAAGCAGCAATTTTCATGAGTCAGAGAACACATTCCATTATGGGATGTAACCAACTACTTGAAGAACATATTTATCACTTGCTAACATAGTGCACCAGACTAAACCGAAGGTTGTATAGAGCCACAGGCCCACAAACATATAAAAAGGCCAAGTTTCATACAATGTGGTCCATTTAACGACCACTCTGATGGGCATACAACAAATCAAGACTTTGTAACTAAATATAATGTAAAGTAAATAGTTGCAGAGTGAAGGCAGCTATTTGGTTTATTTTGTGCTACTCTCTTCTGGTCCATGTTTATCTTTATGGGCTCCGGACAGGAAACATCAATGATAAGACCACATGACCCACCATCAATCTTCCATCATTTGCAAGATATAAGACTAATAAGGCCGATCAACTTTGAAACAATAATATACATCTCAGATCCAAAAACAAAACTTGCTTTTGCTAGATCCCAGTCCTCAGAGAAAATGGTTAACTAATTCTGTTATGACACTCTTTTTCTATTATGTTCATTCCCAAAATGTGTACAAAATTAGCTACAACCTTCAATCAGACACCTATGCTATAAAATAGGAGCAAAATAAGGTCTTATCTCCCATAAAAAGTAATAATATTGGTGAAAGATACCGAATTTGGGAATGTGAACTGTTTGGTGTTTCACAACCTCCAGTCTGAATTGGGGCCAAATCCGTGTGGTCATGGAAGTTGAAATCTGCTAAGGAGTGTATAACAACTCACCTACCGAGTCGACTAGCCTTGAAAATGGATGGCACAGAAGTGCGCATCCTATACCTAGCCAATGGGATGGTTCTGCACCCCTACACTGATCTTCTTGTCATCTTCGAAGCCAACCCCACCACCCACCCATGCGGTGGTGGATCTCCACCCTCACAGAGGGTCAGAGGTGGAACTACAGGGGGAAGAGTTGGAGAACCACCCCCACAGAGGGGTGGGGGTTTGACAATTAAAGTTCTGAGTTTTGACCAGATGACAAATAGGTTCCATTATATTTTCTATCCAATTTTTAATAGCAAAAGTGCGAGCAGGCATTTTTCCACGTAAGCACAATAATAATTTGCCATGACAACAGTCAGGGACTTTTGAGGTAGTTTCCCTAATTCTTTTAATGATATGGGAATCTATTAAAATAGATAACAAATGTTGTCTGTAAACCATATGGTTTTTAAATTTTCAGTGGTAAGAATGAAACAATTGCACTTCACCCCTTACGGGGGGAAAGGAGATGCCATTTGGTCCAAAGACCATTGGCACATTCCTTTTGGTTTCATACTGTTTGCCCACTCATCCATTGCCAACTAAGAAGCCTCTCTATCACGTTATCAAGTATTCTTCTGCAAAATGGATTTGTTTTCTGCAACTCTAATTTGCAAGCCTCTAGGGAAATTAGAAATGAAAAACTATCAGCATTAAAACTACAGAGAATGAATCATAAGCAATGTAGAAACCATACGATGCTATTCCTTCTTCAGAGCATAGCAACTGCTAAGAGCCTTTCTACAATAGAAAAGGATTAAAGTGAACAGACAGTCTTGAGCAATTTACCAGCAAACTCAAAGTCCAACCAAAAATGAAAGAACCAAAAACCTTTACCTCCTGCAAATAGTTATTTCAATTCTTAATCAAGCAAAACAGAGTGATAAGAACCAAAATACTTTCTCCTCCCTGCCGCAGCTCTTCCCACTTTGTTAAGTTTAATTATCTAACTGACATCAGCTATAGTCAGCAGCAGAGAGTTTTATACTACCCTCACAGAAAACTTTCATAACTTTCCTCTTGATTCTTCTGCAATGCCATCACAAGCTCCAGCTACTATAGTTCTTATTCCCTCTTTGACACCAACATAAACCAAATTCTTAACACGACTCTATCAGTTTTACTCCCATAATTTTTGCCACGCCAATTTTTTTTTTTAAAGTAATTTAAAATTCAATAAAAAGCGCAGAGGGGCGCAACCATAATACACGGGAAGTATACAAGAGAGCCCCTAAACGGGAGGAACAACTAATAAATTAAGAAAGTCTACGTAAGTAGAAACACCTAGATGGCAAAGATGGGGCGATATCCACGCCAATTATGACTTATAATTCAAGTTTAGCCATCAGCACAATGCTTTGCGACAATCAGTAGTCACCAACTTCTTTCATCCAATCGTTTATATCAAACTTGCAGCATAAGAACTCAAATGGCTAATGCAGCCAATAAGGCCACTCAATTCAAGATTTAGTTGTTATAATGGGACGTCTACTTTGTGGACCACCTTCTTCTTCATTGTGATGTGGCGTCTACTTTGTGGAATCATGTCTTTTCTCGGTTTGGTATGTCTTGGGTTATGCCTAGGAGAGTTGTCGATTTATTTTCTTGTTGGTGGAAGGCGGGTAGGTCAAGGAGTACTGCAGTTTGGAAAATGGTGCCTATATGCATTCTTTGGTGTGTTTGGAAGGAGAGAAATCTTAGGTGTTTTGAAGACTTGGAGAATTCCATGGAGAATATTGTTGCATCGTTTTTACATTTGTTGTATCTTTAGACGGAGGCTTTTTTGTCACCCGTGTCTATTAGCTTTTCTGATTTTCTTGTTCGTTTTCTTTGCCGTCTTAGGCGTTTCCTTGTGTATACTTCCAGTGTACTTAAAGGGCCTTACGTTTTTTTTTTTATATATAAAATTTCATTTACTTATAAATAAAAAAAATGGTCAGAAACATGTATAATTCACAAATTTCTCATCACTCCGGCAGTGGATTTTCAAAGAGATTATCTATTCTCTATCACTTCACTTGGAATCTTAAAATCAGAAAGAATTGAATCCTTGACATCAAGACTAATAAGAGATTTCTAAACAATATGAAAAGCTACAATCAATATATATACATTATGAAATCGCCAAAAAAAAAAAAAGAATAATTTAAAAATGAAAATAAAATAATAATTGGCATTTATTGCGTACATGATGAGAGAGAAAGAGAACCCTTAAAAAAAAAATTGATGAGAGAAAGAGAGAGTACTCACCTGGTCGCCATCCAGGGGAAGCTCTCCGGAACCAAAGCGAACGTCCAATACCTTCACGCTACCAGAATTTGGGAGCTCGCGGAACTCGGATATGGCGGACTTGGAAGATGAAGAAGAAGCAGGGGGCGAGAAGATCAGTGCTGAGAAAGTAGCGGAGAAAAGAGAGAGAGATAGAGCTGCTCTTCTACTTGTTACTGAAGAAGATGAAGCGGGAGAAGAAGTTGCAGAGACGTTGTTCGATGGTGATATTGGAGGCACGAACCGGAGGATTGAATGGTGGGAAACACGAGGACATTGTACAGCAGCGGCACACTGAATCATCTTCTCCCCTGTTAAGGGTTATCTATTAAGCGCAAAACAGATAAAACGACGAATAATTTCCGCCGTCTGTGGGAATCGAACCCACGACCACGTGGTTAAAAGCCACGCGCTCTACCAGCTGAGCTAAGACGGCATCTTTGTGGGAAGTAAAGCTGTTAATTATTTCAATAACTTTATTTATGAAAATTATCCTATTTTTATTAAAGTAATGTTTCTCTTCACACTCATTTATCACTTCCATTCTACTTCAAGCATTATGCAAATAATTCATAATTATTATAAAACATAAGTAAATAATCATTAAATTATAACTCTTCCGAATGATTTATTTGTACCCTTGACCTTATCACAATAAGATTTGCATGTCCCATAAAAACCTCTGGTACAACCTCATGGCAAACGTGTGAAGAATGTAGCGCGATATCGACTAGTTGATCCACCGGGTCAAACCCATAACTAGTGACCTCACTCAATAAGTGGTTTCGCTGATTACAAATAGCACTTAAATCCAGTGTAAAAATTATCATCTCCTCAATTGAGCCATAGGGTCAAATCAAGTCTATATATACTAGTATGTACATCCTACCAAAAACAAAATCAATATTCTTCATTCAAAAGGTCACTAGTAGCCATGTCATACAAAGTATATCTCTTTAATTCATTTTTATCCATGTAAATCATGCTATTGAATATTATAAAAGTTAACACATTTCATTTCAAACTTTATGGCTCACAACATATACATCACAAAACAATTCATGTTTGTAAGAATATGCAACATTTATCATTTATCAAAAATAGTAATTCTTGCAAAAATATCACTATAAATTTGCCATCAAAATCCCCTTTGTTACCTTAGCTCCTTTGTATGATAATGGTTTCCCTATCACTAGTTAGGTCCCCAAATTATAAATCCAACCCTAACACTTAAAGCCCTAATTTACGCATTTTGACCAAAATCGTTAGAATTAGGACTGTGCAGATAGACCGCATGCCGCCCACCGCTCGCCCACCGGCCGTCACCGCGCCGACACCGAGCCGCCACTGACATCCGGCGGCCGGTAGGCGGTATAAATTTCGCCTACCGACGTCGGTTCGGTCGGTAGGCGAAATGAGGTCCCTGGAATCGGTTTTCGCACCGACCCGCACCGCCAGTATTATTTTCTAAAAAAAATAAATAAATAAAAAAGACAACGTTTTGTGTTGCAAAAAATAAAAACAAACGCCTTCTTCGTTCTTCCTCTAAAAGAAATCAAAAACCGAACCTAACCTGAAAGGCTGATTCTCTGTTTCTCTCTGGTTGTTGCCAACATCGTCACTGAAACCATTCTTTCTCAATCTCTTGCCGAGTCGTGAGTCACTTTTTTAAGTTTTATGCCTTATTTCTTAGTCTGGGATTCTCGAGCTTGAGAACACAGTTTTCGCACATCTTAGTCTGACACCATGACACGCATTTAAAGTACAGTGATTTAAAAAAAGAGTTAGACTGACACGCATCTAAAGCACGATTACACATTTTCGCACGTCTTAGACTCTTAGCCTGAGTCTCTGACACCTTTTTACACGTCTAATAAGACTCTTAATCTGAGTCTCTGGCACGCATCTAAAGCAACATCATGACTGAGGTTTGGACTTTACACTGTAAGCTTGCAGTCTTAGTTACACGGTCTTTTTATTTTTTGAAATTTAGTTACAAAGTCTTAGTTACACTTCATTTTCCTTAGTCACACTTCCTTTTCCCCTTTCTTGCGGAACCAAAAGTAGTCTATGCCTATGATCTAGTTACACTTCATTTCTCTCCATCTTCTGCTACAATAATTGCCTATGAAAACTAGTTGACAGCCTATTAGCCTACTTAAAAATAAATCATAAAAATTCTTACTCCACTATTCCATTTGCTGCGTAATGAGACTTGTTTCCGGATTGAAAAATATGATTAAAAATTCTCGCTTATCGTGAACCATCTTTACCGTAGATCATGGTTTCACTGAAAGCTTTTATCATTTTTCTAAGTCTGAAGACACAAGGTGACTACTATCTGAAAAATGAAAGTTACAATGTGATTTTCGTGCTTAGCTTCCTATCTCTTTCTCTCGGTAGTCTGTATATGCTTGGAACCAGGCTTAGAACCAGATCAACCAAGTTTGGAACCAGATCAACCAGCCATCTGCACCGTTGCGTCTCTCTCAGGATTTTGTCTCCCTCATTTGTTCTTTCACGCAATAACCAGATCAGCCAGCCGCTGCCAGCCCATCATCGTCGTCGCCACCACCACCATAACCATAGCTTTGCTGCCTCATGAACCAGCGATGTGGAAGCCATTTTTCTCGTCAGTCTAACGGCAAAGCCTCCCTCATTTTTGTCTCCCATTTGTTTTTGGTAAAAACTAATAGCAAAGTAGCTTTGTAATCGATTACCGACAGTTACCGTCACCGGTTAACCGGTGATGGTAACGATCGAAATATACAACATCGAAAAGGAGTCGGTGAAATTACTGACTTCACCGATAGAGTCGAGACGGTAGGCGAAAAACTCCCTACCGTCCCCGATTCCCCCGATACCCACCCCTAGTTAGAATGGGGTTTGAACGCGCTATTAGAACGCTTGTTCCCCCCACATTCGAACGACAAAAGCACATATTTGTTTTCTCTGAATTTTTCCTTTGACCATACTCCCATTTTTCACCTCACAAACACTTTAGAACATTAAAGGCGTCCCATTTTTTTTACCTTCTAACACCTCACCAACACCTATATTTATGATTTTTTTACGTTTTATACTTAAAGATTATGCCTTTCTTTTTTGCTTTTTCATTTTTTTTTTCTTCCAAAACCCATGTTTCATACAGCTTACTCATCACATTTTTTTTTTTTACTTCCTACAAACCCACTAAACACTCACACACCACAAAGACTCAAGATTTTCCTAAAAAAGCTTTAGTCTTTCCTATGGAACTTGTAACATCCAAGATATTAAATTAGAGTTTAAAACACAAATTAGGTTAATTGAGTGAGTAATTAGGTAAAATGAAGAAAATAACATTTAGAAATTTTGTAGAGTCTAGTTCTAGGTTGGGTGTCCGGACACGTCATTCTCTGTGTCCGGACATGGCATTTTCTGTGTCTGGACGGGTCAAGTAGTAGGGTTCTGTTCTCTGCCGTGACCAGACAGTTTGTGGATAGTGTTGGCCAAGAGTCCTTAGTGTAGGGGTGTCCGGATGAGACATTTTGGTGTCCAGATGGTGTGACCTAGGAGTCAGGATGCACGTTTCACTTCGGCATGTCTGGACGGCTTACTAACCTGTCCGGATAGGTCTGGATAGAAATTGGTTGAACCATTTTCAGCTCATATCTCTCATTCCTCTCCTCTCTCATGAAATTTCTCTCTTCTCTCTCTCCTATGGTTTGCACCCAAACCCTAGATTCTAGCATTTTGAAGCTTCCAAACTCGAATCTGACACTGAAAACGTAATCCTTGGTGTAAAACCATTGTTTTCACCGATTGGTTTGAGGTAAATCCGAAAACCCTAGCTTTTCTTCTATAGTTGGTTAATCTTTGGAAGTTTGAGCTTAATTTCTCAATTTTCTCTAGGTGTTCGTGTGTAGAAGTGTTCTAAACCATCTCCAAGCGCTAGGGTTCATTTTGGTGAAAAATCAAGGAAAGACCCAAAACCCTAGATTTTCTCAAGGGTTGTAAATTGGGATTTTG
Source organism: Alnus rubra (assembly GCA_028654335.1). NCBI lineage: Eukaryota > Viridiplantae > Streptophyta > Magnoliopsida > Fagales > Betulaceae > Alnus > Alnus rubra. The sequence continues at coordinate 3,605,299 of JAJPGS010002449.1, read as the reverse complement.
GTGTTTAACCCTAATATTTTCTTATTGATTACCGTTTTTTAGTTGTTAAGTTGTCAAATGGAACCTTTGAAATTTTATGGGTTTTCATGGGTCATGGCTCTTGAGGCAAATCAATAACCTTAGAAATGTTGTGGGACTAGTTTTAATGTATCATTGAAATGTATTATATAATGGTACATTGCGAGGCTTACGTGGAGAACACCTTTATAAGACGTTAATCAAGCAGCCAATGTGAATATTTAACTGACTGGGAAAAAGATACTAATTTTTAATGGTTTTTATGATATTATAAAATGTCATATTTGTGTTAATTCGAACCGATAATATTTTGTGATAGTATTTTTTCGAGAATGCTTTCAATATCTTTAACTATGTTGAATTACTATTTGATGATGGTTTATGAGGTTAAAAGTATGTTTTATGAAATAGAGAATGGAAATATGCTTTGTGGATTTCATGTTATGTTCAACGAATTATGCAAATCATATGATGTTATATGATGCATAATTGTATGATAGCATGAGCATGATGAATATGTGAAATGATGAGCATGAGCATCAATGAAATCATGAATGCTGAACGTAAGACCATGCGTTCGAGTCCCTCCGGCATCAGAAACAAAACCTTGGATTCAAGTCCCACAGGCACTAAGAATGACGACCATGGGTTCAAGTCCCACAAGCACTATGAAACGATGAAAACAAAAGAAAGGCAAGCATGACATGATGATGATTTGTGACATATTTTAGGATGATTTTCATGACTAGATGTACTCATATCTATATGTATTTGAATGGAACAGAGCATATATATATAGTTATAGCTTAGATGCATAGAATGGTTTATGTGGAATTTCATACTAGACGTACCTATATGCCTATAAGTTTGAATGGAACAGAACATATGTATACCTACTGCTAGATTGCATATGATGATCGTTATGCTTAGATGTATACGTATATTTGTATTTCCCGAAGGTTTGGAAAGCTTGTATATGAGTATAGCTGAGTCACATGATATATATATATATATGTGTGTGTGTGTGTGTGTGTGTGTGTGTGTGTGATTTTATTCACTAATAAGATGTCAGTGGTTACCTCATCAGCTATGAAACGTTTTAAGAAAAGAAGTGGTTTATGATGAGTGCCAAATATTGTATATTTGGACCCCTTAATTTGCATTTGTTAAACCTTTAGCTTTGTTATTTTCTAATTTCTTGGTTAGTTTTGGTGTTTCAGTGTTTTATAGGACTTTGAGATAAAATGCAGTATTTTTTGTGGAACTTGCAAAGAAACAAGAGAAGAAGTTTGAAAATAATTATCGACTTCTCATTTAGTGTGTGTTTGTGTGCAAACAAATATCTTAAATGCAGAATTTAAATAAGACAAGATATTTGTTACGAAGTGGAAACTCTGTGAAGAGAAAAACCACTCCGGGGCAGCCAAACCCAGGAAATTCACTATCCAAAAACAAAGCTAGTTACAAGACACTCGTACTCACATAACCCTATGCAGTAGTCATACCTTTAACTCTAGCACGAAGCCCATCGTGAACGCTTCCCAACCAGATTTTCCACCTGAAGGGGTTTTTGATGGATTCTTTTACCTTAGGGCCGACCACTAAGATAGACTTCACACGAACAGTTGAGCACACACCGGCAACGGTTTGAGAGCTAGCGGATATTCGATTCTCCCTAAACACCATCTCAAAGCACTATGGATATCACTGTCGAATTCTGTACAAAACACAAGCCTAGGGCCTTCTATTTATAGGCTTACAGGAAACCTAAAACTGCCGAGATTCGGGCTCTAGCTGGCGAGCGTCCGGATGGAAGTTAGCCACATCCAGACGGTCTTCGCTAAAATCCTTTCAACGTTCGAACGGAACTCTGGAATGTTCTGAAATACTAGACATCGTCCGAACGTGTTGCCACGTCGTCCGGACGGCTTTCAGAGACTTCCCAAACAATGTCGACTTCTGAAATCCAACTCATTATTGAATACTGATTGACCTAGCGTTCGGACGGTGTTGCTCTGACGTCCGAACATCTTCATCGTTATCTGCTGGACACTAAGGGGCGTCCAGACGCCTTCAAAGGCCCGTCCGGACGGTTGCACAGGAACCGGGCGTTTTTGTCTTGGATTTTGCAAGGACTCTTCATGGACATCTTTAAGAAGCTTGTAATCAATTATTGTCTTTGATTTGATCATTGTCTGAATACATGAAGATTCTTAATTGAAAATCGATCATCCTGTTAAAATGCAACCATTACATAAAGTATTTTTGTTTTATCCAGAATGTAGCCAATTAAAAAACTAACAAACTCCCTCTTTGACCATTCTGGGACAAAAACACTTGACCGGTTTGGAAATACATTTCCGATCAAAAAACCAAAAAAATACTCCCCTTTTTTGTCACACAATGACAAAGGGTAAACAGAGTATTAATTAAAACCATAACCAAAAACAAAAATAGGAGAAAAGAATAAGGTTAGGTCGTCAACGAGAAATCAACACACACATGGATCTAAACCTGTGAAAACAGTCAGAGAGCTGGTCAAAACTATGCAAGCATATAGAAAAGAGTTAAATAGTCTATGAGCAAAAAATTTCTGCAGACAGAACTTTTTCAACAATAAACTTAACTCATGCAATGCTTGTGTGTGTGAAAGCTTTCTCAATAAGGTATAAAGTTCATTGATATGACGTAAAACACTCGGATTTTCTAAACAAGAGAGAAAATCAATGTTAGATCAGTCAAAAGTCAAACCTTATTATGCTAGGGCCTAGTTACCTTCATCTGATACACTCCCCCTAAGCCGCAATACTTTTCTTTTACTGTGTCCTTTAGTGACTGTCTATTTTCGCAATGATGTGATCACTGACTGTTTCTTTAGGGACAAGATCAAGAACAGATTTATAACAAAAGCAGTGGATCTTTTTATTTATCCATTTTTATTCAGTTTTGAATGTCTTTTATCACTTGGTGCTGCAACCTAGAAAGAATGCCAGAATTTATGGGTTCTAGGTTCAACTAGAGAGTTGGTCAATTTGACCATCTTAGCAAAAAAAAATCTATCTCGTTAAAAAATCCAAAAGCTAAAAGTCAGAGGAGAGAAAAAAAAAAATCTTAGGGGAGCCTTGGATAGTGCACAGGTTTTATCGCATGAGAAAAGCAACTATCTAGGAAAGATGCAGCAGTAAAATTCAGCACATATCAGATTTATAAACTTAACCATATGAATGTATATTTTATCAAAGCACAGTGAACTATCAACACAGATAAGTATACATGAGATAGCTGAAAGATGTTGTAGCAGAACCCTTGCACCAAATTCCCCCCAATATTTTTTTTATTTTTATTTAATAAAACAAATCATGTAACCCACGGAAGAGACTAAGAGGAAAATAAGAGTCTTACCCGAGCATGAATCAAAGACATGTCTAGGACATATCACAAATACCAATGGCTTTTCTAAGAGATTCAAACCTGCTTCCATCAAGAGGTTTGGTGAGGATAACAGCCAATTGATTTTCTGTGGGAATAAACATAAGAGCTACTTCCCTGGATTCGACAAGGTCACGGATGAAATGATGACGGATGTCGATGTGCTTGGTCCGAGAATGCTGAACTGGATTCTTTGAAATATTGATGGCACTGGTATTGTCACAGTGAATGACCATAGTGTCTTGAGTGAAGCCATAATCACAGAGTAATTTCTTCATCCACAATAACTGAATACAACAACTTCCAACAGCAATATACTCAGCTTCTGTAGTGGAAAGAGAAATTGAGGCTTGTTTCCGACTCATCCAATCTACCAGATTTGTACCAACATAAAAACAACCACCAGAGGTGCTTTTCCTATCATCAGCATTTCCAGCCCAATCTGCATCAGAGTATCCTGCAAGCACAAGATTTGTTTCTCTAGAAAAATAGATACCATAATTTACAGTGGCATTTACGTACCTGATGATGCACTTGACAACAGTAAGATGAGATTCCTTAGGATTAGCTTCAAATCGAGCACAAACTCCGACACTGAAAGCAATATCTGGTCGGCTTGCAGTAAGATAGAGAAGACTGCCAATCATACTTCTGTAAAGAGTAGGATCTACTTGTTTGCTTGTTAGATCAGCACTAATCTTGGCATTTGTGCTCATGGGAGTACGAGCATGGCTTTTTCCATTCAGACAAAACCGTTTCACCAGATCTTTTGCATATTTAGCTTGAGAAATAAATATCCTTTCAGAAGTTTGTTTGACTTGCATCCCTAGAAAATAGGTCAACTTACCTATCATACTCATCTCAAATTCTTGTTTCATTTCTTCAGCAAAATCATGAGCTTGAGAATCTAAGGTTGCTCCGAAGATGATATCATCTACATAGATTTGTGTGCGAACAAATATCTTAAATGCGGAATTTAAATAAGACAAGATATTTGTTAGGAAGTGAAAACTTTGTGAAGAGAAAAACCATTCGGGGGCAGCCAAACCCAAGAAATCCACTATCCAAAAACAAAGCTAGTTACAAGACACTCATACTCACATAACCCTATGCAGTAGTCATACATTTAACTCTGACACGAAACCCATCATGAACGCTTCCCAATCAGATTTTCCACCTGAAGGGGTTTTTGATGGATTCTTTTACCTTAGGGCAGATGATATGCGTCGAATGTTGTACATTCAAGCCCCTTAACTTATATATGTTAATTCCTTAGCATTGTTATTTGTTTGATTTTGTGTTGTTTTAATTTTTTCAGGTTTTAAATAAAGATGCAATTAATTCCATTGATTTTGGGCTTAAAGCACACTTTGAGAAAACCTAAAAGATATTGGTAAGCTTAACCAATCATAATAGAAGACCTATATGATGTGGTTAAGTTTAATCAAATCAAGTGAAGGATTAAATCGGAATTTCTCCATTAAGAGTCAAAATCGGATTGGATTCAAATTTGGATTCTGCACATGTCTCAGTATTTTAATCATAACTTTTGGCTCAGATATCGGATTGCAATAAAATAGGTGGCTTTGGAAAGCTAATAAAACATGAAACAAATATGTCATAAATAGATTTTCCACAATTCAAACGTTTACTATGTCAAAATCGCTTCGTAATAAAATACTGCAATTCTGGACGAATTTGGAATTCTTTTCCTACTTGGATTGAAGTTTCAATCTCCTACTTGGACAAGAAGACTAAGAGACGATTTTTCTGGAATTCCAAGGGCTTCTAGGACTTGTGTGCTCCCTATAAATAGACTCCTAAGCTCCAAGAGAAGTTGTACTTGTGCTTGTACTTAGATTTAGACAGAAAATTCTTCTTGGAAGCCTGACAAGTTGAAGAGGAGAAGAACATGGCAGGAGGCTATCCCAGCACTACGATGAGTGGCTAAATTCGTAATAGGGTGTTGATGTAGCCCTTTATAAGTAACAATGGTTTAATTGTATTTTAGTATGAGATTTTCTCTATGCATGATGGTTGTATAATTGTGAGAATTGATTTTAATGTTTATATTCAATCATTATGAATTTCTTATCTTGTCTTAGAAAGTCTTTTATATTGATTGAACTCAATTCTTCATATTTTTTGTGATTACGTGAATGATTGTTATACAACGGTTTTAATTGATATATGATCAATAGGATTAGATAGACCATGCCTAGGGAAGACGGATTGTACTACACCCTAGTTTAGTGTAATTTAGGTAGACAGTCCGTGCCAACCGAAGATGGGTTATACTATTCCATTGATTATGTGTATATCCTATTAAAGACGTAGCTAGTCTATGCCTAGGGAAGATGGGTCGTACCGCATCTTAGTGGTTAGGTGGATGGTCCGTGCCAACCGAAGATGGATTATACTTATTCTTTAGAGGTAATTTCTTGACTACTCGAGTGAGATGAGCCCTATATCATGCATAGTATGAATTTCCCTTGTTAATTTATGATTGAATATTGTTATGCGATAAGTGGTGAAATCAATCCCCTATTCTTTATCTCATCCATACTCTCTTTATATTTATGTCTTTTACTTTTATGTTTTTATTTTAAGTAAACAAAAATCAGACATATTTTAAATTAAGTTGTATTTAATCTCGAAAAGCTTGATAATAATACTTACGCAGTCCTTAAGCTTCGACACCCTCAACATAGCCCTATCCTACAAGGATTCGTACTATTGCGTGTGATAATTTTATTATTGATTTATTTTGGTAAACAAAATACCACATCAGCAAACCTCTGAGATAGACTTCACACGAACAGTTGAGCACACACTGGCAACGGCTTGAGAGCTAGCGGATATTTGATTCTCCCTAAACACCCTCTCAAAGCACTACGGAATTCACTGTCAAATTCTGTACAAAACACAAGCCTGGGGCCCTCTATTTATAGGCTTACAGGAAACCTAAAACTGCTGAGATTCGGGGTCTAGCTAGCGAGCGTCCGGACGGAAGTTAGCCTCGTCCGAACGGTTTTCTATGATATCCTTTCAGAAACAGTGCAATTCTATCTTTATCAGGTTCACGTCCGGACGGCTTGACCGAGCGTCCGGATGGTCTTCGCTAAAATCCTTTCTGCGTTCAAACGGAACTCTGAAATATTCTAAAATACTGGATATCGTCCGGACGTGTTGCCATGTCGTTCGGACGGCTTGCAGAGACTTCCCAAACAATGTCGACTTTTGAAATCCAACTCCTTGTTGAATACTGATTGACCTAGCATCCGGACGGTGTTACTCTGACGTCTGGACGTCTTCATCGTTATCTGCTAGACACTGAAGGGCATCCGGACGCCTTTAAAGGCCCGTCCGGACGGTTGCACAGCAACTGGCTGTTTTTGTCTTGGATTTTGCAAGGACACTTCATGGACATCTTAAAAAATCTCTAGTGATGATTTAAAAAGCATGCTTTGTATTCATACAGATAATTTTAACAAGCCTGGCATAATTATTGATGATTCTACTTCACATGCTTCTGATTTTGAAATAAATTCTCTGTTTATTAAGCCTGTGAAAGTAGATACAGCTTGTTTTGATAAATGTGATAATTCTTGCTTAAAAAATTGTGTGGAGCCTGAATCCAAGGGTCATCAAGAAAAACAAACTCAATGTAAGTTTGTTCCTACTTGTCATCACTATGGGATTATTGGTCACATTAGACCAAACTATTATTTGTTAAAATCCCATAAACGTTAGAATAAGCAGGATGCTCCCAAAAAGGGCAATGTTGAGAAACACTTTTTAGATAAATATGTCTCGCCCCATAGAAGACATATATCAAAGAGGTAAGGATTTTGTTTGTGTAAGAATGCTAACCCTAAATTTGCAGAGCTTGTCAAAAAGCATTTCAGCAAACGAAGTTAGACTACCTATTGTAATACCCCATATTTTAAGATATTATAATAAAATATTTTAAAATATGATTTAAGACCTAATAATAATGTAAAAGAATAAATATGAAAATTTATGAAAATAAATATTCATTTATTAAGAAGCATTTATAGTTTCAGTTTAATAAAAGTTCAAATGGATCTTAAACTCTGGAATAAAAGAAACAGGGACAAACGAACTCTTTTTTGGTCGATTCAAAAGCCAGAACGCTCGTCTCGAAGTCCTTTAGCTACCCTCCAAATTTCATAATTTTTGGACTCCGTTTAGGGCACGAAAACACCCGCAAAAGAATACTACCCCTAATTTGGACGAAAATTAATATATAACATTGTGGGCCCATTTTATTCCCACATGATCTAGCCCAGCCCATGTAGATTCAGCCCACATGTTTAAAAAGCCACCCAACCCACACAATGAAACCACTTTCACACATCCATTCGGCAGTCAAAGTGAAAGCAGCAAACCAAGTTTCTTAATTAGTTAGAAACTAACTTCATATTAGAGAAGATATTATCCTTCTCTTTGTCCAGGTGCTATGTTTCTCGTCGATACACGCACGTCACCCCTCCAGCACATCAACTTGCTGCCCAAGCATGACCCTCAGCCATTGGATCAGTTTTAGCCCAATTGGATCCAATCCGTTCATTGGGTTCTATAAAAGGAAAGCTCCCCTCTTCACTTTCACGCATTCTTCTCTTCTTCTCTCTGCAGAAACTCCTCCCTCTGCTCATCTTTCTTGACAGCAACTTAATACTGTTCTTAGAGAGATTACACAACAAAATTTCCATCTCTCTCTCTCTTGGTTAAACTAATAGAAGAAGAAGTAATAGCCTCAAATCTCTCTTTCTCCCACCTTCAGTTAGAACAAAAAAGAAAAAAAGAAAAAAAAAAAGAGGAAGAATCCTCTCTATAATTCTAGTGTTCTAGACCAGCAGCATATCTCTTCTTCTTCTCCATCTTGGAACAGCAATTGCAAGTAAGAATCCTCTCTTTTGGATTCTAGTTTCTCTTCTCTTCTCTCTCTGCCTCTCTCGGGTACCTGGTGTGTGTGTGTCGGTGAAGAAAAGAAACGTAAAGAAATAGGAAGAAGAAGGAAGCTCGTGAAAAGAAGCAAAGAAAAAGGGGAAAGAAATCAAAAGAAGACAAGTCACACTTATAGAAAAGGAAAAGCAAAATGATAGAAAAAGAAAAGATAAAAGGAAGAGTGTGTGTTCGGTGATTGCAGAGAAAATGAACAAAAAGTAGTCTATAGAGAAGGACAGAAAAAAAAAGGTAGAAAGAGAAAAAAAAAAAGATAAATAAAGAAAAAGGATATTTAGTGTCAAATAAAGCTTTGTTTTAAAATTTTGTGATTTTATGAGTTTTAATAAGTACTAATATTTTAATGTTGTGTTTTTAAACAGGGCTTTTTATGTGGCGCAAATGATTATAAAATACGTCATCGTGATGTCCGAATGAAAAGTCAATATTTTATAAAAACGTCGTTGCGCTGCCCAAGTGTTTTAAAAGTGATATTACGCATTATTAATATTAATGCCGTTACTTTGTTCAATTAAAATTATTTTATAAATATAAAAATAGTTATATTAATTGTTATATCTATTATGAAATATGGTTTAAAAATGAAAAGGATCATTTTTAGTAAAAATGGTATTTTGGTCATTATTTGTAAATATTGTTATAATGCCCACATGAAATATGTGGCATTATAATTAAGCCATTTTATATGCCATTATTATGATGTTAGAGATTATGTTAAAGTTTAAAGGTTAAAAATGAAAATAAAGTTAGGATGGGTTTATTAGTGGGTTGTACTAATTCACTATTATTGGTGTTAAATTATATTGCAGCTAATATTTGTGTGAACACTTTTATGAAATAAGGAAAGAACTTATGTAGGTATTTATTACTTACTGAGAGGGTGATGCTGAATTTCCATAATGTTATGATTTTTGCTTTATTTAATTGTTTGCGAATGTGGAATTTGCATATTTTGTTATTTTAATTAATGAATTTAATTATAAAAGAGTTGGGAGTGATATCTGCCAACGGACCAGGGAGTGACGTCTGCTTGAGCCAAAAATATTAATAAAAAACAAAGTAGGGAGTGACGTCTGCCTACGGACCAGGGAGTGACGTCTCCTTAGAACTCGCTAAACGGGAGTGACATCTCCTATCATTCGCTAAATGGGAATTACATCTCCTATAACACGTTAGACAAAAGTTACGTCTCCTAGATTTTATATACTGGAGTGATGTCTCCTTGAATCTATTTGTTAGAGTTACATCTCTATAAGGTGAATGCTAGAAGAAAATGGTTATTTAAATAAGACTGTGCATATAAAACTATCATTGCATTGTGTTCTTTATTTCTAATAATTCAGCAATCATATCATTATTGAAAACAGTGGACTCACTAGGTATTTTTGTATTATTGTTTTTCTCTGTATTATATATTAATACAGGCTATGAGGAGGAGGAGTATCAGGATTGTCCAGACTCTTAGGTGATCTTGATGGTAGTATCTGAGGCTAGGATGCCTCCCATTTTTGTGGACTACTATGTCTAGTCCATTATTATTATTATATTTAGAAAACAATATTTATATTTCTGTTGGTATGTGATAATAGTGTTATGAGTGTTTTGGTTGTAAATTATCTGTGCCATATGTGGCACAAATACATTTTATAGTGTAATTATTCAATTACACTTTTTCTATATATTTTGAAGTATTTTTGTTAGAAGCTCTGATGTGTTATCATTAAGAAAATATATTCCACTGCCAAATAACTCTAATGATGTCGTAATGTAACGTGAAAATCAAAATTTTCACTTACGTCTTTTTGTAAAAGGTGGGGCGTTACACCTACCATCATTGTGGGGTCTATAAGCACATCAGGTCACACTGTCCTAAGATCCGTTCCCAAAAGCCTCGGATTAGGAAACAAGAGTCAAAGATAGGTAAGTCAAGCTTTAAACCTTCTAAGCCTCATCATGCTTCTCGGCAAAACCCGTAATACCCTCAAAGGGGTTCTCCCTCATGCCGTCACAGTGGCAAGAATGGCCACACCAAGGCCGAATGCTTCAGCTTGAAGCCTCACAAGCCCAAGGAAATATAGATCTATGAAGGGTTTGTCTACATGACGAAGAATGTCCTAGTCAGTTTGGACAAATTAGACATGGTTTACAACCCAACCTCTCAGGTAAAAAAGGTATGGGTAAGGAAGGATGAGATCATTCACCCCTTGAGGGGGAGTGGACTTACCTACTTAAAGTGAAGTCTCACCATGCCTAAGATTTTGTTTCCTAAATCCTAGTGCATGTCAGGTATGGTTACATTGCATTATTTATCATGACATATCTTATGCTTTGCACATTGTTTGAGGAACCCCATATTTTCTATCCCCATATTTTCTCTTGTTGTCTTGAGAAAATTTATGCAGGTACTTTATGGGAATGACAGAAAAAACACGTCGGGCGGCTGCTTTTCTGTCTTGGTAAAATCAAACCTGTCTTCAAGGTAATTCGAAACTTCTTTCCCTAATGACAGGTTTGATCTTACCTCACATACTAGGACTAGATATTGTTTTTTTTCCTCATAGGATGTCTTTGTTGTTTTTCTGTCTTATTTTTTTTAACATAAAAAAAATTAAAAAATTGAGAGAGAAGATGCAGGAATTTTTTTTTCTTTTCTTCTTTTGATAGCTTTTCAGATATTACTTGTATTTTTACCTGATATCTCAATCATTGTGCATTGATGACATATGTTTCTATATGATGAAGAGTTTATGCCTGATATCTACTAAAGTATCTCTGCTACATCTTAATGATAGATAGTTACTTAACTCATGCGATGAAAAATGGTGCACTATCCAAAGCTCCCCTATGGTACATTTTTTTTCTCTCTCTGATTTTTAGCTTTTGAAAATTTTGATGAGAGATTTTTTTTTGTTAAGATGGTCAAATTGACCAACTCGCTAGTTGAACCTATAACCTATAAATTATGACATTCTCTTTAGGTTGCAGCACAAGCAATAAATAAAGCATTAAAAAATCAAAAAATCTGGATTCAAAAGATCCACAACTGAATGGGCTTAAAAATATATTCTTGAACTTGTCCTTATAGAAACAGTCAGTGACCAATTCATTGCGGAAACAGACGGTCACTAACGGACTAAGTAAAAGAAAAAAAAAGTGCTGCTTCTTAGGATGAGTGTATCAGATGAGGTGACTAGGCCCTAGTACGATAAGGTTTAACTTTTGACTGATCTAACATTAATTTTTTTCTCTCCCTAAGAAAGTTCAGTTGTTTCTAAACCTTATTAGTGAAGATCTTGCCTTACTGAGAAAGATTTCACACACACACACACACATCTAGTATGAGTTGAGTACACTATTTAAAGTTTCTATCTGCAGGAAAATTTATGCTCATTAAATATTTGACTCTCAATTACATGTTTGCATTTTTTTAGGGTTAAATACATTTTTTTAGTACATGAGTTTTGAAAACTTTATTTTTTGGTACCAGAGCTTCAATTCGCATCACAGATGGTACCTCCGTTTTGGGAAAAGACCAAATTAGTACCTCAGTCAAGTTTTCTATTCAAAAATTGAAGGCCCGCCACATCACTGCCACTTAGCACCACTAGGAACACGACACTTGTATCTTACAACACATCGGCTCCCATATATTTGCCAAATCACACATATCTTTAAAAATTAATTAAAAAAAATTAAAAAATATATATATATTGAAGGGTTTGCCCATGAAGGTGGCCGAACCACCCCCATGGGCCAAACCCTCTAAAAATATTTACAGTGTTTAAGCCATCCCTAGGTCAGCCGATCTTGGGGTGGCCGAACTACCCCTATACCACCTTCAAAGGCCAAAACCCTTTATTTTTTTCTTTTTTTTCTTTTTTAGCTGCCATAGGGTGGCCAAACCACCCCATGGGGGGTGGTTTGGCCACCCCAGACCAACCAAGTGTGTGGCTAAGGGGGGTGGCTCACCACCCTTCTTTATATATATATATATTATTTTTTATTATTTTTTTTTTATATATATATATATATTATTTTTAATTAATTTTTAAAGATGTGGGTGATTTGGCAATTATGTGGGTGCTGAAGTGTCGCAAGGGACAAGTGTTGTGTTCCTAGTGGTGCTATGTGGCAGTAACATGGCGGGCCGTTAGTTTTTAGATGACAAACTTGACTGATGTACTAATTTAATATTTTCCCAAAATGGAGGTACTATCTGTTATGCAAATTGAAGCTCAGGTACCAAAAAATAAAGTTTTCAAAAATCAGGTACTAAAAACGTATTTAACACTATTTTTTATTTGCTATCTAATTGATTTCTCAGTTTTAGATACATGTGTATTCTGCTTTACTTGTGAAAGACTAACCTTGTGTTCTTCCTCTGTCTTTTTAGCAAGTTGCTCTTTTGGGCTTTTTACAGTTTTCTATTTTCCTATGTTTGGACTTTAGAACTGTATAACTGTGGTTTTTCTACACTCTATTTATCCACTGTTCTCTTGACAATGTAATGACCCGCCTTTTACAAAAAGGTGTAAGTGAAAAATTTCAATTTTTACACCTGTTGTTATGACATCATCAGATTTATAAAATAGCAGCGAAAAATATTTATATATAACTATTTAACATGAATAACACATCAGAGCTTCTAACAAAAATACTTCAAAATATCTAGGAAGAGTGTTATCGAATAATTATACATAAGGATATAAGCCACATATGGCATAGATAATTTACAAACATTATATTCATAGCATCATTATTACATACCAACAAAAATATAAATATTGTTCTCCAAATATTATGATAATGGACTAAACACAGTAGTCCGCAAAATGAGAGGCGACCTAGCCTTAGATACTGCCATCAAGATCACCTAAGAGTCTGGATAATCTTGATACTCCTCCTTATAACCTGTATTAATATATAATACAAAGAGAAATAATAATACAAAAATACCTAAGTGAGTCCACTGCTTTCAATAATGATATGATTACTGATTTAGTTAAGTAAATGCAATACAAAGTAATAATATAAAGTAATGGTAGTTTTATATGCACAATCATATTTATTCAAGTAATCATGATCATCTTGCATTCAATCCTATAGAGACGTAACTCTAACAAATAGATTCAAGGAAACGTAATTCCATTTAATAGAATCTAGGAGACGTAATGTTGTGCAAATTTATTTAACTCGCAAGTGCACGAATCGTTTGCAATATAGTGTTGTGCAAGTGCGAGGTCGATCCCATAGGGAATTGTGTTGTGGAAATTAATCTTTATTCAAATTAATCCTATTGTAATCTAGTTTCAAATTTTTGGATTTTTTGAATAAAAAAGAAATAAAATAAAATAAAGTAAAACAAAAGAGAATGTACTAAGGTTTTGGAATCCACAACCACCAAATCATAGCAACATATTCACATGTTCATCAATACATATTTGAAGTGCTCATCATACAAATCTTATGTATGTTCTACTATGCTTCAAAAATCGTTTGAATCATTCAATGAATCTATTCTTTACACAAATCACAAAAGATACCCGGTGTTCCCCAAATCATCCGTTGTACCCATTCAAAGAACAAATCACTATGGATACCCAGTTTTTCACCAAATCATCAAATGTACCCATTGAACGAAACACAATGAATACCCAACGTTTTTATAAATAAAACCCAAGCAACTAATTAAATAAGACAACCTCAAATCATCACTTGTATCCAGAAATCACAAGAGATACCCAAAAATCATCTCAATAATGGAATGGAAGAAGAACAATTAGAAATAAAAAACCCATAAAATCAAATAGCATAAACTAGCATGAAAACATTGTTGCTCTTCAATGGTGAGGCATCATCCTCAACCTTAGTTGAAATTTTAGCTATACATCATAAAAAAAAAAAAAAAAAAAAACCTAAAACTTTGAATTAAAAACATAAAAATTAAAAGACTTACAAAGGAGAAAATGCAAGAAGAAAAATCGTCACTTGGTGCGTGAACAGCAAAACAGGGGCTGCGCCCCACTCCCGCGCTCTCTCTTCCTAAGAGAAAAGAGACAATGTATACTGCAGGCCAGGGCTTGCCAAAAACTAAAGAGAAAAACAATAAAGAAACGAAATGCAAAATGGCACCACTGACCTTCACTTTCCGGAATTCTTGCTGTATATGCAAGTCTTCTTTTTATGCTGCCAGTTGTCTCTTTTCTGCTACCCTTTCACATGATTCTCCACACTTTAATTAATCCAGCACACACATCTTTCAAACCTTGTATACGTTCGGCCTTGAAGAGAAATTTCTACTGGGTTTTTCGCCTCACTCATGTTCACGTGTTTCGCCAGTTCTCTGCTTTCTTCCTTTGTGTCTGTTCCGTCTCTTGGTCAAGGAAATAAAATAACTGGTTAATCTCCACGTGATTAGTGTTGTAGGTTATGGAAAGAAATGTCTTGTGCATGGAAGAAGACGTGTGTCAGCTGTCTTGGGGAGAAATCATGTGCTGTCTTTTTATCAAGAAAAGTTCATGGAGCTTGCATTTATTGACTTGTTGTCATGACCAACAGCAATCGTGTCTCTCTATTGCAAAAATCTGGACTTAAATCAAGAGAGAAGTTGAACTTAAATCAAGATAAAAGTTGGTCAAAAGTTGGTCCACTAAAGAAGCACCTCCACCTATATATATATATATATATATATATATATATATATGCATTTTTCTCCACATTTGAAAGTAAGTCAAAACGAGATGGTTTTTCCACTTCTTTGCAATTGACAAACACCACCATCAACATCAACAAGGGATCCAACATCGAATCACTTATAAATGAACAATTAAGACATCACATGTTCTCAAAAGTGTAAAGTGAAATTAACATACAATCATGAGGTTTCATTTTAATCTCAAGATAAATACCTCAAAAATCATTGGAATCCCTATCAAATGAAACAACCAAGGCAAGATATTATATATATATATATATATATATATATATTTTTTGTTTTTTTTTTTTGTGTAGGCTGTGCAATGCTCGGCTCCCTTAAGCTTTCTAATTGACCTATGTCGTTAGTGTTGGGCCAGTGACTCCCAAACCAAATGGTCTTAGGGCACTAGATGTAGAAACATCCCTAAGGACTTAATTACTCAAGCCAAAAAGGCTACGAAGCTAAACTAACCTTACAATCAATCAAATTGAATCTTACACCTTTTGACGTGAACACTCAATGCTTAGTGAGGCAAGAGGCTTGGTTACTTAGTGAAAAACTCAAAATGATATTATTATTATTTATGATTTTTTATTTATTTATTTATTTTTAAGATAGATATATCTTGCAAGCCAATGTCATTTATCAATACGTCATCCAACAACTCTTAAAATACACATGATTAAGCACCAATTCATACCCCACAGATTATATGCTAGTGTGATCATGATAATTCAACTCAAAACAAGTGAAGTGTCACTAGCCCAAAAATAAGTCAAAAGACTCAGATTCCTAATGACATGATGTTATGTTCAACACTTTAAGCAAGCCAATGAAATGTAAACCACAGTTACAATTTAACTCAAACTTGACAACAACATAGCACAAATTTATTTTATTTTTTTTAAAAAAAATTCTAGAACAAAAATAAAAATAAACAAACAAACAGACAAAGTGTTGTTCCATACCCCCAAACTTGAATTACACATTGTCCTCAATGTATAGTATAGAAATGCGTTACCAGAAGGGAAGGAAAATTCGAGGTGTGAAAAAGGCCAGGGATTCCCCCAAACTTAAACACCAAACACCTGTCAACAAAACTAACAGCAACATTTTCTCATAGAAACAAACATCAAAAAGATAATTGTTGTTAGAAACAAAAATAAAATAACAAGAAATTAAATGAAAAATGAAAGAAATTAAATGTTCAGAAAGTAAAATGGAAAAGAAAATTTACAGCACCTTCCTCGATCATGTGGAAGTCCAACCAATCCCTTCCACCATTTCTTCTTTAAAATTTGATATCCCTCTAGTAGAATGGGTTGCCTTCTTTGGTAGCCAACTTGCTTGCTTCGAAGGATGTTCTTAGGATGACGATTCCTAGATTTTTGACCTTGTGTGTATGGATCCTTGATAGGTTTGGCACAAGATGACTCTTTGAGACATTGAAGAATTGAAGGTTGGGGCTCATGAAGTGTCTCAAGAGGGATTGTGATGAAGGGATGAGCTTCAATACTCATTTCCTTGTTGTTGGATGAATTTGGATTTGGCGGGGGAGCTGTGTGCCCCAGGTGTGCATCAGACTCCAAGTGCTCTGCTTTCTCTTCCTCCTCAGCTGCTGAAGAATATGTGGTGGGGAATGATATCTCAGTGGTTTCCCCATTCTCAAGTCGTATCTCAGTAGTGGAATCCAATAAGGCCTCATCTTGCTTAGGTACCAAGTCAAGGTCGAATTCGAATTGATCATGCTCATGATGAAGATTGCTGGAATCATCTGCATCAATCATGTAGTGCCCGTCAGCCATCAACTGACCCTGAAGCTCTTCTTCCTCTATTCTGGTGACTTCAGCAACCAGATATTCCATCTGTCCTTCTATCCTAGCAATCGCCTGAGTATTTTCCACAGTAGCATTCTTCATGTTACTAATAGCTTGGCATGTGAGATGCATGAAGGCCTTGAGAGTGTGTTCCAATGATGACTGTGGTGCTGGTTGATTGAAGGATGAAGGATGAGAAGATTGGGTATCGAACTGCGTATATTCAGGATAGTGCAGTTCATTGTATTGGGGAGCATAATTTCCTGTGGCTTGAGCTTGCCACGAGCAATCAGAATGGTTGCTTCAGTCTGGGTTGTAAACATTGGAATTTGAGTCAAACCCCGGGCTAGAGAAATTGGTGTTCATTTGCTCACATGAAAGATTGCAGAATTGTCCCCATGATGGACAATTACTAGCACTATGATAAGGATCGGAGCAACATGAACATGGTCCATGTGGGTAGAAATTGTGAGGGTAGTTGGATGGACTGGGTGTCCTACCACTAAGTGAAGCATGTTATGCAGAAAAATTACTACAATTATCAAAATAAAAATCCATACTTCACTCACACCCTATTGCATGCAAATATCCCACAAAAAATATGAACCAAGGTTTTTTTTTTCCTTGGAAAAAAAAATTACAAAACTAAAATAAACTAAAAGAATAAAAATAAACAATAAAATAAGGTAAAATAGGAACAAAATATTAACGAAACAAACAGAGAAAGAAAAGAAAATGATTTTTTTTTTTAAGCTGCTTCAGAGTTCTCGCTGCCCACAGACGTGCGCTCGATCACAGCACAGAGGGTGCTCGAGCGCAAGCACAAAGACTCAAATTATGTAGAAAAACAAGAACAAAACTTTTTTTTTTTTGTTAGAACACAAATATATGAAACACAAATCTACCTAAATTAGTAGAAAAATAAAATTAATTCAAACAAAAATCAATTTCCACAAAAAAAAAAAAAACAATTCCCCGGCAACGGCGTCAAAAACTAGTTGTGCAAATTTATTTAACTCGCAAGTGAATGAATCGTTTGCAATAGAGTGTTGCGCAAGTGCGGGGTCAATCCCACATGAAATTGTGTTAAGGAAATTAATCTCTATTCATACTAATCATATAACCTAGTTCCAAATTTTTGGAATTTTTGAATAAAACAGAAATAAAATAAAATAAAATAAAGTAAAACAAAAGAGAAGGTATTAAGATTTTGGAATCCACAACCACCAAATCATAGCAACATATTCTCGTGTTCATCAATACATATTCGAAGTGCTCATCATACAAATCTTATGTACGTTCTACTATGCTTCAAAAATCGTTTGAATAATTTAATGAACCCGTTCTTTACACAAATCACAAAAGATACCCGGTGTTCCCCAAATCATCCATTGTACCCATTTAAAGAACAAATCACAATGGATCTCCAGTTTTTCACCAAATCATCAAATGTACCCGTTGAACGAAACAAAATGAATACCTAACGTTTTAATAAATAAAACCCAAGCAATCAATTAAATAAGACAACCTTAAATCATCACTTGTATTCAGAAATTACAAGAGATACCCAAAAATCATCTCAATACTAGAATGGAAGTAGAACAATTAGAAATCAAAAACCCATAAAATCAAATAGCATGAACTAGCATGAAAACATTATTGCTCTTTAATGGTGAGGTTTCAACTTTAACCTTAGTTGAGATTTTAGCTACACATGATAAAAAAGAAAATAAAACCTAAAACCTTGAATTAAAAACATAAAAATTAAAAGACTTGCAAAGGAGAAAATGCAAGAAGAAAAATCGTCACTTGGTGCGTGAACAGCGGAACAGGGGCTGCGCCCCACTCCCACGCTCTCTCTTCCTAAGAGAAAAGAGACAATATATACTGCAGGTCCAGGCTTGCCAAAAACTAAAGAGAAAAACAATAAAGAAACAAAATGCAAAATGGTGCCACTGCCCTTCACTTTCTGGAATTCTTGCTGAATCTGTAAGTCTTCTTTTTATGCTGCCAGTTGTCTCTTTTATGCTACCCTTTCACGTGATTCTCCACACTTTAATTAATCCAACACACATGTCTTACAAACCTTGTATATGTTCGGCCTTGAAGAGAAATTTTTGTTGGGTTTTGCGCCTCACTCATGTTCACGTGTTTTGCCAGTTCTCTTGTTTCTTCCTTTGTGTCTGTTCGGTCAAGGTCAAGGAAATAAAATAACTGGTTAATCTCCACGTGATTAGTGCTGCAAGTTATGGAAATAAATGTCTTGTCCATGGAAGAAGACGTGTGTCGGCTGTCTCGGGGAGAAATCATGTGCTGTCTTTTTATCAAGAAAAGTTCAAGGAGCTTGCATTTATTGACTTGTTGTGACAAACAGCAATCATGTCTCTCTATTGCAAAAATATGGACTTAAATCTAGAGACAAATTGGACTTAAATCAAGAGAAAAGTTGGTCAAAAGTTGGTCCACTAAAGAACCACCTCCACATATATATATATATATATATATGCATTTTTCTTCACATTTGAAAGTGTGTCAAAACCAGATGGTTTTTCCACTTCTTTGCAATTTTAATTAAAATACCGTCATTTTATCTCAATCTCCTACAAAACATTAAAACACTAAAACTAGCCAAAAAAATCAGAAAATAACAAAGCTAAAGGTTTAACAAATGTAAATTAAGGGGCCCAAATATACAATATTTGTGACTCATCAAATACCCCAAACTTACATTTTGGTAGTCCTTTAGCAAAACAAAATGAAAAACAAAATCAAAGCATGAAACATAAATCCTCTTTCGTGGGAGAGACTATTGCATTTAGCGTATGTGATGAGGCACAAATATTGTATATTTGGGCCCCTTAATTTACATTAGTTAAACCTTTAGCTTTGTTATTTTCTGATGTTTTTTTAGACAGTTTTTGGTTTTAGTGTTTTGCAGGACATTGAGATAAAATGACGGTATTTTAATTAAAATTGCAAAGAAGTGGAAAAACCATCTCGTTTTGACTCACTTTCAAATGTGGAGACAAATGCATATATATATATGCAACAAGCTTTTTAAACCCCTATGACTCCCTAGTGGACGAGTGAAGTTTCGTGAGGGTTTGCCAGAAATGATACCTACAAACATTGAAACAATATGTTGTCAACAAGAAAGAATTTTCACACAAACCATGGTTCATACATCATTAGCATGCTTAAAAAGACAAACACCACCATCAACATCAACAGGGAATCCAACATCGAATCACTCATAAATGAACAATTAAGACATTACATGTTCTCAAAACTGTTGAGTGAAATTAACACACAATCATGAGGTTTCATTTTAATCTCAAGATAAATACCTCAAAAATCATTGGAATCCCTATCAAATGAAACAACCAAGGCAAGATATGCAAATTATTTTATTTTATTTTATTTATATTTTTTTTGTTTTTTTTTTTTTTTGAATAGGCTGTGCAATGTTCGGCTCCCTTGAGCTTTCTAATTGACGAATGTAACGAGTGTTGGGCCAGTGACTCCTAAACCAGATGGTCTTAGGGCACTAGATATAGAAACATCCCTAAGGACTTAATTACTTAAGTCAAAAAAGCTACGAAGCTAAACTAGCCATACAATCAATCAAATTGAATCTTACACCTTTTGACGAGAACACTCAATGCTTAGTGAGGCAAAAGGCTTGGTTACTCAGTGAAAAACTCAAAATAATATTATTATTATTATTTATGATTTTTTTATTTTTTTATTTATTTTTAAGATAAATATTTCTTGCAAGCCAAGGTCATTTATCAATAGGTCATCAAACAACTCTTAAAATATACATGATTAAGCACCAATTCATACCCCACAGATTATATGCTAATGTGATCATAATAATTCAACTCAAAACAAGTGAAGCCTCACTAGCCCAAAAATAAGTCAAAAGACTCAGATTCCTAATGACATGATGTTATGTTCAACACTTTAAGCAAGCCAATGAAATGTAAACCACAGTTACAATTTAACTCAAACTTGACAACAACATAGCACAATTTTATTTTATTTTTAAAATTTTCTAGAACAAAAATAAAAATAAACAAACAAATAGACAGAGTGTTTTTCTATACCCCCAAAATTGAATTACACATTGTCCTCGTTGTATAGTATAGAAATGCGTTACCAGAAGGGAAGGAAAATCCGAGGTGTGAAAAAGGCTAAGGAGTCCCCCAAACTTAAACACCAAGCACCTGCCAACAAAACCAACAGCAATATTTTCTCATAGAAACAAACATCAAAAGGTTAATTGATGTTAGAAACAAAAATAAAATACAAGAAATTAAATGAAAAATGAAAGAAATTAAATGTGCGGAAAGTAAAATGGAAAAGAAAATTTACAGCGCCTTCCCCGATCATGTGGATGTCCAACCAATCCCTTCCACCCTTTCTTCTTTAAAATTTGATATCCCTCTGGTAGAATGGGTTGCCTTCTTAGGTAGCCAACTTGCTTACTTCGAAGGATGTTCTTAGGATGACGATTCCTAGATTTTTGACCTTGTGTGCATGGATCCTTGACAGTTATGGCACAAGATGACTCTTTGACACATTGAAGAATTGAAGGTTGGGGCTCATGAAGTGTCTCAAAAGGGATTGTGATGAAGGAATGAGCTTCAGTCCTCATTTCCTTGTCGTTGGACGAATTTGGATTTGACGGGGGCGCTGTGTGCTCCAGGTGCTCATCAGACTCCAAGTGCTCTCCTTTCTCTTCCTTCTCAGCTACTGAAGAATATGTGGTGGGGAATGATATCTCAGTGGTTTCCCCATTCTCAAGCCGTATCTCAAGAATGGAATCCAATAAGGCCTAATCTTGCTTAGGTACCAAGTCAAGGTCGAATTCGAATTGATCACAGCTCTCCCCAAAAGGACCTTTCAGAATTTGCTCATTAACAATTTCCTAAAAAACTACCTCACTCCCAAATGTGGCGGTGGCTTGGACATGCACATGATGAAGATTGCTGGAATCATCCTCATCAATCATGTGGTGCCCGTCAGCCATCAACTGACCTTGAAGCTCTTCTTCCTCTATTCTGGTGACTTCAGCAACCAGATATTCCATTTGTTCTTCTATCCTAGCAATCGCCTAAGTATTTTCCACAATAGCATTCTTCATGTCACTAATAGCTTGGCCTGTGAGATGCATGAAGGCCTTGAGAGTGTCTTCCAATGATGATTGTGGTGCCGGTTTGTTGGTACAGTTTCCGGTATGGTGTGAATCTGCATGTTCTTCTGATGTTCTTCACACTTTTCAATAATTCTGCAAAACAACAAAAACTAGGGACCCTTCCGATGCCTAAATTAGCTTATGTGATAAAATAATGCTATGTGCCTAAAATATTGAGTCTTCGTTTATACCTGGGGTATGGGCCTATTTATAGGCATAGAGTTAGAGTTAAACCTAAATTAGGATTCCTGCTCATTGTTGATCTAGAACTGGTGCCATAGTTCTAATTGGATTGTGATCCTTTATTAGACTTCTAATTTGATATCTTATTAGACTTCTGATCTGATCATTCTTCTTATCTGATTGGACCAAGAGTCCTATCCCAATTCTCTGATTTATCTAAAGTAGTTGCTAAATGTTTATCTCCTCCTTGGATCGGGTTGAGTGGAATTTATCCCCAACAGTTACCCCCCAATTCCCTTATCCGAAGCTTGCTTGAATAACGGGAATTCTATGTCTAAGGAAACCCGAGCTTTGTCTCCTTCTAAAAACCTGCTAACCTGCCAAACCTGAGGGTTAAATCTTACCCCCCATTACCTTCTTGTTTTTCCTTAGGGTTTTCTCCATGTCTCTTAGAATGGCTAACTCCTGAAAAACCTGGAAAACCCGAGGGTTAAATCCGACCCCCTGGCTCTCTTTATTTCTTTCTCTCGGCAAGGATTGATCCGAGAATGATTTTTTTGTTACTCTCGGCTAGGACTGATCCGAGACTCTCGACTAGGACTGATCCGAGAGGTTTTTCTTCTTACTCTCAACTAGGAATAATCTGAGACTCTTGGCTAGGACTGATCCGAGAGGTTTTTCTTGCTCTCGGCGAGGACTAATCCGAGAGGCTTTCTTCTTGCTCTCGGCTAGAACTGATCTGAGAGGCTTTGCCTTGCTCTCGGCTAGGACTAATCTGAGAGTCTTTCTTGCTCTCGGCTAGGACTGATCCGAGAGGCTTCTCCTTTTTCTCGGTTAGGACTGATCCTAGAGGATTTCTTCTTGCTCTCGGCTAGGACTAATCCGAGACTCTCGACTAGGATTGATCCGAGAGGTTTTTCTTCTTACTCTCGGCTAGGACTGATCCGAGAGGCTTTTGCCTGCAAAAGAAGCGACATCAATAGGTTCCCGGTCCCTGGACCGGGAACACTCCGATGCTTAAGTCAACTCTATTCTTTTATTTTGAAAATACTTATTCCCAAAATCTGGGGAATTTTCTGTCTTTTATTAAAACTAGTCTGAGTTAAAAATAAAAGTCTAGTTCTTTGCAAACATAAATGCTAAAAATAAAAATCAAGCCTGAAATTCCCGAGAGTCCTTTCTACATGATCACAGGCAGATTCTGTTGTTGCTTTGGCTCTCTACGCCGTGGGCTTCTGCTTCCTCGGTCCTCTCTTCTTTCTAGGTCATCTCGGGGAGCATTCTCTTGATGCCTCTCGCCTAGCTGAGGACGGTCTCGGGGATAGTAATCCCGTGGCTGCTGATCTCAGGGCTGATAGTCCTGATGATTCCAAGGCCTGTTATTTCCTTGCTGGTTCCGTTGTTCTCCCAAGAACCGAACTAGCTTTCCATTCTTTATGAATTCTTCTATTAACAACCTTAGGGTTACTCACCCCTTGGTGTAATGACCTGCTTGTTTATGAAAATCACAATACTTGCGTGCATTCCTATAAGGAGGATTACCTGGTATCTTTTGTGGTTCCCGAAACACTGGATCTCTCTTGATCTCCATGAGGACTTTTGATATCTCGGCATTAAGAGGTGTGAAGTTGTAGTCTTTGAACTTCTTTACCTGCCTCTGCTTTTCCCCATCAGCTTTTCTAAATTATTTTCTTTTCTTTTCTGGAGCTGTCTCTCGGGGTTGCCTAAAACTAGTCATATCCTTCAGCGTCTCTCCCTTATTGATGAATTCTTCTACCTTATCCATTAGGCCCTGCAAGGTACTCGGTTGCTTCTGGACCAACTTCTTCATCAAAGGCTCCTCGGGTGAAATTCCCTAATAAATGGCAACAAAGATCATATTCTCGGTCAGATCTTTGACCGTAGCCTTCTCTCGGTTGAACCGAGCCATAAACTCCTTAAGACTCTCGTTGCTCTGCTAGTGCAATGATAGCAAATATCCCAAAGGCTTCTTCTTTGTCCGGAAAGCTAGAAATTCCGTTAGGAATATTTTGGACAACTCCTTGAACTGATCGACGGAATTCGGGGGCAGCTTCCTGAACCAGTCACGGGCATTCCCCGAAAGAGTAAGGGGGAAGGCCCGACACGCTACTTCATGGGGTGTCCCGTGAAGGTCTAGATGAGCTCAAAAATTCTCTATATGATCTAGAGGATGTTCGACTCTAGCATAACTTATAATTTGGGGTACCTTAAACTTCTCGGGTAGTCGATAGTCTACTACTCGTCTGGTGAAGGGTGAGTCTGTATCCCTTAGGAGCTTATCCACAAATACGGATCTACTTTTGTCCTTCCTTTCCATCTCCATGTATGTGCACCTTCTCTCCAAGTCGACAATAACTCTGCTCAGATCTCCTTGGCGGTCATCCTCTCTCCGAGGATTAGTGTTGCTGTCGTGATCTTCTTCCTCACGTTCATCTCGGGATTGGGCTATTCCAGCCTCCTGCGCAACAACTCGGCATTCCGCTGTGTTAAGGATTCAATCTGGGCTTCCAATGCTGCTATGCGATCCTGGTCTCCATCGGGCGGTGGAGGCTATGGATTATTCTGAATAACCGGTTCCAGCGGGGCTCTGGGCTGTCGGTTGGTCTGGCTTCTGGAACGTGTGTTCATCACCATGCTGGATCTTCTTTTTCTTTTATGAGGAACGAATAATCGTTCCCACAGACGGTGCCAAACTGTTGGTACAGTTTTCGGTATGGTGTGAATCTGCACATTCTTCTGATGTTCTTCACGCTTTTCAATAATTCTGCAAAACAACAAAAACTAGGGACCCTTCCAGGGATCCCGCTCCGATGCCTAAATTAGCTTCTGTGATAAAATAATGCTATGTGCATAAAAAATTGAGTCTTCGTTTATACCTGGGGTATGGGCCTACAGTTAAACCTAAATTAGGATTCCTACTCATTGTTGATCTAGAACTGGTGCCAAAGTTCAAATTGGACTGTGATCCTTTATTAGACTTCTAATCTGATATCTTATTAGACTTCTGATATGATCATTCTTCTTATCTAATTGGACCAAGAGTCCTATCCCAATTCTCTGATTTATCTGAAGTAGTTGCTAAATGTTTATCTCCTCCTTGGATCGGGTTGAGTGGAATTTATCCCCAACACGGTTGATTGAAGGATGAAGGATAGGAAGATTAGGTATCGAACTACGGATATTCAAGATAGTGCAGTTCATTCTGTTGGGGAGCATAATTTCCTGTGGCTTGAGCTTGCCTTGAGAAATCAAAATGGTTGCTCTAGTCCAGGTTGTGAACATTGGAATTTGAGTCAAACCCCAGGCTGGAGAAATTGGTGTTTGTTTGCTCACAAGAAAGATTGCAGAATTGTCCCCAGGATGGACAATTACTAGCACTATGATAAGGATCGGAGCAGTATGAACATGGTGCATGTGGGTAGAAATTGTGAGGGTAGTTGGATGGAGCGGGTGTCCTACCACTAGGTGAAGCATGTTATGTAGAAAAATTACTATAATTATCAAAATAAAAACCCATACTTCACTCACACCCTATAGCATGCAAATATCCCACAAAAAATATGAACCAATTTTTTATTTTTTTTTATAAAATTAGAAAACTAAAAGAATAAAAATAAACAATAAAATAAGGTAAAATAGAAACAAAATATTAACGAATAAGCTACTTCAGAGTTGTCACTGCCCACAGACGTGCGCTTGATCGCAGCACAGAGGGCGCTCGAGCGCAAGCATAGAGACTCGGATTATGCAAAAACAGAACAAGAACAAAATCTTTTTTTTTTTAAAACATAAAATAGAAACAAAACAACAAATATATGAAACACAAATCTACCTAAATTAGAAGAAAAATAAAAATCTTCAAACAAAAATCAATTTCCACAAACAAAACAATTTCCCGACAACGGCACCAAAAACTTGTTGTTCAAATATATTTAACTCGCAAGTGCACGAATCGTTTGCAATATAGTGTTGTGCAAGTGCGAGGTCGATCCCATAGGGAATTGTGTTGCGGAAATTAATCTCTATTCAAACTAATCCTATTTTAATCTAGTTTGAAATTTTTGGATTTTTTGAATAAAACAAAAATAAAATAAAATAAAGTAAAACAAAAGAGAAGGTACTAAGATTTTAGAATCCACAACCACCAAATCATAGCAACATATTCTCATGTTCATCAATACATATTCGAAGTGGTCATCATACAAATCTTATGTATATTCTACTATGCTTCAAAAATCGTTTGAATCATTCAATGAATCCGTTCTTTACACAAATCACAAAAGATACCTGGTATTCCCCAAATCATCCATTGTACCCATTCAAAGAACAAATCACAACTCATACCTAGTTTTTCATAAAATCATCAAATGTACCCGTTGAACAAAACACAATGAATACCTAACGTTTTAATAAATAAAACCCAAGCAATCAATTAAATAAGACAACCTCAAATCATCACTTGTATCCGGAAATCACAAGAGATACCTAAAAATCATCTCAATAATGGAATGGAAGTAGAACAATTAGAAATAAAAAAACCCATAAAATTAAATAGCATAAACTGGCATGAAAACATTGTTGCTCTTCAATGGTGAGACTTCATCCTCAACCTTAGTTAAGATTTTAGCTACACATAATAAAAAAAAATAAAACCTAAAACCTTGAATTAAAAACATAAAAATTAAAAGACTTACAAAGGAGAAAATACAAGAAGAAAAATCGTCACTTGGTGCTTGAACAGAAAAAAGGGCTGAGCCCCACTCCCACGCTCTCTTTTCCTAAGAGAAAAGACACAATATATACTGCAGGTCCAGGGCTTGCCAAAAACTAAAGAGAAAAACAATAAAGAAATGAAATGCGAAATGGTGCCACTGCCCTTCACTTTCCGGAATTCTTGCTGAATCTTCAAGTCTTCTTTTTATGCTACCAGTTGTCTATTTTCTGCTACCCTTTCACGTGATTCTCCACACTTTAATTAATCCAGCACACACATCTTTCAAACCTTGTATATGTTCGGCCTTGAAGAGAAATTTCTGCTGGGTTTTGCGCCTCACTCATGTTCACGTGTTTTGCCAATTCTCTTCTTTCTTCCTTTGTGTCTGTTCGGTCTCTTAGTCAAGGAAATAAAATAACTGGTTAATCTCCATGTGATTAGTGCTGCAAGTTATTGAAAGAATTGTCTTGTGCATGGAAGAAGACGTGTGTCGGCTGTCTTGGGGAGAAATCATGTGCTGTCTTTTTATCAAGAAAAGTTCATAGAGCTTGCATTTATTGACTTGTTGTGACCAACGGCAATCGTGTCTCTCTATTGCAAAAGGGGGTTGATCCTTGCACAACATGTTGTGCACAACTTATTCACCCGGGTGGGATCCACCCACTCAAGTGGGTCCCACTCATGTGAGTGGTTGTGCACAAGTTGCGCACAACCTATTGTGCGCCAAGCTTTTTCCATGGCAAAAATCTGGACTTAAATCAAGAGAGAAGTTAGGCTTCAATAAAGAGAAAAGTTGGTCCACTAAAGAAGCACCTCCACCAATATATATATATATATTTTTCTCTACATTTGAAAGTGAGTCAAAACTTGACGGTTTTTCCACTTCTTTACAATTTTAATTAAAAGGGTTAATTGCGCCATTGGTTCCTATGGTATGCCATAATTATTTTTCACTCCCTATGATTCAAAAAGTTCATGGGAGGTCTATGTGGTTAGCAAAAATTACAAATTGATCATTGGAGTCAAATTTCTTAAAATTTTTGACAGATTTTGTTAAATGTCACGTCAACTCCACATCAAACCAATAAAATAGCGACATGTGTCCATCTGAATAAATATAAAATAAATTTATTAAAAAATAAATAAATAAATTATATTTTTTTTGAAAAAAAAAAGAAGCAAAAATGGGGAGGGGTGGCTGGGCCACCCCCGGCAACCTCAAGGGGTGGCCGGGGGTGACGTGCAGCCACCCCTAATGGCATGGGGGTGGCCGCGGCCTCCCCAGAGGCTAGGGGTGGCCATCGGGCCACCCCTAGAAGGTCCCAGGGTGGCTGGGCCACCCTTTTGCCCTTCCCTTTTTTGTTTTGTTTTTTTTTTTTAAAAAAAAATAATAATAAGTATATTTATTTGTTTTTTAATAAATTTATATTTTTTTATTAAGATGGACACGTGTCGCCATCTTATTGGCGACACGTGGCGTTGACGTGGCATTTAACATAATCTGTTAAAATTTTTAAAAGAATTGGACTCCAGGGATCGATTTGTAATTATAGTTTACCACAAGGACCTCCTATGAACTTTTTAAACCATAGAGAATGATTTGTAATTATGGTATACCACAGGGACCAATGGTGCAATTATCTCTAATTAAAATACAGTCATTTTAGCTGAATGTCATGCAAAACTCTAAAACTAGCTAAAAAAATTAGAAAATAACAAAGCTAAAGGTTTAATTAATCTAAATTAAGGGGTCCAAATATACAATATTTGTGACTCATCACGTAACCCCACTCAATGGACACTAGGAGACATAACTCCTGTCTAATGTATTTGAAAAATTGAAATGACTTTTAAAAGTAAAGTGTGTGCTACAAGTGTCAACAAAAATTAAAGCACAGCGGAAAGTAAATGACACAAAGATTTTTGTTGACGAAGTGGAAACTCAGTCAAGAGAAAAACCACTCCGGGGCAGCCAAACCCAGGAATTTCACTATTCAGAAGACAAAGCTAGATACAAGACAGTAACACTCACATGTACCGATGCAGTGGTCGTACCTTGATCTCTGACGTGTAACCCAACACGAACGCTTCCCAACCAGGTTCACCAACCTGAAGGGGTCTTCAATGGAACTCCTTACCTTAGAACCGACCTCTAAGATAGACTTCGGTTTACAGTACAGCACACTTGAAAAATGGCTTCAGAGGAGATATCACGTCTCTGAGCTCTAATGGAATTCACACCGAATTATTGCAGCTCTAAGTGCCCAAGGGCCCCTATTTATAGGCTGGGGTCAGAATGGGCATCAGGCAAAATATGCCTAGGAGCCGTCCGAATGGTGGATCATGGCCATCCGGAAGGACAATTGTACGACAGGATTTTTCAAATTTTCGCGGAGAAATCTTTCCTGTATAAGAACATCGTTCGGACGGGATGGCTCGATCGTCCGAACAGACGCACGTCCGCTGCAAGTAATTTCCATAACAGGCTTAGCGTGTCCGGACCATGGGGCAGGAGCGTCCGGACGGCTAAACTTCAACACGCAATTTTCATATCTGATGCGCGTGCGTCCAGACCATGAGAGGGAGACGTCCGAATGGTTGAAGTCGAATCGGTAGTTACCATATACGATGCACCAGCGTCCGGACCACAGCTGTCAAATGTCCGGACGGTTCATTTTGAACTGCAATTCTTGCCTTACGGAGATACGCTTCTGGACGGGATACCACATCGTTCGGACGATTGAGGCGTCCGGACGTGCTGCAGAAACGTCCGGACGAAGCAAGCTGGCACAAAAGCTTCTCGATACGATGTAGGTGTCCGGACGGAAGAAACACGTCGTCCGGAAAAATGATGCTTGTTTGTCTGATGTCCGGAAGGAATGACACGTAGTCCGGACGGATGGAACAGTAGACAGATGGGCGTCCGGACGGCTGACAGGGAACTTGAAATTCTTCTGACTCGCAGGCAGAGTCTTTTGACATCATTTTGAAAGTGGAATCCCTGTTTATCGCATCATTACACATAAGTGATTTTGTCCAAACACAGAATAAGGCGAAAATACTAACAAACTCCCCCTTTGGCCATTTTGGGACAAAAATCACTTGACCAGTTTAGAAATACATTCCCGGTCCAAAACAACAATTACTCCCCCTTTTTGTCACAAAGGGACAAAGGGTAAACCAGAGTACTGAGAAAAACCACACAACAATTACACCCCCTTAATGTCTCAGAAGCACAAGGGTAAACAGAGTAATAATATCCATATACAAAAACGTTCTAAAATTCAAAACAATAGGAAACTTGAGAAAAGTCTGTAAGTGGCTCAAAAGAGAGGAACAGAAATCCTCCAAATACCAAATCCTGCTGATCCACTGAAATCAAGTAAGGGAGAGAAATCCGTAACAGCTGGATTTGTAGAACTCCGGCTTCTAGCTCCAGAAGCCGGGAGCCATGGACTGAAAAGCCTTCAGTCGCTTTGATTTTGCAAAGCCTGAACCATTTTATCCGCAGATTGACATCCTCTAAGCAACTGGTCTGCAAGATAACTGAGGAGATTTCACCACTGAACCTCTGACTGATGCAGATTTGAGGGACTGCTACGGAAGGCTATGCACGAGCTTGGGGAAAAAGCTCATCTCAAATCCCAAGACCTTTGGACATTAAACATCAGACTTCAACAACAGTCAGTTTTCCAAAGGATGCATCTGTCAATCACTGTGCTGGGAGCCGCTGGATGTCGTATTCCTGAAAAACCAATCAGAAATATCTCTGAAAATACCATTAGATCCTGTTAGTTCCAAACATAATGTGGTATTTGAGACGGCTGTCAAATGGATGCCAAAGAGAAATATAAGCAATGCAGCTACTCATAAGGCATAAATGATTAGCCCAGCACACAGACAGAAAAGGATTTTCATGCACAATATCTCAAGAAAAATATCCCAACAAATATTCCAATATTCTAAAAGCACAAAGACTTAAAAGAATAACGGAAGACACAATAAAGATCATGGGATGAGAAGAGATGTGCACAAAATGCCAAAATCTCGTGAAAATCCATGAGAAAAACACACAAGATGCCATGATAAATCAATAAAAATGCAAAGATGTGTGTATGGCAGAGAAAGAGAAGCAAGTCTTAAATCTATAGAGATCCTGACCGGATGAGCAATTGCTAGGTCAGCATATGGCAAGACTGCTCTCGTTTTGGACGTAAGAATAAGTCCGTCCACACACTTCACACTGAAAGTCTGAAACTTGAGGAAAATTTGCAGAAAAATAATTTTTTCAAAGTCAGTTTTAGAACACGCATGTATAATCAACTGATAACACAATCAGGGACCATCTCAAAACTAAGCAGAGATATAAAAGAGAGTTGAGAGTTCAATCAGCACAAACATTTTCCTGGACATAGAAAATTCAAATAGACAACTCAACTCATGCAATGCGTGTATGTGTGAAGACTTAACCCACAAGGTATGACTATCACAGAAATGACAAAGAGCAACCAGATTTTCTAGACAAGAGAGAAAATCTGTGACAGATTAGCCAAAAGTCAAACCTTATAACTTACTAGGGTCTAGCCACCCTCATCTGATACACTCCCCCTGAGATGCAGCACCGAATTGTTTTACTTGTACCATGAAGGACAAAGTAAATTTTTACTTGCACGTAGAGGGCAAGGCATATAGTAAATTCAGCACAAAAGCAGTGAATAGACAATTTAAAGCACAAAATTCATATGAATAACTGCTTAATTCTTATGGTGCTACAATCTAGAGGGAATGCCAGAGTTTTTAGGTTCTAGGTTCAACTAGCATGTGGTCAATTTGACCATCTTATCAAAAACATCTTCTCTTATCCAAAAATTCTTAGAAACACAAAGTCAGAGAAGGAAAGATGTACCTTTAGGGGAGTCATGGATAGTGCACATTTTTCATCGCATGAGAAAAGAAGCTATCCTACTTTTACATATACAGGAAAACACTTGGCAAATTATAGTCAGAAACTCTCAAGTATATCTTAGAAAAGTAAATTAATACCCAAATAATTGAGATATCATGAGAAAATACATGCAATATCTGATATGCCAAAAAATATCCTGCAAATTCTCCCCAATATTTTTTTTAAAAAAAAAAAAAACAAATGCAATATGGAAAGAAAACATCATATGCATGGCAAGATCAAACCTGATGATGCCAATACAGAAAAAAACAGTCGCTCGACCTGATTTTTCTGTCTTCCCCAAACAGTACCTGCAATGCTCTCTCAAGAGAATAGGGGGCACAACAAACTGGTTCCTAGATTGCATAGTAAGCACACAAATATAACAAGTAAATGTGCAAGCAATCAAACCTGATGCCTTAGGATTAGGAACCGAATCCTAGGCATGAACACCTTCTCCTGCTAGGTGCGTTCGTTCCCCCTCATGGGGTGAATGGTCTCATCACTCTTGACCCATACCTGCTTGACTCGAGGCGGTGGCTTGCAGGTCTTGTCCATGTTGTCCATTCTCCTTAGCATACCTTGCATTAGGCTAAGCAATCCTTCATAGCCATGGCTACCATTGGGCTTCTGCATCTTTCTCTTGTAGCGCCTTAATTTGTTCTTCTTTGGTTTGCCACTCTGATTGGCAGGAACAAACCTTTGCTGATGCTGCGGAGCCTGAAGTGCCATAGGAAGTAGAGTGCCTGATGTAGCTTTTGTTGGCAGCTCCTTCTGAACCTTCGACTTCTGAGCCTGGAGATGTGGACAATTGGGTCGGATGTGACCGGTGATGCCGCAGTGATGGCAAGTAGGCAAGCTTCTTTTGTTTGAATGCTTCTTTGTATTCTCTGTAAAATTATGATTAGCATTCTTACAAATAACATTGCCCTTACCTTTTATATGTCTCCTATGCGGAGGGACATATTTTGATGAGGAAGAATCATCAACTTCACTTTTCCTCATAGCATCCTGCTTAATCCAAGGCCTGTGGGATTTCAACAAATAACAATTTGGCCTAATATGACCAATTTTCCCACAATTATGACAAGTAGGAACAAACTTACCTTGTGTTCTTGATTCCTTGGGCTTGGGAA
This sequence comes from Alnus rubra, assembly GCA_028654335.1. Classification (NCBI taxonomy): domain Eukaryota; kingdom Viridiplantae; phylum Streptophyta; class Magnoliopsida; order Fagales; family Betulaceae; genus Alnus; species Alnus rubra. The sequence goes on along the minus strand of JAJPGS010002449.1, from coordinate 3,572,150 downwards.
TCACACAATTATTCAAGCAAGAATTATCCAAACAAGCAGTGTCTACTATCACAGGCTTAATAATAATGGAATCTAATTCAGAATCAGCAACATGTGAAGTAGAAGCACTCAAGTCATCAACAACTAAATCAGGCTTGTTGGAAATATATGAATGAATACAAAGCATGCTTTTCAAATTATCACTAGAGAATTTTTCTAATTTCTTCTCAAGTGAATCAATAATGTCAAATAGCATGGTATTCTCAGATCTCAAAGAGTCAATCAAAGCATGTGATTCAGACAATTGAATAATCAAAGACTATTTTTCTTGCTTCACCTTTTTAAGCTCTTTATGAAAAATTTTAGAATGTTGAGCATTCTTCAATTTATTAAAAACCTTAAAGAGCATAATATCAAAATCCTCACTAGATAACAGAGAAGAATTCATGATAAAAGGTGTAAAAAAAATAGAAGTCACAAAAGATGAGGATCAGACTCAGGAAATAAATCCTAAACAAAGTGTACCTGCTCTGATACCAATTGAAATGACTTCTAAAAGTAAAGTGTGTGCAACAAGTGTCAAGAAAAATTAAAGCACAGCGGAAAGTATATGACACAGGATTTTTGTTGACGAAGTGGAAACTCAGTCAAGAGAAAAACCACTCCGGGGCAGCCAAACCCAAGAATTCCACTATTCAGAAGACAAAGCTAGATACAAGACAGTAACACTCACATGTACCGATGCAGTGGTCATACCTTGATCTTTGACTTGTAACCCAACATGAACGCTTCCTAACCAGGTTCACCAACCTGAAGGGGTCTCCAATGAAACTCCTTACCTTAGAGCCGACCTCTAAGATAGACTTCGGTTTACAGCACAACACACTTGAAAAACGGCTTCAGAGGAGATATCACGGCTCTGAGCTCTAATGGAATTCACACCAAATTTTTGCAGCTCTAAGTGCCCAAGGGCCCCTATTTGTAGGCTGGGGGTCAGAATGGGCGTAAGGCAAAATATGCCTGGGAGCCGTCCGGACGGTGGATCATGGCCGTCCAGACAGACAACTGTGCGACAGGATTTTCCAAAATTTTCGAGGAGAAATCTTTCCTGTATAAGAACATCGTCCGGACGGGATGGCTCCATCGTCCGGATGGACGCACGTCCGCTGCAAGTAATTTTCTTAACAGGCTTAGCGCGTCCGAACCATGGGGAAGGAGCGTCCGGACGGCTAAACTTCAACACGCAATTTCCATATCTGATGCGCGTGCATCCGGACCATGAGAGGGAGACGTCCGGACGGTTGAAGTCGAATCGACAGTTACCATATACGATGCACCAGCGTCCGGACCACAGCTGTCAGATGTCTGGACGGTTCATTTTGAACTGCAATTCTTGTCTTACGGAGATACGCGTCCGGACGGGATACCACATCGTCCGGACGGTTGATTGATCTTCCTTTTCTTGAACTTGGAAAGAATCAGTGAACCGTTCGAGAACTGATAGGCGTTCGGACGTGCTGCTGAAACGTCCGGACGAAGCAAGTTGGCACAGAAGCTTCTCGATACAATGTAGGTGTCCGGACGGAAGAAAGACGTCATCCGGACAGATGATGCTTGTCTGTCTGATGTTTGGACGGAATGACACGTCGTCCGGACGGATGGAACAGTAGACAGATGGGTGTCCGGACGGGATGACACATCGTCCGGACAACTGACAGGGAACTTGAAATTCTTCTGACTCGCAGGCAGAATCTTCTGACATCACTCTGAAAGTGGAATCCCTGTTTACCGCATTATTACACATAAGTGATTTTGTCCAAACACAGAATAAGGACAAAATACTAACAGTATTATAGGAGACATAACTCCTGTTTAGCGAGTTCTAATGAGACATCACTCCTCTAACAATTTGTTATCTCTTTGGCACAAGCAGATGTCACTCCCTGTTCCGTAGGTAGACGTAACTTCATACTCTTTTATTTATTAAGATCTTTGACTCAGGCAGACGTCACTCCCTGATTAGTTGGCAGACGTCACTTCCAACTTCTTTATAATTAAATTCATTAATAAAATAACAAAATATGCAAAATCCACATGCGCAAACGATTAAATAAAGCATAAACCATAACATTATGGAAATTCAGCATCACCCTCAATGAGTAAGAAATACT